>JAKSZT010028212.1:2265313-2282389 GCA_026826555.1 Tolypeutes matacus | reverse complement strand
TGTAGCTTATCATTTTATAAAATCATTGTTTCCTTTTCATCAGGGTCCATGTTTTCTCCTATTTTTTCTTCTAAAAGTTTTAATATTTTCCATTTTACCTTATGTACATAATCAATTTTCAGTGAAGTATTGTATATATTGTGAGGCTAGGTTTAGGTCTCCCACCCTATAGATAGCTCATTGTTTCAGCACTACTATCTATTGAAAAGGTCATCCTTCCTTCATTGAATTGCTTCTGCACATTGCAAAACTCATTTGGTCATTTTTTCTATGAGTCTCTTAGTGTGTTCTCTATTCTGTTCCATTTAACTATCTCTCTGTCCTTTCTCCTTGCTTTTCCATATTCTCTTGATTAATACAGGTATATAGTCATGGAAAAAATATATCATCCCTGGATTTCTCAGTGTTTCTGTATTAGCCTTAGCATCTTGAACCATGGAAATATATAAAGCTATAAAATATGTATAGAATGTTACTCTCACCTTTCAGTAAGTTTTGTTTATGCTCTTACCATGTTAAGGAATTGTCTTCTGTAGTCCTTTTTTCCTAACATTTTATTTTTTTATCATGTATAAGTCTGGGTTATGTCCAATATTTTTGTGCATAATATGATATGGTTATATGATACTTCTTTATCCTCTTAAAAAATGGATTACATTGATTATTTTTTGAACATTAAACAAGTCTTGAATAAATCTCATTAGTTTGTAGAGTAAAATTATATTTTTCACTGCTGTATTTGATTTATTTATATTTGGTTTTAATTTTTATTTCTAAAATAATGAGAAATATCAGTGTGCAGCTTTCTCTTTTGTAATATGCTTGTTGGTTTTCTGTACCAGGATAATGCTGACCTTTTAAGTTGGAAAGTGTTCCTTACTCTTTCTGTAGGACATTGTATAGAATTGGAGTTAATTCTTCTTTAAATATTTGGTAAATTATTCATTAAAACAATCTGGGCCTTAAGATTTCTCTTTCTGTAGGGTTTTAATTATTATTCAGTTTCTATAATAGTAATATAACTATATTGATTATTTACTTAAATTTGGTTGACTTTTGATGTAGTTAGTAATTTTAAAGTATTTGTCTATTTCTTTTAAGTAGTTGCATTTATGAGTGTAAAGTTTTTCCTATTAACCATTTATTATCCTTTTAATGTCTGCAGGATCTGTAGTGATAGCTTTGTTTCATCTCTATTATTGGTGTAGTAGTTTGATACTGTTTATGAATTCCAAAAATAGATACTGGATTATGTTTGTAAACTGGTCTGTTCCTCTGGGCATATTAGATTATATTGGATACAGAGGTTTCATTTTTACTTGATTAAATAAAGATTAAGGCTGTGATTGGGCCATGTCAGTAGGATGTTGAGTCCCTGCCCCCAGAGAAACCACACAGCATAAAATGGAGGTTAGAGTTTTGAGCTGGAGCCCCAGGAAGTAAACATGCAGGAGAAGAACACAGAAGAATAGGGACTGCTGCATAGACACAGCAGAGGCCTTGGGAAGTGAGAAAGCCTCATAGTCTACAGCTGACCTTGTGGAGAGAACAGAGCAGCTGAGCCCAGAGAAGAATGAGCCCTGAGAGAGACAAGACTTATCCTAGCCCACAGCTGATATTGGAAGAAGCCTGGACCACAGAGCCTTGAGAGGAAGAGGAAGCCTGAATGCTTGCAGAGGCCAGCAGCCATCTTGCTCCAACATGTGGCAACATGTGACTTTGGTGAGGGAAGTAACTTATGCTTTATGGCCTGGTAACTGTAAGCTTCTACCCCAAATAAATACCCTTTTGAAAGCCAACAGATTTCCGGTATAATGCATTAGCACCCCTTTGGCCAAATAATATAATTGGTAATTGGTATATACTCTCCTTTGATTTTCATCAGTCTTGTAATTTATTAATTATATTTATTTTGGGGTGAACCAGCTTGTTATTTCATTGATATTCACCATTGTTTTCCTGTTTTAAATGTCACTGATTTCTGTTTTAATTTATTTAGTTTTTTCTGTCTTTTGGCTGGCATTTATTTTACTATTTTTTATAGTGTCTTGATATTTAAAAATTAGATTTTTGACTTGAGATAGTTCTTCTTTTAAAATACAAGCAATTAGTGCTATAAATTTATCTCCCAATGCTGCTTTAGCTGCATCCCTTAAATGTTGACAGGTTTTGTTTTCATTTTCACTCAGTTCTATGAATTTATTTATTACCATTTACCATTTCTCTTTGAACTATAGATTTTGAGAAATAAGTTGTTTACTTCTATGGTTTTGGTAATTTTTATGTTGTCTTTCTGTTATTTATATCTTATTTTGTTTGATTCCATTATATTCAGAAAAAACTTCTCTGCATGTTTTCAATTTTTGAAAAATGTGTTGACATTTGCTGTATGGCCCAGGATATTGTCTATCTTTGAGAATAAACACTTCAAAAGAATAGTTATTCTTCCATTTTGGGGAAGAGTATATCATAATTTTCAATCCCACCCTATTGATTGATAATGTTATTGGGTCCTTATATACCCTTGCTAATTTTCTGTTTCATTGTTCTATCAATTATTGTTAATATTCTTTGTAGAATTAACCTTTTATCAGTATGTAATGTCCCTCTTATCACTAGTAATTTTCTTTGCTCTGAAATCTACTTATCTGATATTAATGTAGCCACTCTTGCTTTATAAAATTGTTTATTTTATGGTATGCCTTTCTTCAATCTCTTTACTTTCAACATACCTATATTATTATCCTTGAAGTGGGAATCCTGTAGATAGCAGTTCACTTGTTATTTTTTGTTTTTTTTTGTTTATCCACCCTGCCAATATCGATCTTTAATTGGTATACTTAGACCATTTACATTTAAAAGCACTGTGGATATGCTTATAGCTGCCATTTCTTGTTTGTTTTCTGCTATCTTGCCTTCCTGTTTGTTCACAAATGTGTCCATGTATATTCTTTGTATTATGTGGGCCTATTTTTTAGAATTCCATTTTTGTTTATTTATAGTGTAATGAGTATATTGCTTTGCATAATGTTCTTAGGGATTGCTCTATGTATTAAAATATACATATGTAACTTACTAAGCTACTGGTACCAACTTTTTTACTTTGAATGTAGTGTAGTAACTGTATTTCCATTTAGGTTCCTTTAACTCCATGAATTGTTAATATAATTTTCTTAAGTATGCTTTCCATATACATTGAGCATCAAATTGAGCAACATATTAGGTGTCATAATTTTTGCTTCTATTATCAAAATATGATTAAGATACTCACAAGGAACACACAAAGTGAACAAATATAACAAAAGTGTTGGTACATAATTTACCCCCATTCTTACCCTTTCTGTTTTTCCATTTCCTTTCTGAAGTTCTAAACCCTCTTCTGTTACCATTCATTTTGTTTTTGGAGAACTTCCTTCAGACATTATTTAAGAGTACATCTTATTAACACAAATTTTCTAAGTTTCCCTTTATATGAAAATGAAAAACACCTGGTACCACTGTTTTCTCACTATTTTCTAGTAGTGCCACCAGAGGAAAATTGTTTAGTTGGGTCAGCTTAAGTCACTATCTGGAGGGCTTCTTCCACTGATGGTATAATGGAATTTCCAGTCATTCTGCCTTTCTTTTTCCATCCTTCAGCATTCTCTACGATTGTCTGCTGTATTACTTCCAGGTGTTTAGTTGTACTTAGCAGGGAGATATGGGCAAAATGAGCCCATGTAATTGTGTCACAAATCACAATGTCATGTGTTTTAATGGTGAAAATAGTTAACAACTTCTTTAATTGAATCACAAAATCTCAGTGAAATAAAATAATTGCTTATTTCTTGTTCGTAATACGAGTCTTGTGCCCCTTAATGTTTTTACTCAAAGAGTTAGTCATCAACCCACACTTCTTCCACCTTGTGGTAACAACATCTGATGCATAAAAGTCACCATAGAAACTGAAGTGAGGACAAAAGATTTCCATAGACTTTGGTTGGCTACAAGCCACTCTAGGAAGAGGCTTCATCAATTCTATCCACATTTCAACAATCAGAATTAAATCACACTTTTTTCTAATGCAACTGCAAGGAAGTTTGGGAAATATCATTTTACTGGGCACTGAGAAATGAGAGGAATCTCAGGTATTGATGAATACTAGAAACCACTATTACAACATAAGTTCTAATGTACAGAAAGCAACTTGTTCAGATTTTGTAATAGAGAGGAAACTTAATTCAAGAAGGAATATATTGCAAATGAGTGTAAAGCTATTGGGGTTTGTCTTAGAAATCAAAAGCCTACATCCCTCTACAGGAAAATGAGAGCATAAGACTACAGTATTACCTAAAACTCATCATCTCCAAAATTATCTTACTCTATTGCTTTATTTCACTATCATCATCATTGTCCTCATCAGGGAGTTTTAAAAATCCTTCATGTGCAACAGTCTACTCAATGTACCTGTGTCATATCTTTATTCGTACATCTTTCTCATATAAGTCTTTTCAACATAGGTACAGGTATTAACATTATATAAATACAGAAACAAATATTTAATACTTTAAAGAATTTTCTGAAGTTCATTGTGATGACTAATTTTATGTATCAATGTCATTTATTTAGCTTATGATATCTCGTTGTTTGGTCATTTACTTGCCTAGTTGTTACTATGGAGATATTTCACAGATGAGATTAGTCATATCAAAGAATCAACCTAAGTAAAGATGATTAACCTCCATTATATAAGTGAACCTAATGAACTCAGTTCAAGGTCTTAACATCAAGATTTGAGGGTTCAGCATTATCTCTTACAGAAATTTCTTATAATAAATTTTACACACACACACTTTGGTTCTGCTTCTCTGGAAAACCCTGACTGATAGAGATTTTGGTAACAAATCTGGTTCTGGAACAGAATCTTAAGGATAAACTTTCTGACATGGTTTTGGCAATTTTGGAATTGATTTTTTAATTGTATTACATTTAAAAACACTAATGATTCTTTCCAAAGTTAAAGAAGGCACTGATAGTATATGGCATGATGTGGCAATAAAGATAAGCAAAATAGCACCATTGGATACTCATAAACAAATACATCTGAGAGCCAACATTCTAGGAGACTGTGTATGTATTTGCTACCTTAGGCCAAAGCTAGTGGGTATATGGTGATTGGTCAGTTGTTCTTAAAAATGTTGCATAAATTGGTGGAAGAAACAGATGACTTAAAATTCCCTTAAAATTTGTTAAGTGACAAATTAGTGACATGAAAGTTTCTATATGTGCCTTGAAAGAAGCCCTTATCTCCTGTAGTCAAACTATCATGCTGGGGAAAATTGAACTTTTAAATTCTGCAGAGCCTTGTTTTGTCAGTAGAAACAGCCCTTCATTGTGCATCTTCAGAGCTTATTCTTGCATTATCAGATGAAATTCTGATGGAATCCCCTGAGGTAGTTTACTTTGTAAGACATTGCTAATTCTCCTCAGGAATAAATCCTACCACCCCTCTTTGCTTATAAAACTTTAACAAAATTAAAGACATGGCAGACCCAAAACATGAGGTCCAAAGTGTGACACATAAGGATGTATACTGCATTCCAAAAGGAATACATGATTTTTACACTTTATACTGAGAGAAATCAGGGAAATATTACATTCCTCACAATTATGCACACCCTTAATATCAATGCCCACACTTAATCGCCTGATTTTTGTTGCATCAGAATTGATATTAAAGGTATAGTATAGTCAGACATTCTAGATTCACTGTTATAGTGCAAAGAATGAGAAGGGGCTTTAGCAGGTTTTTTTTGTTGTTGGTTGGCTGAAACATGCACCAAAAGCTGGCCTATACTAAATGAAGATGAGATGCCAGAGCTGCTTTGGTATTATTTAGAAGAATATATCCAATCGTAAATGGAGATTAGAATGTTCAAGTGAATTTATCATATCAGACCTGCTCAACCATCCCAGGATTGAACAAAGGACATGCCTTTAACTATGACTTTTATACATAAATTTGTGAAGAGAATACTAGCATCCTTGTAGAGCTCTGTGGTTGTTTTTCTCTGTAGGTCAGATAGTGCCATGGGAACTGCTGCCATTGAACTGGGATCCTTAAAAAATGGGAATAATTTGAACCTAGGGTGACAGTGGTTAAATAGTAGTATCTAATCTCCAAAAGCAAGATGGATATGGTTATTATAATGGAGAGCAGAGTCAAAGCAGTAATCAGAATAGTATGATCTGCATAGACCTATGGCATTAGTTAGATGATCATGGGGTACCTAGAAGCAAAATAGACAGTCTACCAAACCACAGAGTTGCAGAAAGCTAGAGGGAGCAGCCAGGAGCTGAGAGTCATCAGAATCTGGTAGGAGGAGGAAGAACCAGGAGAGGCTGTGACATGCATTGCCATGTGACAGAAAAACCATGGGCCAAGGATTTCCAGCAGCAAGACCAAGAATGCCACAGTATTCTGGGAAAAAAACATTGCTTTGATCATGCCTTGATTTTGGACTTCTCCTAATCTCAAAACTGTGGGCCAGTAAATTCACATTGATTAAGTCAATCCATTGCATGGTATTGCTTTGGCATCCAGGAAACTAAGCCAATATACCTCATTTAGTTGCAGTATACTGGCCCATAATCTGAGTGACCTGAACAGTGGCTAACTTTCTGGAGACAAGAAAAACTGATGTTTCTGCTTTACGCCCAGTCTTCCATGCAGGCTGCTTTGCTCCTTGGGCTATATGATCCAGCATGGCCAGTTGTGTTTGAAGTGGAAATGGAAAATAGAGATGTCATTTGGAGCATTTGGAAGATAGCTATAAGTGAATCACAGCATAGAACCTCAGGATTTTGGAGAAAGCCCTGCCATAACTTTTGGATAACTGCTCTGTTTATTAATTTTTTAAAGAAATAGCTTTAGCTTCCTACTGAGCCTTAACAGAGACTAAACATGTAACCTTGCTATGCAACCAGGACTGTCCACCTTGTACTGGGTATTGCCTGACTCAACAATCACAGAGTTGGAGGTGCACAGCAGCACCCTACCATCAAATGGAAGTGATAAGTATGAGATTAGGTGCAAGGAGGCCTTGAAGGCTCAGGTAAGTTACATGTAGAAGTAGTCAAAATGTCTATGTTCCCCACTCCTGCCATATTAAGTTACCTCTCCTGGCTGTACCTTTGGCCTCTTGGGGAGTGTATTAGTAAGCCAAAGGGGTTCTGATGCAAAATACCAGAAATTGGTTGGTTTTTATAAAGGGTATTTATTTGGGGTCAAACTTACAGTTACAAGGCCCTAAAGTACCCAACTCATGGTTTGTTTCTTGCCAAAGTCAATTGCCACAATTGAAGCAAGATGGTTGCAGATCTCTATGAGGGTTCAGCTTCCCTCTCTCAGTTACAGGCTGGCATAGAGCTTGTCTCCTCATGGCCACAGGATCAAAGTTCTCTCCTCCTGTTTGTCTTCTTCTGTATGTCTCCTTGAGTGAGTGTCCATTTATATCAGCCCACTATGGGGGCAGGGTTTTAACCTGTTACACACTGCTGACATGGTTGAATCAAAGCCCTAATTTAATATAATTTAATAAAAGACATCTCAGCTGAATCTAATGCAATCAAAGAGTATCACACCCAGAGGAACAGACCAGTTTACAAACATAATCTTTCTTTTTGGAATTAATAAATAGTCTCACACTGCCACAGGGAATTACTCATAATGAGTTGAATAAGGAAGATTAACCTAGGGTGTTTTTTACAGATATTTCTGCATGGTACACAGGCACTACCCAAAAGTGGACAACTGCAGGACTACATCCTCTTTCTGGGTGTCTCTGAAGGATAATGGTGAAAGAAATCCTCCCGGTGAGCAGAATTTTATTTCAGCAGTAGACCTGGTTGTTCATTTGCTTGGAAGGAGAAATGGACAGATGTGTGATTCTACACTGATCCATGGGCTCTGGCCAATGATTTGCTCAGAACATCAGGGATATGTGAGGAAGATGACTGGCAAATTGTAACAAGGAGGTCTTTGGGAAGGCATATGGATATATATGTGTGTGTGGGAAATAATGTGAAGTGATTTTTGTCCCTTTAAATGTACAGCAAATGGTAACATCAGAGGGTGGTAACATCATTTAATAATGAAGTGGCTAGAGTGATACCTAATGTGGATATCTGTTGGCCTCTTTCCCCAGTCACTCCTGTCATTGTCCAATAGGCTTATGATCAAAGTAGACATGGTGGAAGGATGGAGGTTATTCATGGGTTCAGAAACATGGGCTTCTACTCATGAGCCATTGCTTAGTGCCCAATCTGCCAGAAAGAGTGACCAAAAATGATTCCCTACTATGGCACCAGTCCCTAATGTGATCAGCCAGCTGCCTCATAGTCAGTTTATTACATTGGACCTCTTCCATCATGTAAGGCACTGCATTTTGTCCTTATGGAATAGACATTTAATCTGGGTATGAATATGTCTTACCTGCATAGACGACTTCTGCCATATTCATGAACTTACAGAATGACTTATCTATCACCTTGGTATTTCCCACAGCATTGCTTCTGGTCAAGGAAATCACTTCCAAGCAATAAAGTGCAGTAATGAACCAAAGCTCATAGAATTCCCCAGTACTATCATGTTCCCCATCATCCAAAAGAACCTTGATCAATCGAACAATGAAACATCCTTTGGAAGATTAAATTATCACATCAGTTATGTTGAAATACCTTGTAGAGCTGGGACATGTAGTCCAGGATGCTGTATATGTTCTAAATTAGTGTGCAATATATGTTCTGCTTCTCCCTTAGCCAGGATTCATGGGCCCAGGAATCAAGTGATGAAAATTGAAGAGGCACCACCCATTATTAGACTCTGTGATTCACTAACAAAAGGTTTCCACTGATCATGTGACCTTATGTTCTGTTGTTAAAGAGGTCTTATTTCCAAAGGGTTGGGAAGCTTCCACCAGGATACACAATGGTTACATTGATCTGGAATTCAAGGCTACAACCCAATCACTTTGGGTTCATCTTACTGCTGAATGAACAGACAGAGAAGGGAGTTACTCTTCTGGCTGGGGCAATTGATCCTGATTGCCAAAGGGAAATTGGGTGGCTGCTATACAATGGAGTAAAGAAGAGTAAGTCTGGCATACAGGCCATCCCTTAAAGTGTGTATTAGTACTATTATGCCCTACTATTAAAGTAAATGGAAAATAATAACAACTTAATTTGGGCATAAGTACTAATGACCAAGACTTTTCAGGAAAACAGTTTTGAGTCACTCCACTAGGCAAAGAATCATGACCAGCTGAGCTGCTTTCTGAGGACAAAGGAAACATGGAATGGGTTGAGTAAGAAGGTAGTTTTAGTTACAGATACCAGCTATGACCATTTGACTATTTGCTGAAATGAAGACTGTTTTTATGAGTATTGTCTTCTTTACTTTGTCATGAATTTCTTTATTTTCTTTCTTTTATCATATAACATATGTTGTTTTAAATTTATATAATGGTATTTAAATGGTAGTGTTTCAAGGACGAGTGAAAATCTTCCTCCTTTAGGAAAGAATTAGCACATTTTCTCTCAGGACACTTGTATCACATTAGGCAGAATTATGACCCTGTTATGGTTTTATTAGGATATTAAATATGGTTTAAGGAGATGTATATGTGTGCCATGCTGTAAAGGGGTGGACTATGATGATTAATTTTATATGTCAACTTTACAAGCTGTGACATCTAGTTGTTTGGTCAAATACTGGCCGTGTAATTACTGTGGAGATGTTTAGTATATTGGGTTAGCATCTACAATCTGTTGACTTTATGTAAAGTAGATTACAGTCCAAAATGTGGTGGGCCACATCCAATCATTTGGGGATTTTAACAGTAAGATCTTAGGGTTCCAGTGGTCAGAAGAATTTCTTACTCAAATCTTCATAATCAACTAGTACTGAAATTTCAAGCCTGTTTAGTCCCAATTTGAAATTTGCTCTCAAAACTTCAGCATCACCTTTATGAATATTTCTAGTCTATGGCCCACTTTACCAATTTCAGAATTGCCAACCTCCACAATTGCCTGAGTCAGTAACTTATAATAATTGTATTGATAGATGATAAAAAAGATATTTGAAATGGAATATGGGGGAAAAGATCCACTTTTCTAACCCACAGGCTGCTCATACATGTACTTGCTGATACATGCGCACACACACACACAAACACACACTCACTCCAAGACTGTGAGTCCAGAGTTTTAAAGGGTAAGACAGAAGCACATATTACAGAAAAGTGGATGAAATTAAAGTTTCCATAATAATTGGAAACAGTAATTATAATGAGCATTGCTGGGTAGAAATACAACTTTGAATGAGGAGGAGTAATTTGACTCTTAGAAAGAATACAAAGTAGGAAAGATTTTTGAAAAAAAAGATACAGTAGTGGCAATTGAAAGGAGAAAAAAATCAGAGCTTTTCATTAATATAGTAGGAATTCAACTCTGTACTATTTGTATTTACTAGAATATGTATATTGTTTACTAATTTTAAAAATGGAATGGGACCCAACATTATTCTTTCCAGTAATCCATGTTGTTCCTCTTGTATTGCTGATTTTTCCCATGGAATATTCTTGGGAAAATCCTACAGAACATCCTCATTGAGTAAAATTACATGATAGTACCAGTTGCACTTTATTTGATGTTCCATTTCTATTCAGAGGGAATGTATTCATATGTTCTAAGTTCTGTGACAAGATGTATTTTGATTTTGAATTCATATGTATGTATTTTAACATTTTTATTAGAGAAGTTGTAGGTTTACAGAAAAATCATGCAAAAAACCACAAGGTTCTCATATACCTTCCCCTATTTTTATCACCTGGCATTAGTGTGGTAACTTTGTTCAAATTGATGAAAAATTATTATTATAATTGTACTAACTATAGCCCATAGTTTTATTAGGGTTCACTGCTAGTGTTGTAATCCATTTAAAAAAAATTTTTTTAAACTCCAGCAACATATATATACTCTAATATTTCCCCTTTTATATCATTCAAATATATAATTCAGTGCTGTTAATTATATTCACAATGTTTTGCTACCTTCACCACCACACATTACCAAAATTCCATCTCACCAAACAGATATTCTGTACCTATTATGCATTAATTCTCCATTCCGTAACCCTACTTAGGCCCCTGGTAATATATATTCTAATTTCTGACTCTAAGAATTTGCTTAATCCAATTATTTCATATCAGTAAGAATAGAAAATATTTGTCCTTTACTGCTTGCTTAATTCAAATAACATGTTTTTGTACATATCAGCTCCCTGGTCTGCTGCATCTCTTATTGTCTCTCCTCTGTGTCTCTTTATGTTGTGTCATCTTGCTGCATCAGCGCTCTGTGCAGGCCCACTCTCCTGCATGGGCCAGCTCTCCATTCAGGCCAGCTCACCATGCAGGCCAGCTTGGCTTTCACCAGGAGACCCTGAGAATAGAAACCTGTACCTCCTATATGGTAGACAGGAGCCCAATTGCTTGAGCCACATCTGTCTTCCCCCTATATTTTTTTATGTAACTTTTATGTAACCTAAACCTTCTTTAAAATAAAAAAAATAATTAATTAAAAAACAAACAAACAAACAAACAAAAAAAACTATACTGTGAATACTATTCATATGTATGTATACACCACATTTTGTTTTTACATTCATTTATTGATAGACACTTGTATTACATCATTTGGCAATTGTGAATAATGCCACTATGAATATTGGTATGCAAATATCTGTTTGAGGCCCTTGTTTTTAGTTATTTATGTTAACAAGTGGGATTGCTGTATTTTGGTTATTCTATGCTTTCTGAGGAATACTTACTGTCTTCCACAGCAGGTGAACCAATTTACATTCACACCAAATATGAAAATGTGTTTCTGTTTCTAAACACCCCCTCCAGCATTAGTTATTTGGTATCTCATTGTGAATTTGACTTGCTGGAAAATATATTCAGAATGAAAAGTCACCACACTAATGTAAGGTTATAAATATTGGGGGAGATATATGAGAACACTGTTTTTTGCAAGATTTTTCTATAAACCTACAACTTCTCTAATAAAAATTAGACTGGAGAAGAATTTGTACTCTGCTGCAGTTTAATGAAGTGTTTTTTATATGTATTTTAGGTGTAGTTAGTTTAGATTATTATTCAAATCGTCTTTTTCCTTACTGATCCTCTGTCTAGATTTTCTATCCATTACTGAATGTAATTCATTGTTGTCTCCTACTGTTAATGAAGAACTGTCTATTTCTCCCTTCATATTTGTTAATTTTTGTTTCACATATTTGGTGAATTTACCATTAGGTGAAGATACATTTATAATTGTTATGTATTCTTATTGAATTGACCTCTTTATCATTACATAATGACCTTTGTCCCTTATAACAAGTTTTCTTTGTTTTTGTTTTGTTTTTACTTAAAGTCTATTTTATCTATTTGTTTAGCTGCTCCAGGTCTCTTTTGGTTTCTATTTTATTGGTCTATTTTTCCATCCTTTCACTTTCAATCTACTTGTGTCTTTGAATATGAGCTGAGTTTCTTATAAACAGTATGTTGTTGGGTCTAGCATTTCATCCATTTTGCCAATCTCTGCCTCTTGATTGGAGAGTTTAATCCATTTACATTTAAAATAACTACTGGTAATGCAGGTCTTCTGCCATTTTGTTATTTTTTCCTCATTTTATACCTTTTTTGATCCTCAATTCTACATTTAATATTTACTTTCATATTTATTTTATTTTTGTATGTTACCATTTAAGTTTCTTCTCATTTCATTCTGAATATTTTTTCATATGTTTTATTAGCATTAATGATTAATCACATCTGATACAATACCAACCTAACTTCAGTAGATTTCCAATACACTTTTCCTTCAACTGTACACCCCCTATCCATTTATTTTATGCTAGTTATTAATTATATCTTTGTACATTTGTATCTCCAAAATTATAAATTTATCATTAATTTTTATGCTTTTGTATTTTAGCACTTGTAAGAAGTAAAATGAAGTCACATTAAAAATCTCTATGGTAGCAACTGGCATTTATAATTACCCATATATTTCTTTTTTTTTTTTTTTTTTAAGATTTTACTTATTTATTCATTTATCCCCCCACTTGCTGCTTGTGCTCGCTGGGTCAGCTAACCACCCCGTGCGGGCAGGCTTGCCTTCACCAGGAGGCCCCGGGAACCGAACCCGGGGCCTCCCATATGGTAAATGCGAGCCCTACTGATTGAGCCACAGCCGCTTCCCCCCATATATTTCTTTACCGGAGGACATTACTACTTTATTCTGCTTTGAACAACTATCTGGCATCCTTTCCATTCAGTCTGGAAACTCTCTTTGGAATTGTTTTTAGGGCATAGCTAGTGGTGTTGAACTCCTTCAGCATTTGATTATCTGGGAATGTCTTAATATCTTCCATACTTTTGAAATAAAGTCTTGCTGGATATGAAATTACTGGTTAGCATTTGTTTTCTTTCAGGACCTTAAATAATTTTTACCCCTATTTTTTCCCTCGGTGCTTTCTTTTGTAAGCTTTTTTTTTTTTTTCTTTATTTTTAAAGGAGTTTTAGATTATATGAATATTATATAAAAAATATAGGGGATTCCCATATACCCCACTGCTTCACCCTCCCACATTCCCCCATAATCTTTCATTAGTGTGGTACATTTGTTACTATTGATGAACACATATTGAAGCATTGCTACTAATCATGGCCTGTATTTATATTATGGTTTACACTTTGCACCACACAATTTTATAGGTTGAGAAAATGTATAGTGGCTTGTATCCATCATTGCAATATCCTGCAGAACAATTCCAGTGTTCCATAAATGCCCCATATTACAGCTATTCTTCCCTCTCTCTCGCCTCAGAACCTCTATATTTATATCAGTGTTACAAGTTCTTCCATTATTAGAATAAGTCTACTTTAGTCCATAATTGCATTCCTCCTTATGTTTGTTCATTCTTCAATCTTGAGGATTTGGGGAAGGTGATGCACCCTCTGCTTCCACTTGAGAGGGAGCTTAGATCCCATGAGTCGGATGGATAGAACTGTCTTGCTTGCAGTTGGAGGTACTCTCTCTCTCTTTTTTTTGTATAGTCATTGTCCATCATCATCCTTTTGTTAGTTGTCCTGGATCAGTTAACTGGAGAGTATGTGTTGGCTACAAGTATGTGTTGGCTACTCCTCTTCTGAGATTCAAGGCTCGAACAACAAAGGAACAGCTGGAAGGTTTAAGTATCTGGGACATAAATTTAGTGGGTATAATGCTAATTAGGTTCAAATAAATGGGGCAGAAGAACCATGTGTAGGAAAATTATAAATGAGTATAAATCTGCTATGTTGGGGTGATGGGTTATCATATATTCCAAGGTAAGGCCTGCAGATAAGGACTCAATTTCCTGGGGTTATCTGCCCTGCCTACAGGATGTAGATGTCTCTAGACCCCTCAGGAGCACCTCTTATTGAGGCACAATTTATTGTGACAGTGAGATCCTTCTGAGATGTGCATAAGTGTAACCTCTGGAGTGAACTCCTGAATCACTTTTAAGTCTCTCAGCCTTAAAATTTCATTTGAATTTAATATTTTGTTCTAGGACTTCTTCCAAATGAATCACTAGTTGGTGCTTTGTAATACATCAGTGCCAAGGAGGTTCATATCTGGGAGTCATGATCTACATTGGGGGCAAGGTAGTGAATTATATTCTGAGTTTGGATTGGAGAGATGCCACATTTGAGCAACAGGGAGGTTCACAGGAGGTAATTCTTAGACAAAATATATTGCTAGGATAAATTTCAATTTCAGAAGAACAAAGTTCTTAAGGAAAAGTGTCAATATGAAGGGCCTGGCATATTGGTCTGTTCTCCTTCACTAGGCACTGCCCATGTACTTTAGCTATTTTTCACACTTTATTAGGGAATGTAGCTGTACTCCCCAGAATGGGAATTCATTATTCATTGTTTACCACCCAGTGAGAAAACACTCCATTACTGCATGAACACATTCATATTCTATCAAGTTATGCCTCAGGTACCCCTTTCCCAAACATTCACCCACCACCAGTATCCCACACCAGTGATCTTCCCCTGAGACAGTTGCAACCCTTCTGCAATCCAAAGATTCTACACACATCCAACAAAAAAACATAATAAAATTAAAGATTAAAAAATTTAAAAATATATATTTGCATTGTGACTTTCATTACTGTAATATCTGTTATATTTTATGTATATTGACAATTTCTTCTGTATGTTCCCCCAATATCTTTTTTTTTCACTTTATTTTCCAAAATGCTTTAGGTTATAGAAAAGTCACATAGAAAATATAAATGATTCCTGTATACCTCACTCCTTCCCACCCACATTCTCCCCTACCAAAAATATCCTACATAAGTATGGTACATTTGTCCCAATTGATGAACAAACATTGAAGTATTAATACTAACTAAAGCCAGTGGTTTACATTATGCTGTACTTTTTGCACCACATACATTTATAGGTACTGACAAAATATTTAATGTCCTGTATCCATCATTGCAAGATCGTGCAGAGCAATTATAATGCCCCAAATGCTCTATGTTCTACCCATTTTCCCTACCAATCCCCTCAAAACCTATGGCAACCACTTAGTTTCAATTTTTTAAGAATAAGTTTCATAGTTACATCTGTTAATATTGAGAGCTTGACATACCAGTCTGTTTTCTTTGATTAGGTGCTGCCTATGTACTCAAGAACCCCTCTATTTGAGAATGGTGCAGGACTCCTGAGGATGGGAGTTTATATTTTCTTGTTTATTGTGTGAATCTCCACTCACTGAGATAATACCCTATGCTAAGATGAACATATTCATATTCCACAGAAGCATCCCCAGGTGCATGCTTTCCCACACATCCCCCCACCATTGACACCCTACACTAGTGACCCTCCCCTGCTGTTTTTGCCAAAAATACATTCTAATCCATGTTTTCTGATGCAAAATCAACTCTTAATATTATTGGGATCTGCTTATGTATAACTTGTTGCTATTCTCTGGAAGCTTTCAGAAATCTCTTCTCGTCCTTGATATTGGATATTTTGACTATTCTGTGCTTGGATAATGTATTAGTCAGCCAAAGGGGCCTAATGCAATATACCTGAGACTGATTGTTCTTTATAAAGGGTATTTATTTGGGGTAGAAGTCCACAGTTACCAGGCCATAAAGTGTAAGTTTCTTCCCTCACCAAAGTCTATTGCCACGTGTTAGAGCAAGACAGCTGCTGACATTTGCCAGGGTTCAGGCTTCTTGGGTTCCTTTCTTCCTGGGGCTGCATTTCTCTCCGGGCTTAGCTCCTCTGGTTCCTCCACAAGGTCAGCTGTAGACTATCAGGCAAACGGCTCACTTCTCTTCTCCTGGGGCCTTCTCTCCAACATCAAAACTCCAACATCAAAACTGCTTCTCAAAAATACTGCTGCAACTATGTTCTTTGTGATGCCTTTTATATTTGATTCCCCCACCCACAAATGGGTGGGGCTCAATGCCTTACTGACATGGCCCAGTCAATGCCCTAATCATAACTTAATCATTTCCAGATTAACAGATCAGTTTACAAGCATGATCCGATTACATTTTTGGAATTCATAATTACATCAAATTGCCAAACGGCTACAGGTATGGTTCTCTTTAAGTTTCTTCTGTTTGGGCATCATTATCCTTCTTGAATGTGCTTTTAAATTTGGGAAGGTTACTTCTCTTATATCTTGAATTACTCCTTCTGCCTCTTTCTCTCTCTCTTTTCTTGCTGGACCTCCCATAATGCATATATTGGTAAGCTTGATGGTGTCCCACTGGTCTCTTAAGTTCTATTTGCTCTTTTTTGTTCTTATTGCACCTCAGCCTGACTCATTTCAATTTTCTTGTTTTTGAAATTACTGGTCTGTTCTTCAGTCACCTCCTATCTGCTACTGAAACTCTCTATGGATTTTTTTTCATTTCATTTTTTTGTGGTCTTCAACTCTAGTGTTTCTGTTTGGTTCCTATTA
>JAKSZT010028212.1:2234119-2259905 GCA_026826555.1 Tolypeutes matacus | reverse complement strand
CCCATACTATTAGTTCATTGATTTCCTTAGATCAGTTAATTCTGTCTCCCTATTTTCCTTTATTTTCTTGATCATATTGAGAATCTTTTTTTTAAAGTCTTTGTCCAGTGAATCCCAAGTCTGGTCCTCTTTGCTGATGGTTTCTGGATATTTATATTTTTTTAGGTGGATGGACCATCATTTCTTGTTTATTTGATTGTCTTATAATCTTTTGTTGTATATTGTACTTTTTAATATTTTAAAATGTTAATTCTGGGATTTGATTCCTGAGCTGTCTCTTCCTTCATTTTGTATCCAGTTAATGCTATACAGAGGTTTATTTGAATGCCAGGTGTTAACCTACCTAAACAAACCAGCCAAAGCAAAAAGACTTTTCATAGTATTTGCAATCTGGCTCCTCCTTGATATCAATAATGAAAAAGGTCACTGAGAAGGTTATATTGGAATTAAGATTAGATGAAAATAAGTAAGTGAGTTAGGGAGGATCCTGTGGTAAAGTATCCCAGGCTTCAGGAACCTATAAGCATTAAAAGGTTTAAGCAAAACATCACCTAGCATCCTTGAAAAACAGTACTGTAGGTTGAGTTACACCCCCAAAAAGAAATGTTCAAATCTTAATATCCTGTCCTGCAATTGTGAACTTATTTAGAAATAGAGCATTTATATGTAATTAGTTAAGCTAAAACCAAATAAATCAGGATGGGTCCTAAACCTTTATAACTGTTGACCTTCTAAGAGGTATGTTTAGACACACAGAGAGATACAGCAGGGAAGGTTATTTGAAGAGAGGGACAGAGAGTGGAGTTGTGCTGCCACAAGCCAATGAACACACAAGAGTTCCAGTAACTGCCAGAACCCATGAAGAGAAAAAAATAATCATTTAAAGCATTAAGAGAAAGCATGTCCTTGCTGCTACCTTTAATTCAGATATGTAGCCTCTATAACTTTGAGAAAGTAAGTTACTCTTGTTTTAAGATACCCATTTTGTGATCATTTGGAATGTCAGCACTATGAAACTAATATAAATAACAAGATGACCAGTGGCAGTACAGCATGGTGGGCAAGGAAGAGAGGTATAGGGGATGAATTCAGGATACTAAATCATAGGTGTCCTATAGTTCAACACACAAGCTTTTACTCTGAATGTGATTGAAAGTTCTGTCCTGAGCAAAAGCATGGCATGACAGGATCTCTTTGGCCACAATACTGAGAAAGGAATGGATGTGGAATGAAAAATAGTAAGAAAGTGAGGAGATTATTTTAGTAATTTGGGCAAGAGGTGATGGCCTCTTGGACCACAGTGTTCAGATTATGGATGCATCAAGGAATTCAAACTGACAGGATTTGCTAATTGCTCAGATGCAGTGTGTGATATAAAGCAATCACAATGACGGAAATGTTTTGGTAATGGATGATGGTCATGGTAGCAGAACATTGAGAACATAATTCGTTGGTACTAACATCTGTGGAGAAGAGTTACTAAAACATCCCTTTATGTTGATATATATACACATCTTAAAAGGACAGCAGTCCTTTTGCCTCATGCAATGTCCAGTTGGATGCTCTTACATGGAAGGCTGAAATAACAAAACATGTCTCTGTGGCTGGTATATCCATTCACATTCCTGCTAAAGCCTAAACTACATCCCATGAGAAGTGACTCAGAATATAACTGTTAGGTAATTTGGCCATGTTCTCTCAAACAACTGGGACTTTTAAGGGAGAGGCTGAGAACTATATCCCTTATTTTTTTATACAACAGCAAACCAGGATCTCTTCAATAAAAAATATTGTCATCATCGAAGTATTATCATCTCTGGGTTGAGATAGTCCCATCTTCAGGAGACCAGGGAAGACATGCCAGCCACCAATCTCATTCAGCTTAAATACATGATGACTTTAAGATCTTGAGTTCTAAACAGTTCTCCTGAAACATAGCTGCATGGCACCAGAGAGAAATCCCAGCCTGTTCCACATATTTCAAGGACATTTTTTACCTAAGAATAAGAAACTAGAATTATCATGATTTCATCAACTTTATTATTCCAATGAAAAATAGAATTCTATAAAATATCTATGGTGTAATAAGCAAGGTCTACAACTTACTTTTTCTTAACATTTTCAATACTCTATTCCAGTCTCAGTCAAATCAAAGGCTAATTTTGCCAGACTTAGTGAGAAATAGACTATTTCTGGCAAGACAGAATCTAGCTTTTACATTGTTTTCTATAATCCAGATATTATTCAAATATTATGATAAGAATGGTGATGTATAGTATAGTAAAATACAAATTGGTGATGAAATTCTAAATAAATATTTGAGTTTCAGGTATCTGAATTAAACAGTTGGTTAAGTTCTAAGGTTTTACTTAATTTTATGTATCACATTTAACAAATTCCATAGTATTTTTATAAAATAGAAATTTTACTTGATTCATATCATATATAAACGGTGCTACACAGAATAAAATGAAGGAATAAAACAAACAAAATATCAAATATTTACAATTATTACTTGATTATCTTTTTCAAATGTGTATGGAATTTACCACTCTGTCCAAATCTAAGTAACATATATTTGAGCAACAAATTCTATGGATAACTCTTGAAAGATTTTGAAGATACATATCGGAACATTGCTGATTTTGGAAAATATACTTGATGCCAAATTTTGACATCTCAAAATGCTTACCACTTCTTTATTTTGAGGCAAATCTACATATGAAAATAATATGAATTGATAAAGCATGGAAGATAACTAAAAGATCAATGATAGTCCAGATGCAGAAAGAACAGTTGGCTTTTGAATGCTATTAGAACACTTCACTAGTCATGAGATCACTGCTTTTGTTCATAAAGAAAGGACAGAATAGGTTCATAGGAAGAGAGAAAATATTGAATGATAGATTGTGAATAGTGAGGAAATGCAGAGTAGGTGGAGATTGCATTTTATAATAGAATAAAAATAAATGTGATCACCAGCCTGGGGACAATTTTTTAGGAAAGGAGAATGTGCAGATTTGAGGTGTTTTGGAGAATCTTATACATTGTTATTTACTTAAAATTATGTATAACATAAGCAGTGGTCCAGAGGAAGCCTTGTGATTGCTAGAGGCGACAGAATGATAAAATCAAAGGAAAATAGTGAGTAACACACAGTCAGAGTGAGGGCTTTCTTTTTGCACTGAATGCAAGTCTGAGCTTCAAGAAAAAGAAGAGCCTAATTTTGGCAACTTTAATCTCAGTAGCTAGGATAAATTGATAGAAATAATAAAAATATACAGTAATGTATAACAGGGATAGTGCATATTTATAAGTGGTAAAATATATTTCTCTCAATTATGAACATGATGAGGTCAAAATAATAGTAATATACTCAATTGAATTAGATATCTAAAATTAGAGATGCAGAAATATAAGTGCTCTTTGTGGAGGGACAGGTGGAAATGAGAATGGATGTTCATCACAGGAAAAGGAACAAAATGGGGAAATGTAGAGTAAGTGGAAACCAAAGGTGAAGAATAGGAAAAGTGAAATGATAACTTTAAGGAGGCATATGAGAATAGACAGGTAGGCAATTAAGATAAAGAAATTAAGAGGAATATCATCAAATAGATTTATAGAAATATGGAAATATAAATAAACGCAGATATAGATATAAATAATATAAAAATATAAATGATATAGATGATATATATATTGATATAGGCATAGCTACAGGTATGGCTAGGGCTATGGATGTAGATGGAGGTGACATGACCATAGATCCAATATTATTTAAAGCAGTCCCATTTATACCACTTATACTATTGTTAATAACAGTTCTCAATATGTGCATCACAATTGCAAGGTGGTGAAAATGTGGAGAAGCATGGGGATGTAATCTATGGGCTATGGTTAACAACAATACTGTAATATTCTTGCATCAATGCCAAAGATGTACTCTGATAATAATGGGGGTATATGAAAAAATATAACAAAAGCATGCTCTCCACTGTAGTTAGTGGTAATAGTCTGATGATATTATCTCATAATCCATAAGAAATGTTCTGCAACAATATAAATTGGTGGAAGAGTGTTGTATGAAAATTCCTTACATGTCCATAATTGTTTTGTAAGTTCACAGCTTCTCTAATAAAAATATATTTTTAAAAACAAAAAAAACCCCAAAACAAACAAACAGACAAACAAAAATAACAGTTCTCTGTGTTGCTTTCAGAAATGCTATTTTTGGATGATTATTTTTTATTTTCCACGTGGACAGAGAGATTGATGTAGTTATATGAATGGATAAAACATGAAGGATAGATATGTGGGTGTGCGTATGTGTAAATTTCTATATATACATAGGTAGGTGTACTATCTAGTTATAGATATTCTTTCTGTGGATTGAAACTACATGGAGTGCTAAATAAGTACCTTGTCAATATTATGCTTGCTGTAATCATGTTTTATGACATAAAACCTTTTGAGTGCTTCTTTAACCTCTGTATTTTTCAAGCTGTAGAAGATGGGGTTTAATATTGGGATGAAAATTGCATACAGCATAGAGATGAACCTGTCTCTGCCTGGGGAGTGGTGACTGGAGGAAGGACTAGTATAGGTGAATATTATGGTGCTATAAAACAGACCTATGACAAGGAGATGGGAAGCACTTGTGGAGAAGGCTTTGCACTTCCCTTCGGATGATGGGATCTTAAGGATGGTGGATATAATGTAGATATAAGAAATGAAAGTTATCAGAAATGCACTGATCCCTAAGATCCTTCCTACCACTAAAACAAGCATCTCTGCCACATATGTGGAAGAACAGGCAGAAGGTGAACACCGTATGCAGGAAGGACTTTAGAAATGGTGCTGCCCAGGTTCCAACCGACAGCTGGTCACAGCGTACCTTGGTCATGATGAGGGTGTAACGAAGGGGGATACATATGGCCACAAACTGGTCATAAGCCATGATGGCAAGAAGGAGGACCTCATTTCCTGCCAGGGCCACAAGAAAATAGAGCTGCAAAGCACACCCAACAAAAGAAATGCTATGCTTTTCAGTTAAGAAGTTCTCAAGCATCTTGGGAACAGTAGCTGAAGGGCAGAATATGTCTAAGAGGGACAGATTTGCCAAGAAATAATACATGGGTGTGTGTAGCTTTTTCTCAATCCCAATGGCCAGGAGAATGGCACTGTTTGCCAACAAGGTGATGTGATAGATGACAGCCAAAGCCACAGTGAAAGGATAGCACACTTCAGTGAGATCCGAGAGCCCTAAGAGGAAAAATTCCTTGGTGATGAGATTGCAGGTGTCCATCTCCTTTCTCCACATTGGTCTTTCTGGAGCAAATGAAACCAACATACAGAGGTTACCAGAAAAAAATCTAGGAGCCTAGTGATGATCAACACTTGGAAAATAATTCAGCTGTGGTTAAAGATAAATTGTGTTAGCACAATTTAATTACAGATATCAAATTAGTATAAATGATAAAAACATTCCATGCATTTATGATATTTATGAAATATTCACCCTGTTTTTTAACAACAAGGTGAAATTTAAAATTTCATCTTAGTAAAACTGTTGTTGGTCAGCAGGAGCTTTTGTGATTGCACAATTTAGTGAGAGCTGGTGGTCCATCCTTCATATCTGCTTAGGAAGCTATATTTTTCCTTCCTGTTTTATCTCACGGTTTTAGTTTTATGCACTATCTAAATACTGAGTTAGCTGAAGATAGAAAAGTGTATTTTTATTGAAAGTAAATTTTACAAATAGGAGACACAGTATAAGATTAATACATAATTGATCAATGAAATAATGAGTGAATTGAGCTTTTGTTATTTGGTTTGACAGAGTGTTTCTATTGTAAAGAAATAAATAGGACAATATTTCTATAACTTCACAATCATAATCATTTAAAAATGAAAAGTAACATGTTATATCCTCAAAAGATATACCTTAATGCACATTAAATTTAACCTATATAATATAAATGAAAACTTGGTAATAGTGTCTGAATGCGATCCCAACACAAAACAGACCTGTCTCCAAATATATTCAAATCCATTTCCCATTAAAATTTAAGTCCTTGAGCACATTTTATTTAAAATTTATATGTCGTAGCATGTATTGTTTTTATTTACCCTTGTTTAACTTTCTAATTATACTTCAGTACACCAGAAGATCCCAATCATCAGTAAATTTATGATTATTTGCAAAAGTAATTTAATTTTATTCAAGGTCAGGAAATTGATAAGTATGTTGAATTTTTTGTTATTTTAAAAACTAATATATCCTGTTTTTATAAACAGCACATATACATGATAGAAAATTCAAACAGAAAATATGTTTAGAAATTAGAATGCCAAAATAATTCTATTGTTCCTCTACATCACTTCTCCCCCTTCTTTTCTTTTACCTCATAAAATTTTTCATGATTTCTTGGCTCAGATAAAAGGAATAGCATACTTATTGCAGTGAATACATAATTGTTTCTTCAAACAAATGGAATTAGTATTTTCTGACAAGTTTCAATTTTTCCTTGGAAAGATTTAAATAAAAAATGCTGAAATTAATTGGAAGATGTTATTCTTCTAACCTTAATGGCACTATTACTATTTCTGTTCCATGTTTCCTTAAACAGCAGCACCTCTGTCCTGTGTGAAGTAAAATAAACTTTCTTAAGTCATGGTCTGTAAATAATTGAACTTTGGAAAAGAAAATTATTATTTTAAGCAAAAATGGTTAGATAACATTATTCAATGAGCAAAAGTTTGTTAAATGGGTAAATAAAGACATTGGAGCAAAAAATACCTGCAGCACTAATTCTCAAGTTCCCAAATTTTCAATGTGCTACATATTGCATATCATATATTAATACATTGAAAACTAATTGTGAATATGAGAAATTAGAGGCACTTTTTATTACAAGACACATTCATAATTTGATGCAGTATTTTGCATTTTGGATTAAGTAATTATTTAACATTATAACCACATTTAAAATATTGAATTCTTTTTTCTAAATAGGGATTATGAGAAATAAGTCAATAACTTCCTGATAAAAGTTCTAGGTCCTAGCTAGGTT
The DNA here is from genome assembly GCA_026826555.1 of Tolypeutes matacus. Classification (NCBI taxonomy): domain Eukaryota; kingdom Metazoa; phylum Chordata; class Mammalia; order Cingulata; family Chlamyphoridae; genus Tolypeutes; species Tolypeutes matacus. The sequence goes on along the minus strand of JAKSZT010028212.1, from coordinate 2,252,832 downwards.
CTACTTGAGGGTACATGATCAATGTGTATCATGAAGAAATCATAATAAATTTTCCCTAAAGTTTGCCCTTGAATGTTCAGATTTTCTAAGTAAAACTTTTGGTCTTGGCATGTAAATTGCAGAATTTTTTCATGTGGAAGGAAATATATGTTATTAACAAACCTCTCATGTAGTTGCAAACATAATTAAATCCCAGAATTGGTCCTTTTATTTAGAAAAATAAAAGCAATACTTTCATTAATAATATATTGCTGAGGAAAAGTTTCTATAATTTTTTTTTAACCAGATGATTCTAGAAACAGAAAAGTCCTTATGCAGTGCAATCTCCACTGCTTTGTGGGATTACTTGGTATGAATATAAGCACATGAGTATGTGAACTATACATGTTGAAGTCAGCTTTTTTCATATTTACAAATAGCCAACCATTAAGGAAGACCCAGTGCTAGGGGTATGTGGCTAGTACTGCCCTTTCAAGGAACATTAACTCAGAATTAACTTTTTGTATTTTCTGTGACTTACACCTTTATATATGGTCAAAAGCAAACATACCATACATGAATCTTCTCACTGTAGCAAATAGTTACTTCAAATTTTCACTATAAAGAGAAAAAGAAAATGAGTTCATTAAGCAAAATTACTACTGTTAGATGTTAAATAATTCAAAATATAACTTATTTAATACATTAATATAAAGGAAATATTATGGTTTAAATTTCTTAGTAAATAGGTTATTAATTTGTCTTTTTAAAAGTATTGCTAAGAAGGTTTCTTTCATCTTTCTTCTTAACCTAATGGTCCAGTAACTCTTAAGCTAGAGAAATCATAAAAGCCCTTCTAATGTGTAATTTATCCCCCTGCTTTCTGAGGTCCTTCTTGACTAGTAGGACTCAGAGACCCAACCATCTAGGAAATATAATCAAGGTGTAGAGGCAGAAACATGCTTTAGATACAGTAGAAATTTACATGGAAAGATATTAGACACCAATGTATGCTTATGGATATTTTTAGGACCCAAACCATTTCTATGCATTAATTTACCCAATCTAATATTATTACAAAATACACACTTTCATATTCCCAATTTATATTTGGTTTACGTTCCGTAATGTGTAAATTTTCATGCCATATTTCTACAATCATCTAATTGTTTCTTTTACCTTAGACAATGCACAGTTTAGCTAAGGGTTTTCTTGTTTTTTCAGTTTCAGAGACTTCATTACCAATATGAGGTTTCAAAAGATGAAAGTAAAATAATCCAACCAAAAAAACACATCAAAGAAAAATGAACTCCTCACTTATATAGAGAGTTCATATTGGATTTTGTTCTTTAATTTATATCATGCCCCTTTCCCCTTTGGAAAAGCAACAGTTAGGACTCTAGAGGGAATATGCTTCTCTTCTTGAATAAACCCCAACACCACCAACCTAATAATGAACTCTCATTTTTATAATTAGTTGAAAAATAATCTTAATTTTTCAGTACTGACACTTTTGTTTCTTCTCATGCTCTAGAGTAAGGTACAAGAAAGGTTTTTCCAGGAATTGTTTTGCCTGGCAAAAGTAAACAATGAATTAATGTTATTAGTATATCTTTTTCTGTAACAAGAAAACAACATTCTGGTAAAATATGATTCTACAGTCAATTTGTTGTAAATTTCCATTTTTCATGATAGCCAGGTAAAAGGTCTTTTAGTATATTGTTACACAGTTTTATATTGTTAGATTCTTCCTTGGCTATGAGAATTATTTTATTTTGTTGGAGAATATCTTATTTCATCAGATTTGTTCTAAAATGTTTAAGGTTGAAATGTCAGGATTTCTGCAATATACTTTCAAATGTTTAAATGGTATTTTGAGAAACATTTTTATATTTTAAAAACACTAGAAATTATATATATGCCCAGATATATATATGATAATTACACTTGATAAAAGAATGTGCACCTTTTTTTAAACAATTGAAAGAATGTATATTTACAAATTTAAAACTATGTGTGGTATGTGTAGGTAAAATAACATGTTAGCAATTAATAAATTCGTGTGAAAGTTACATAGGTGTTCATTATAGCAGTTCAGTTATTCTAGATCTTTGTAAATTTTCTAAATAAAGTGTTGGATAAAATCAAATGTGACTATCAAAACAACAATTTTGGGAAAAATATGTCTCATAGTCTATCGCCAAGCCCTCATCTCTAATCAATTTCTCTATTACTGTGGAAAGCACAGAAACTCTTATCCACACACTGTGAGGCTTTGGGAAAATAGTCTATTCACATTTAACCTTAGAAGTTTGTCCATATGTACTTTTTAATTGTATTACTGTCCTTTGTTTATCTCTGTGATAATTAGAAGATTTGTAACTTTTTAAGCTTCTTATAAGTATTTTTTTTTCTTTAATAAAATAGGTTTTAATCACTATTTTTGCATGTCACCTCTACTCTAAACTTCAAGGTTTGGACAATAGAGATGAATGTTCTACTGTGAAATATGGGAAAATGCTTGCTTGTTTCCTCCTAATTGTATTCTCCTCTTCAGTTCTGGAATGTGGTTGTTTATTGTGTTGATTTGGAATCATGTTACTCTTGAATAAAAGAAAATCCCCCAAAATGTTTCTGTTGCAAAATAGACTTTACTTTTCTGCCACACTAAAGAATTGCAGAAATGAAATGCCAGCTCCAAACATCACTAGACAACCAGGCTTCTTTAATTTTATCTTAAGGTACCCAAGCACATGGCTCTGATTCCCCAAGTATAGAAATGAGCACTACAGCACCAACCATTACATCATGATCAAGACACCTGGAAAGGCGGAAGGCAGTGATCTCCTTGTAAGAGATTTTCCTGAAATTAGCTGCAAAAAATTCCACTTACTCAATATTTGAAAAAGTTGAGTTAAATGGCTGCCTGCACCCTCACCCACTACATCTGGGAACACATGGAAGCATTGTTTTGTTTACATTTGGGACAAATCTTAGGAAGTCAATTAGCAAGGCCAGGCACTGCATATTTGTCACTTCATATTTTCATTAATGTTACATATAAAATAGCATATTATTAAGATAATGATGATGATGGACAGCCCCATCCCAAACAACAGAAAGTATCCACAACTGCAAGCAGTTTTTTCCATCTACCCCATAAGGTCTAAGCCTCCTCCCCATCTAAAGAAGAGCAGGCATAACCATCCCCAAATCCTCAAGGATGAGGAATGAACAAACACAAGGGGGGAATGTGCTGACCAAAGTAGACATTGTTATTCTAATAATGGAAAAACCTGTAACTTTGCTATAAAATAGTGAGGGAAAACAGAGGGAATAAAAGGTGGAACATAGGACATTTTCAGGGCATTGAAATGAAGTGTAAGCCACAATGAAAACGATAGACCTTGGTTAGTAGCAATGCTTCAATATATATTCTTCAATTGTAACAAGTGTGCCACACTATTGTAAGATGTTATTAATGGCAGAAGATGTGGATGAAGGAGAGTATATGGGACTCCCTTACACTTTTTATGTAACTTTTCTGTAACCTAAAACCTCTTTAAAAGTAATTTATTATGGAGTTTTTGAGTAGGCAATACCTGCATAGGTCTTGGTATTCACAAAATTTTAAAAGAGGGAATGGGTGTACCTGAGTGGTTGAGTGCCTGCTTCCCATGTACCAGGTTCGTTCCCTGGTACCTTCTTTAAAAAAAAAAAAAAAAAAAAAGTTTTTAAAGGGGTAAAAAAAAAAAAAAACAAAAAAACAACAACAAAAAATAAAAGTAGTTTATTATATATAAAAAAGAAAAGTTTAAAAAAGCAGGAACTACTGGCAATAAATACAGTAGATAACAGGAAAAAAAGATTTTTTCCTGAAATCAAATCAAAATAATTCCACTTACTCTTATATTTGAAAAAGTTGTATTAAATGGCTGAATCCACCCTCACCCACTCCTTCCAGGAAGGCCTGGAAGCATTGTTTTTAATAGAGACAACTCTTAGGAAGGCAACTGGCAGTGCCAAGCACAGTATATATTGTCACTTCATTTTCACTTCTTATTTTTATTAATGTTACATATAAAATATCATATTATGGGTTTAAGTGGGCACTCACCATCTCTCTCACAAAAGACAGCTGATTGGAGACAGGATCCTGCCCAAGTGAGCTGTTTTGGTAGCCCACGTAGTGGGACATTGGGACATTGATCTGAAGGGAGCTGAACAGGGAGATAGACTGCTCAAGACAAAACTGGAACATAGAAAACAGTAAGGAAATAGAACAAAAAGAACAAAGTGTCAAAGAAAAAATTAACACACATACAAAACCAGCAGCTTAATAAAACTCTAGAGCAGAGAGAGAAACTGATCAACTGAATAAAACCATTGAGATAAAATGATGCCCGGAGGGCAACAAAAAATTACAAACCATATTGGGAAACAGGAAGACATGGACCAGTCCAATGAAAAAACTAAAAACCAAGAGTAGATGCAGAACATTGAACAGCTAATCAAAGCTGTCCAAACAAATATCATTGACCAACTTAATGATGTGAAGGAAGAGATTAAGGATATTAAGAAGACACTAGGAGAATATACTTAAGAAGTTGTAAACATACATAAAAAGATAACAGATATGATGGTGATGAATGGCACAATCCAAGAAATAAAAAAGATGCTGGAATCACATAACTGCAGAATTGAGCATGCAGAAGAAAGAATTAGTGATGTGGAAGACAGTACATCTGAAATCAAACATAGTAGAACAGGTAGATTAAAAGATAGAAAAAATCCAGCAGGGACTTAGGGATTTAACTGAAAACACAAAATGCACAAACATATGCATTATAGGCATCCTAGAGGGAAAAGAGAAGGGAAAGAGAAGGAGTGTTGAAGGAAATAATGGCTGAAAACTTCCCAACCCTATTGAGGGAAATGGACGTCCATGTTCAGGAAGCACAGCACACCCCAAACAGTATAAATCCCAACAGGCCTACTCCAAGGCATATACTTGTCAAAATGTCCAATGCTGAAAACAAAGAAAAAACACGCAAGGCAGCAAGAGAAAAGAGAACCATCACTTACAAGGGAAGCTCAATAAGATTAAGTACTGATTTCTTATCTGAAAACATGGAGGCAAGAAGACAGTGGTATGACATAGTCAAGGTAATAAAAGAAAAAAAAAAAAAAAAAAAACCTTGCAGCCATGAATTCTCTATCCAGCAAAGCTGATGTTCAAAAATGATGGAGAGTTCCAAATAGTTACAGAAAAACAGAAATTAAGAAAATATGCCAATAAGAAATCTGCCCTTCAAGAAATACTAAAGGAAGTTCTACAGGTTGAAAGGAAAAAACAGGAGTGAGAGAGTTGGAGAAGAGTGTAAGAACAAATGAAGAGACAAAAAGAGAAATAAAAACAACATATGACATACATAAACCCAAAGAAAATATGGCTGATGTAATTCCTTGACAGTAATAACACTGAATGTGAATGGATTAAACTCACCAGTCAAGAGACATAGTTTGCTAGAAAGATAAAGAAATATGACCCATCTATATGTTTTCTACAGGAAACCCATCTTAGACCCAGGGATTCAAGGAAGCTGAAAGTGATTGGCTGGAAAACAATTTTACAAGCAAACAACAACAACAAAATGGCTGGAGTAGCTATACTAATATCAAGAAAAAATAGACTTTAAATGTAAAACTATTATAAGAGACAAGGATGGACACTATATATTAGTAAAAGGGGTAATATTTCAAGAAGAAAGAACAATCAAAAACATTTCTGTACCTAATCAGGGCACCTCAAAGTACATGACACAAACACTGGAAAGACTAAGTGGAGACATAAACGCTTCTACATTTATAGTGGGGAACTTTAATACACTATTATCACCATTAGACAAAACATCTACACAGAGAATCAATAAAGAAACAAAGACTCTGAATAATACATTAGAGGAGCCAGACCTAATAGAAATATATAGCATGCTACCCCCAAATACAGAGGGATATACATTCTTCTTGAATGCACATAGATCATACTCCAAGATGGATCACATGCTAGGACAAAGAACAATTCAGAAACATTGAGATAAAAAATGTTATTTCTCAGACCACAATGGAAAGAAATTGGAAATCAGTAAGGGCCAGAGAACCAGATTAGGCACAAAGATATGAAAGTTAAACAACACACTCTTAGACAAACAGTGGGTCAAGGAGGAAATCTCAAAAGAAATCAATAGCTATCTTGAAACGAATGAAAATGAAAACACAACATATCAAAGCCTGTGGGATGCAGCCAAAGCTGTTCTGAGAGTGAAATTCATAGCCATAAATGCATATATTAAAAAAGAAGAAAGAGCTAAAATTGAAGACCTACTTGCACAACTGGAAGAATTGGAAAAACAACAGTAAACTAACCCAAAAGGAAGTAGAAAGAAGGAAATAAGAAAGATTAGAGCAGAACTAAATGAAATAGAAAATAAGAAAGTACTAGAAAAAATAAAGCCAAAAGCTGGTTCTTCGAGAAGATCAATAAAATTGACAAACCCTTAGCTGGACTAACAAAGAAAAAAAGAAAGCAGATGCAAATACACAAAATAAGAAATGAGGAAGGGGATATCACTACTGATCCCACAGAAATAAAGAGTATCATAATAGGATATTTGAAAAATTATATGCCAACAAAAATGATAATTTAGAGGAAATGGACAAATTCCTAGAAACTCACAAGCAGCCTACATTGAAGAAAGAAGAAATTGATGAACTCAGCAGACCAATTATGACTAATGAAATAAGACTCAGTCATCAAAAACCTCCCAACTAAAAAGAACCCAGGGCCAGACAGTTTCACAGGTGAATTCTACCAAACATTACGCAAAGACCTAACAAAAATTTTCCTTCAACTCTTCCAAACAAGAGAAGTAGAAGGAACATTGCCAAACTCATTACCCTATTACCAAAGCCAAACAAAGATACCACAAGAAAGGAAAGTTTGAGACCAATCTTTCTAATGAAGCTAGATGCTAATATCCTCAATAAAATACTTGCTAATCACATTCAACAATATATCAAATGAATTAAAGACCATGATCACGTGGGTTTCAGCCTGGGTATGCAAGGATGGTTCAACAAAAGAAAATCAATCAATGTAATACACCACATAAACAGATTGAAAGAAAAAAAAATCACATGATCATCTCTATAGATGCAGAAAAAGCATTTGACAAAATACAGCACTCTTTCCTGCTAAAAACACTGCAAACGATAGGAATAGAAGGAAACTTTCAGAAAATGATAAAGAGTATATATGAAAAACTCAAAGCTAACATCGTCTTCAATGGTGAAATCCTAAAAGCCTTCCCTCTGAGATCGGGAACAAGACAAGGATGCCCTCTATCACCACTCCTATTTAACATTGTCTTAGAGGTACTTGCTTGAGCATTGAGTCAAGAAAAAGATATAAAAGGCATCCAAATTGGAAAAGAAGAAGTAAAAATTTCACTATTTGCAGACGACATGATCCTACACATAGAAAGCCCTGAGAAATCTACAACAAAAGTTCTAGAACTTATAAAGGAGTTCAGTAAAGTCGCAGGCTATAAGATCAATGCTCAAAAATCAGTAGCATTTCTGTACACCAATAACGAGCACACTGAGGAGGAAATCAAGAAAAAAATACCATTTACAATAGTAACTAAAAGAATCAAATACATAGGAAAAAATTTAACTAAAGATGTAAAGTACTTATATACCAAAAACTACACAACATTATTAAGGGAAATCAAAGAAGACTTTAAAAAATGGAGTAATATTCCCTGTTCATGGATAAGAAGAGTAAACATCATCAAGATGTCTATCCTACCCAAACTAATATACAGATTTAATGCAATCCCAATAAAAATCAACACTGTGTTTTTTAATGAATTGGAAAACTAACTACAAAATATATTTGGACAGGTAAGAGGCCCTGAATTGCCAAAGACATATTGAAAAATAAAAATGATGTTAGAAATATCACACTATCTGACTTTAAAACATACTACAAAACTATAGTGTTCAAAACTGTGTGGTATTGACTCAAGGATAGACATACTGAATAATGGAGCCGAATTGAGAGTTCTGATATAGATTGTCACATATACAGTCATCTGATAGTCGACAAGGCCACCAAGCCCACTCAGTTGGGAGAGAATTGCCTCTTCAACAAATGGTGCTTGGATTACTGGATAACCATATCCACAAGAATGAGAGAGGAACACCATCTCACACCTTATACAAAAATCAACTCAAGATGGATCAAAGATCTAAATATAAGAGCCAAGACCATACCTTGCATGATAATGTAGGGAATCCCCTTGTAATAGGAAATGGTTTCATAAACTTTACACCCAAAGCATGAGTAGCAAAAGAAAAAATAGATAAATGGGATCTCCTCAAAATTAAAAAGTTTTGCACCTCAAAGGATGTTATCAAGAAACTGAAAAGGCAGCCTACCCAATGGGAGAAAATATTTGGCAACCCTATATCTGATAGGAGCCTAATATCCTGTATATATAAAGAAATTCTACATGTTGAAAATAAAAAGACAAACAACCCATTTTAAAAAATGGGCAAGTGACCTGAAAAGACACTTCTCAAATGAAGAAATACAAATGTCTAAAAAGCACATGAAAAAATGCTTGACATCGCTAGCTATTAGGGAAATGCAAATCAAAACTACAGTGAGTTACCATCTTACACCCATTCGAATGGTGGCTATTAAAAAAACATACTACAAGTGTTGGAGAGGATGTAGAGAAATGGCAACCCTCTTCCACTGCTGGTGCTATTGTGAAATGGTCCAGCCACTGTGGAGGACAGTTTGGTGGTTCCTCAAAAAACTAACTATAGAACTTCCATATGATCCAGCATTTCCACTGCTGAGATATATACCCAGAAGAATTGAAAGCATAGACACGAACATATATATGCACACCAATAATCATAGTGGAACAGTTCACTGTTGCCAAAAATTGGAATCCACCCCGGTACCCATCAACAGATGAATGGATAAACAAAATGTGGTACATACATACAATGGAATATTACTCAGCTGTAAGAAGGAATAAAGTGCTAACACACGGGATAACTTGGATGAATCTGGAACACCTTTTGTTGAGTGAACACTTAGGATTTGTGGGTATGAGGTTGGAAGCACAGAGGTTGGAAAGGTCTTATGGCAATATGACAAGGAAGGTTCACTTGCTTAGGGTGTTGGTTGGGAGGCAATCGGGACAGGGCAGAACTGAAGCAGACTTCTAGGGAGTGTGGAAGTGTTCATTCTGTCATAATGTGTTGTATCAATGGGTGGAGACCCCCATAATGAGTGGACTCCCATCTTTGGGAGGACTGATATGTTCAGAAATAGGCAGGGGTCTCTCAAGACGAAGGGCAGTTCCTAGTGGGGGAGGATGGGCCAGTGTGTCAAGACCTCTTGTTGCATTTAACTATGAATCTTGCCATCCAACGAGTCAGACTAGACACCAGATGTTGCGGTGATCAAAAGCAAAATGTCAAAAAAAATTTTTTTTTAATTTATTTTTATTATTTTATTATCTTTTTTTTTTTAGATTTTATTTATTTATTCATTTATCCCCCCCTTGCTGCTTGTGCTCGCTGGGTCAGCTAACCACGCCGTGCGGGCGGGCTTGCCTTCACCAGGAGGCCCTGGGAACCGAACCCAGGGCCTCCCATATGGTAAACGGGAGCCCTACTGATTGAGGCACAGCCGCTTCCCTTTATTATCTTTTTTATTGTTTTCTACATTCTTCATTTTTTAAATATCCAATCTTTTAATTTAATTTTATTTTTAGTTTTTTTTTAAGTTTTCATGTATTTTAACTCTTATGTTTAAACTTATATCATTATTCTATTTTCCTATTAATTGTATTTGGCTAGTGTAACAGCTTCATCTTTAAAGGAAATTTGGATCATAGAAGGATTATAACTGGGATGGGAAAGGATTGTTGGTGGGGGGTGTCACGGTGTGGGGGTGCACAGGAGTAAGTTCACATGAACATACACATAAGGTATATAAAATTGTTCAAATGTTCATGGGGCATTGTCACAGTAGGTGGAGAATCACTCAATAAATGAGAGAATACTGATTTCCTATTCCGGAGAGCTCTGTCATATTCTCTAAGGGAGCAGCAACAGTCCCCCAAGTGCAGGGGCAGTATCTGGCAAAGGAGGATGACCCACTGATGGGCCCTTGTTATTGATGACTAGCCTTATGAGTCTTTCCTCTTGAAATTGAAACTTACCCTATTGTTATGGGGTGCCTGAGAGCCTCCTTGTAACTTGGATGTGGCCTCTCTCTAAGCCAAACTCAGCATATGAATGCATTACCTTCCTCCCAGCATTGGACATGACACCTGGGGATCAGCCTCTCTGGCACCGAGGGATTGCTACCAAGTGGCAACTGGCAATGTGGCTGGAAAAAGACTTCAAATAAAAGGTGGGAAAGGTATAGACAAATGAGTTCATATGGCTAAGAGACTTCAAAGTGAGTCTGGAGGTCATCCCAGAGGTAACGCTCACACATCTCAGTAGGATCTCGTAGACTTCCAAAGTTGATATCACCCCAAATAGAGGGGCTCCTGAGGGCTCTGGAGATACCCAGGTCCTATGTAATGGAAGAGAGCTCCAGAGTTTGGTGTCTTACCAGTGGACCCTACTTTGGAGTTTGTGCTCCTGAGAATGACAGAGCTGGATTCAAATATGTCTTCCCTGCACAAGGTTCATCTGTCCTTTCTATTCAAAACTATACTTGGTGCTGGAGTTTTTAGGTGTACATCCAGAGACTGGAGTCTTTGGGCTGTTCATGTGCCATCTGGGCCTGGAATCTTGGTGTAGCTGGAACTCCTACTCTACAGTTCAATGGACTCACCCAGGACAACTGACGGGGTGATGATGATGGACAAAAGCCATCCCAGGGAATGGAGCGAGTCTGCAGCTGCTGGCAGGATAGTCCCATCCATCTTATCTATGGGATATAAGCCCTCACTTGGAGGTGAAGTGGACATCACTGTCCTAGACTCCTCAGGATTGGGGGAAGAGCTATGGAATATAGTGGACTTACTGGTATTCTGTTATAGACATATTGTGATTAAGCAATGAAAGAAATTACAACATTGATATGGATTCAGTGGCCATTGGATGCTCTGGGGGCAGGGAGAGGAAAAAGCAGTTGTAATACAGGAGCTTTTTTGGGACTTGGGAATTGTCCTGAGTGACATTGCGATGACAGATATAGGCCATTTTGTATCATCATATAACATGCAGAACTGTGTGGAAGAGAGTGTGGTCTACAATGTGAACTATGGTCCATGTTTAATGGTAAAGCCCCAAGATGTGTTTATCCATTGCAGGTAATGTGCCACATTAATGAAGGATGTTTATGTCAGAGGTTGTGGGAGGTGTGGGAGCTGGGGTATATGGGAATCCCTATATTTTTTGTGTAACATTTATGTAATCTAAGTATCTTTAAAAAAAAAAGTATAAAAACCAAATAAGTAAATATATACATTCATGCATACATACATACATGCATTCCTAATAAGTAATAAAAGTTGTTTCAAGTGAAAAAAAGTAAAATATCATATTATAAAAATTAAGTATTTTGAAAAAAATATATATTTACATTGAAGTATTTGCACATCATCAGGCTTATTTTTAAATCTTCCCCAGCTCTGAATTTTCATCTGATGTTTGGTAAATTACTAATTATATACCAATATTATTTTTCCTTTTCTGTTTGAAGAGTGGGGGCACCTTCCATCTAAACTCATATGTACCCATTACCTCCAGGCTAGAGGATACAATTTCCAGCATCCCATGTAGCTAAGTGGAGCAGTATTATCACTTTCAGGCTAATGAACTTATAGTGGGTCATAATCATATAAGGGATGTGACTGACATCTACATTGCTTTCTACTATACTCAGGTAAGAATCATACTTTGCAATTTTTTCCATCATAGTTCATATGTTTGGGATCAACAGCCCAGAAAATCAGAGAGCAATGAGACACAAGGAGACTGAAAATGAATGTTTGTAAAACAATTTTACATGTAAACAATACCTAAAAAAAGGGTGAGGGTAGCTATACTAATATCAGACAAAATAGACTTTAAATGCAAAACTATTGTAAGAGACAAACAAGGCCACTATATATTAATAAAAAGGAAAATCTGTCAAGAAGAAAGAACGATCATAGATATTTATACACCTAACTAGGACAACTAAACATACATGAGGCAAACATTGGAAAAACTATGTGGAAAGAGATGCCTCTAAAATTATAGTATGGGACTTTAATACACCATTATCACCATTAGACACACATGCTTGACAAATCAATAAGGAATCAAAGATCTTGAATAATACATTAGAGGATCTGGACTTAATAGACCTACATAGAAAATTAAACCCAAGAACAGAAGGATATAAATTCTTCTCCGGTGTATGTGGATCATTCTCCAGGATAGACCACATGATAGGCCACAAAACAACACTAACTACAAAATTTCTTTGGAAGAGCAAGGGTCCTTGAATAGCCAAAGACCAATTGAGAAAGAAAAATGAAATTGGTGGAATCACACTACTTGACTTTAAAGCATACTACAAAGCTACAGTGATCAAAACTGCATGGTATTGTTTCAATGATAGACCTACTGACCAATGGAACTGAATTGATAGTTCTGATATAGATCACCTAATATATAGGGAACTGATATTTGACAAGGCCACTAGCCCAAACTGTGAGATAATGGCCTCTTCAACAAATGATTCATGAAGAACTGGATATCCATATCCAAGGAATGAGAGAAGAATACCAACTCACACCATATACAAAAATTAACTCAAGATGGATCAAAGATCTAAATGTAAGAGCCAAGATCATAAATATCTTGGGAGATAATTTAAGGAAGCATCTAAAGGAACTTTTATTAGGAAATGGCTTCATGAATTGCACACCCAAAGCAAGAGCAATGAAAGAAAAATAAAGGACCTCCTCATAATTAAACACATTTACACCTCAAAGGAGTTTGTAAAGGAAGTGAAGAGACAGCCTACTCAATGGGAGAAGATATTTGGCAACCATATATCTGATAGAGGCCTAATGTCCAGCATATGTAAAGAATTTCTACACCTTGAAAATAAAAAGACAACCAACCAGTTTATAAAATGGGCAAGTAATTTGAATAGACACTTCTCCAAAGAAGAAATACAATAGACTAAATAGCACCTGAAAAGATGCCATGGAACAGTAGCTATTAGGGAAATACACAGCAAGACCACTAGGAGATATATTATAACCATTAGATTGGAGACTATCCAAAAAAGCCAGAGGACTACAAGTGTTGGAGAGGATATGGAGGAGTGATAGGCCTTATCTACTGCTGGTGGGAATGTACATTGGTGAAGCCATTGTGGAGGAAAGTTTGGAGGTTCCTCAGGAATCTAACTATAGAACTGCCAAATGATCCAATAATCTCCCTGCTGGGTATAGACCCAGAGGAATGGAAAGCAGGGACATGAACAGATATAGGCAGACCAATGTTCATAGCAGCATTGTTCACTCTTGCTAAAAGTTGGAAACAACCCAAATGTCCATTAACAGATGAATGGATAAACATATTTTGGCATATACAAACAATGGAAACTTACTTAGCTATAAGAAGCAATGCACTATTAACACACAGGATATTATAGATGAATCTTGAAGACCTTTTGTTGATTGAAACAAGCCAGGCAGTGAAGGACATATATTACAGGATCACACTGATATGAATTAAACAAATTGAGCAGACACAGAGAGTTAGAGTTTGGAAGATAGGTTTACAGGAGACAGAATGGGAGAAGAAATTTGTGAGTCACTCCCCATATTGGCAAAATCTATAATAAGGCAGAAGGGTGAAGTTGTGCACTGTAAGGGCATATCAGTGGCGCAGTTATGCTATTGAGCTGGATGGTGCTGGTCTGTGAATGGAGTAGGTTGGGGTGGGTATATTGGACTGCCTTGGAACAGTGGGTAGGGTCCAGGGAGGGAGCATGTAAAGTGTGGGGATTTGCAGGTATGTCATTGAAACTAGACTGTTGGGAATGTTCTTTTGGCAAATATGGCTGTGGATGGTTACTGGTTTTAACTGTTGGATATGGAGGATATGTGAGAAAGGGCACACCTAGGGCAGGCTTCCAGGGAGTGTGTATTATTCATCTTGTTATAGAGCATTGTATCAGTGGGTGGAGTCTCACATAATGAGCAGCAAGATTTTGGACTCCCATCCTTGGGAGTCCTGCTATGATCTCAGATAGAGGGTTAGGTGTCTCTTGAGGGCATAGGCATTGCTTAATAAGGGAGGACAGGCCAGTATGGCAAGCCTTTAATATTGTTGCATGTAACTATGAGTCTTACCCTACTATTAGCTAATCTTGGTGGCTACTGTAGGTCCCAAGGGAAGGGGGAAGGGGGAAGAGGAATAGAATAGATGGAACATGGGGAATTTGGGGGTGATGGAATTGTTCTACATGACCTTGCAAAGATGGATACAGACCATGTTAAAACTTCACAAAATCTATAAAAGTGTACAGTCCAAAATGTAAACCATAATGTAAACCATTGGCCATAGTTAATATCAATGTTTCAATATTTGTACATCAATTTTAACAAATTTACCATCTATATGCAAAGTATTTTTAATAGGGGAAAAGTAAAAAGGGGGGTGATGTTGAGTATAAGGGAATCACTTGTACATGATTTTTCTGTAACCTAAAGCTTCTTCGAAGACAAAATGAATAAAATGAGACACTGGAAGAATAAATGGAAGAAAATGTCACTATACATACAAGACAACAAATATTACCATGATGAAAGACATAATGTCAAAAACAATTTTAAATTTTATTTTTATTTTTTATTATTCAAACTTTTATAAAAGCTGTATTTTTAAAAATTATCATTGTTATATCATTTTCCTATTAATTGTATTCAGTTATTTTGTTGGCTTCAATTTTGAAGAAGTTATGGATCATGGAAGGGTTACAACTGTGTCATGGGAGGACCGTTAGTCTGGGGTGTCAGAAATGGGGGATGCATGGGAGGAGGTTCACCTGGGATATACCTTTGTGGCACATAAATGTCTTCAAGTGTTCATAGGGCATCATCACAGTGGGTGAAGTTTCACACAGTAATCAAAAGAATATCAAATCCCCATCCTAGGGAGCTCTCCCACATTCTCTAATGTGACATCAAGAATCCACTGAGGACAGGTTCAGTGACTAGTGAAGGAGGATGGACATCAATTATGGGCCCTTAATAGTGATGACTGTACTTTGGAACCTTCACTTTTGAAATGGAAACTTAGACTTAGTATAATAGGGTGCCTAAGGATTACCTCCTGAGAACCTCATTGTTGCTCAAATGTGGCCTCTCTCTAAGGCAAACTCACCATATGAATGCATTGCATTAGCCCAGCTTGGGACATGATTCCAGGGGAGGAAACTCCCTGGCACCAAGTGATTACTTCCAAGAAGCAACTAGCAATACAACTGGAAAAAGACCTTGACCAAAAAGGAGAAAGGGTAAAGACAAATGAATTTAGATGGCTAAGAGACTTCCAAGTGAGTTGAGAGGTCATTCCAGAAGTTACACTTATGCACATTTCAGCAAGATCTCATTGACTGCCACAGTAAAAATTACCTCAAATAGTGGGGTCCTGTGGATTCTGGAGACATCGAGACACATAGGCAGGTCAGTGCATTCAGCACACTGCCAATGGGCCCTACTTTGGAATTATGCTCCCCAGTGTGAAAGCGTTGGACTCAGTTGTGATTTCCCTACACATGAACCCTCTGCCCCTTCTATTTGAACGTACTGAGTTAGTATTAGAGTTGATATGTATAGGTACAAGGCACTGAAATCTTTGGGCTAATCTCAACAGATTTGTAGCACTTACTCTCCAGTTCCTCCGACTCATCCAGGACAACTAACAAGGAGGTGATTGTAGCAGTATGGCAGTTTGACATAGCTATGAATTCCATAAATAGATGGATTATGTTTGTAAGCTGTTCATCTGGGCATGATTAAGTTATGATTAGGGTGTTAACTGGGCCATGTCAGTAGGGCATTGAGCCCACCCCTTGGTGGGTGGGTCTCAAAGATAAACAGACATGGGGAAGGACAGAGTTGGAGTAGTTTTGAGTTGTAGTTTTGATATTGGAGTGTTAATGCTTGAACCCAGGGGAGTAAGTACACAGAGAACCTTTGGCATGAGGAAGGAGACAAGGCTCTGGGAAAAGAGACAAGCTATTTGCCTGACAGTTCTTAGCTGGCCTTGTGGAGAGAGCAAAGCCTAGAGAGACTCATAGTCTACAGCTGACCTTGTGGAGGAAACAGAGAAGGTAAGCCCAGAGAGAAGCACAACCCTGGGAATAGAGGAACCCAAGAAGCCTGAACCCTGGCAAGCATTGTCTTGCTCTAACATGTGGCAGTGGACTTCAGTGAGGGAAGAAACTTATGCTTTATGGCCCAGTAACTGTAAGATTTTACCCCAAATAAATATCCTTTATAAGAACCAACCTATTTCTGATATTTTGCATCAGCAACCCTCTGGTTAACTAATACAATGAAGATGGACAACAACCATCTGAAGGAACAGAGAAAGACTGGAACTGCAAACAAGATAGTCCCATTCATCTGCCCCATGGGATCTAAGCCTCCTCTCAACCAGAGGTGAAGTGGGCAACACTATCCCAGAATCCTCAGGATTGGGGAAAGAACGATGGACTAGAATAGACTTACTGTTAATTGACTATAGACTTATTGTGATTCTAACAATGGAAGAACTTTTATCATTGATATGGAGGCCTTGGGCTCTTGAGGTTCTAAGGGGAGAGAGAGGGAAAAATAGGTGTAATTTGGGGGATTTGGGTACATGGGAATTTTTCTGAATGACACTGCAATGACAGGTACAGACCATTATATAGCTTTCAATAAGTTACAAAATTGTGTGGGAGAGAGTGTAAACTTCAATATAATCTATGGGCCACATTTAGTGGCAATGCTCCAAAGTGTGTTCATCAACTGTAACAAATGTTCCACACTAATGAAAGATGTTGTTAATGTGGGAAAATGTGGGAGGGCCTTGGGAGCAGTGCTTATGGGAATCCTCTATATTTTTTGTAACATTTATGTAATCTAAGTTTCTTTCTTAAAAAAAGTATATAAAATAAATAAATAATATTTTTACAAAAACAGATGTTGAAGAAAGGGTTGCCATCAGCAAAGTGACATATCTAGGAAAAAATAGTAAAATCATTGCATTGCTTCTGATGTAAATGTTTAATGACCTAAGTAAGAATTATCACATGTAACTTCAACACTAATTAATATTTATTCACATGCAATATCATTTTTATTTCATATTTAAGTGATATTCATAACTTTTCTTCTCAGTTTATATTAACAACTGAAAAATATAAGACTCAGAAATGTATTGATTTGGTCAGTCATACACTAAACAAATAGAAGCATGGAATTCAAGTCAAGGTTTACTCTTTCTTGCTTTGATAGTCATTCTTTTTCCACTGTGTGGCCTTTGATCATGGGAATAAAATACATTACTCTTTTATATTCTAACTTCCTCTGGTGTGATTCATAAAAAATTTTAACCAGTGGGTAATATATATTATGAAGCCAGAAATTGTGAAGGTAGTATTTTCTTCCCTGTATACATGAAAAGCAATTAGACTAGGGATAACATTTACATTCATAATATTTTATCTTTTCAAACCTTTAGAATTGCTGCATTGCCACCTAAGATTTGCTATATAAGAGAAGTGGTCTAACCATCCACAATATTCATTCATTCATTAGTAACTATCCCAAGTGCCAATTTATGTAATCTCACTTTTAATATAAATCTGCTACTATTTGCAACATTATTGCATCCCTAAAGGCTCTTTCTCACAAAACTACAAACAAAAGATATAAGTTCTGTTCCTACTTACTTTTGTCAAATATCAGTCATTGACAAAAATTCTGTTTATGTATTTCCCCTTTAGTTTGTCATGAAACACAGCCGGATTGGCTTCCGAAGTCCAGTTTACAGACTTCTTTCCCATTTCAAGGACCATAACCCCAAGGCAATTCAAGCAGCTCAAAAATTCAGCATTTTTTAAAAATGCAACTGCATTTCCTGATTATATGCATGCAGAAAATTCAGGGAGGTGGTCCATATCATGCTTGGGGAAGGGAACATGTCATAAAAAGAATACTCTGCTATGAATAAAGAATGAATTTTAAAATTGACATTAAAATGAATTCCCTGCATTATTAAATTAATATTCATTACTATATAAATATTATAAATAACAGTAATAGAACATTTTCTCTTTGGAAGTCATTATATTTTCAAAACAGAATAGTATGTTTCTTTGGTATCATCAATATAAAATAGTATTTGGAAAAATAAAAAATTATTAGAAAAATCAGTTATGATACACAAGAGTAAATCTATTCAGTACATATTCAACCATATATATTGTTATTTAATTATTTTCTGAGTAATAATAATTTATGATTTTGCTTGCACAATCTGCTAAGAATTTTTATATGATCATGATCATCCTGCATTCTTTTAGAATGCAGGTTTTCTTTTTTTCTCCAGGATCTAAGTATTTGTGC
>JAKSZT010028212.1:2192199-2214119 GCA_026826555.1 Tolypeutes matacus | reverse complement strand
ATGAGACTTTATTATTCAGAATGAGAAAGGACTTAGTGTAGGTGAGGACCTGAAGTGCAATCCCTCAACAGGTCCTGTCCTAAATTATTTATTGGGTGCAAATAGAAAGGGAACAACCAGTATATTACTCCATATATCCTTCAAATGTAATAAAAAATAAATGAGTCAATTATTAACAAAACTTTTTTTTTTAAAGAATGTAGTGAAAGACTGAATCCCAAGTCCTACAAAATAATAAATAGCAGAGTCAGTTTACAAATTAAAATACAAGTATTACATATTCTAATCTAATATTTTGTAAGAAGGATGATTAGGATAGAAATGTAAATGTTCCTGTTTGGGTTAATGCTTCCTACATATCCATGTTGACTGTGCCTTCCAGGATTTCTATAGGCTGTGTGTAGAATTTGGGGAGAAATGATAATTGAGCCAATTACGAGGTGCAAGATATAGGTTTATGTTTTCATAGATTTACTGTATAAATCTTTGTAACAAATAGAGAATAGTTATGTAATATCCCCCTACTTCATGCTAAATTTGAGCAGACATAATAATGGAATTCTATTTTATTTCTGCAATGTCTTTTGCTTTTTTAATGTAATCAAAAATTCTAGTGGTTAAATTTTTTGCCACTAAAAATATAAATTCTGTTCCTGCTGCCTAGCATGGTGCATATTACATAATAGAAACTACAAATATTTGTTGAATAAATAATTTTGTCTTTATTTTGTTGTCAATATTTTGAAGCTCATATTTCATGCAGTTGATTTCAGGTTTTGAAACGCCACATGTACTATAGAGAAAGCAAGTGTATTATTTTAGTGAACAGATTAAGAATAGGAGGCATTATGAATTTGAAGAAAGCTGGTAAATTTGTGTTAGTGTAAAATTATTGCTTATAGCTCCTTGTGATGGTTAGGCTAATGTGTCAACTCAGCCAAGTAGTTGTGTCCAGGCGTTTGTTCTAGCAAGCACTGGGCTAATTGTAATACAAGAGCATTTATGGACTTCAATCACCAGTGAGTTTACTGCATGGATGGCTGATTACATCTGCATCAATCAGGGAGATTACATTATCAATGGGTGGTGCTTTTATCCAATCAGTTGAATGACTTAAAAGTGGAAGTGATTTCAACATTCAGAGAGAATTTCCTAGCTCGTCATTGGACAGGCAACTTCTCCCAGAGACTCATCAACGACATTTCATCGGAGCCCCTGGTTTGCAGCTTGCCTGAGGAACCTGGACTTGTGCGTCCCCACGGTCGCGTGAGAGACTCTTGTAGAGTTCCATATTATTCACAGATATCTCCTGCTGATTCTGTTTCCCGAGAGAACCCTGACTAATACACTCCTGTTACCAAACTCTCTTTATAATTCAGCTAAACATGAATTTTAGGATCTTGTGAATCTATTCTTAAGAAAAAAAGGATATTGGAAATAAAATAAAGGTATTGGAAATGTAAATTCTATTTTCCTTAATTAATGGAATTTTCTAAGTGCAATTCATGGCATTTTTTCCTGTAACAATCAGGTTCTTCAAGGCCATAAAAACAAAGTATTAAAATGATCTTAAACCTTTGGAAAGGAGTAAAATTGTACTCATAACTATGAACACATATGGGCAAATTAATTAGAATTGTATTCATCCGTGATATATTAGATTACTTCTATAAATAACTTCTATATTTAGTGAAATTGTCTTGGGACTATTTTTTGTAGTAATTATTTCTAAAATAAATAATTCAGTCACCCTTAGTAATAACAGGATAAACAAATAAAACATAATTTTTCCATCAATCGATGTTATCTGTTTATTAAAAAAATAAATAATTAAAATCCAATGTATGCCAAAAGACAGTCACACCTGTGCATTGTTCTAGACTCACCGTACAGGAAGCCTTATTTTTTCAGATTTATGTATACAGGTTTTATTATTATATAATCTTTTTATATAAATCAAAAGAAGTATCACAGATTTCAGGTATATTATTTTTCCATAATATTGTTAAATATATAATGCTTTCCCACCCAGAATTAAGACCTTTGTTGAGGCCAATGAGATACTCATATTGAGTGCAAACAATTTAATAATCAAGATAAATAATATTTGATGCAATATGTAAATATAATGCAAAATTACACAATAAACAAAATATCAAGATTTTAAATAAAGATAGTGTCTTTTTCTATATTTTTGTATAACTCACTGCACTCATTTCACACTACACCTGGCTATCAGGAAGTCAAATTACACCAGAACAAGAAATGCATCTTAACTAAGCTTGCCTTTGTAGCCTACCACAGAGTGGATGCACTTTTTGTTTCATTCTCCTAGCAAATGCAACTATTACAATCTTTCCCTTTCCCTTTCCAAAATAATCTGATACATATGGTCAGCCTTTTCATATAAGGTTTAAAATTAATTACTTTAAAATATAGTATAGGGTTGATGATTAAATAAAATAATTTATTTCTACAATACTCACTCTGAATCACACCAAGCTTATTAATATTTCTGATGTTAACATGTCATTTTTTCAGGTAACCTTTTGAGCATTAACTGCATTAGACCATGGAAGCCACCAATAATGCCACTGAATTCATCCTATTTATTGAGTCTTTCCCAGAACAAGAAAATTAAATATGTGTGCTTTCTATTATTCTTATTTTGTTATATAGCTATTTAGATGGGATAATTGTTCATAATGATTTCTATCACATGCAGTTAGCTTATTGACCAACCTATGTATTTCTTCCATAATTATCTTGCTCTCTCAAATGTATGATATACCTCAAAGGTGACACCCATGCTAATTGCAGACTTGGTGACAGAAAGAAACACAATTTTTTATACTATCTGCATGGCCCAGCTCTTTACCATGCACTTGATTGGTGGCATCGAGGTCTGCATCCTTACAGTGATGGCCTATGATGGTTATGTGTCCATCTGCAAGCCCTTGTACTACAGTGTCATCATGAGCAGGCAGAGGAGTGATGCGCTGGTCATTGCTTGCTGTGCTGGGGCATTTCTTCATTCCTTTGTCCAGTGTCTCTTCCCCATCAATTTACAATTCTGTGTCCTCAATTATATAGATCATTACTACTGTGATATGTATCTTTCGCTAAAACTAACCTGCACTGACACAGAGTGGGAATCCTGGTCATTGACAGTTTAGATAGGATGGGTTTGGTGACATTTGCTGTCTTGATGAAATCTTATTTTTTTATATTAGACACCATCAGTGTTTACCCTGCAAAAAATACCACAACAAAGCTCTGTCTGTTTGTAGTCTCACCTAACAGTGGTTTTGTTCTTTGTGCCTGTTCTCTTCATTTGCATTAGACCAACCACAACTTTTCTAGAAGATAAAGTGTTTGCTCTTTTCTACACCATCATTGTCCCCATTTCAACCCTCTGATCTACATGCTGAAACTTGGAAATGAAGAATCTCTTAAGAAAAGTGTGGTGCCAGAAAACATTTTTGATTGGAAAGCAAATGGTCTGAAAAGCATTCTGCTACTCATTACATACCCTGTTTAAGTGATGTTTAATTTATCTCCAGTTTATTAAAGCATGAACTCTGCTATAAGAAAAAATAAATATAGCTACTAGCATCAGTATATTAATATTATAATTTACCTTGAACTACTTTTTTCTCTGTTTATCTGTGTTTCTTACATTGTTTCCTGACATTTTTCATCATTCCTTCCTTGTTAATGTCTTGTTTCACTCTTCCTTTATATTTTTTCTTTGGATTTTATTTACAGGTCACTAACTGGAGCCCATCTTTCTATACTTTGCTTTCGTGAATGAATCTCCAAAACATAGACAAGTTACACTAATACTGATCATCCCAGGCTTAAAAATCCATAATACCTATGATCTTTCCTGTATTTCCCATCAAAATAAAGAAATGGGGCATAAGAAATTCAGAAATATACTTTGGAACTTATCCCATGCTTTTGTGTTTACATTGCAACAAAATAAAGACCAAAAATTAATTATGTAGGGTCTAAATAATAAACATATTATTTTTTAAAGAAATAGAAAAATTGGAAAGATTTTCCTAAAGCTATTTTAATGAGATCATTTTAAAATATCACAAAATTTCAATAATTATAGTAATATGTGCTATGCATATGCTATACTGAAAGTCTTTTTCACTTAGCAGTGAAAAATTATTATTGGTAAAAAGGAGGTCAGCCATATAATTTATTATCCAACCTGAGCAGCTTTGAACATAAAAGGAAATGTTACTAATAATTATGCTTTAACTATAGAAATGAAATGTTATAGTATCAGGTGACCAGTATGCACAGCTCCATTTAAATGCCTGGGAAGTCTGGAAACCCCAGTGAAGAATTCAGTGCCAGCTGAGGAGTTCCACTTAAGATAGCTACGTAGTGCCAATGTGATTGTAATCACAAAGACAAATACTCATACTAACAGAACTTGATCTAAAGTATGCTTAAATTAATTATTTCTATTACCATCAAAAGGGAAACTACAAATGCTCAATATCTTATAGAGGGATCATGTGTCTTAGAAATTCCACAGATTTGAAAAATATTTTCGAGTAATAGTTAACAAATTATGATGACATTAAAAACATTGTAATAAAGTTTTACTTTAGTTAACACAAGTATTTATGAGATATTCAGAATTTTTACTAAGAAACAAGTCTTCATAAATGCTAGTTTTGAAATAATAATTGAATTACCTTTTTAAAAATTTATTCAAGTATATCTCTCATACATGAACATACATAAACAATAAGTGTATAACAATAGCTGTGAGCTTACAAAACAAACATACATAGCATCATACAGAGGTTTCATACCTCTCCCTACCACCAATACCTTGGATTGTTGTTAAACATTTTTATTTAATGATTACGAACATCCTCAAATATACTACTAAACAAAGTATTTTCCCCAACCTAACCTATTGTGATTATTATTTTTTATATCATTTATAAATGAACATACATTAAAAATAAGTGTAGAGTAAAAGTTGTGAACTTAGAATGTAAACGTTCATTACATCATACAGGGATCCCATACATCAACCCTCCACCAACAATTTTCATTATCGTGAAACATTTGTTACAAATTATGAAAGAATATTGTCTAAATCTTACCACTAATTATAGTCCTTATCTTACATTTGGTGTATTTTCCCCTCAAATGACCCTATTATTATTTTTTAAAAATACTTTTATGACAGAAGTGGTAAACTTACAAAACAATCATACACATGTACAGAATTCCCAAACAACACCCCTTCTATCAACACATCATGCTGTGTTGGAACACTTGTTACAGAATATGAGATAATATCATCCGAATAATTCCAGGTCCATAGCATATTTTGGCACACAATTTCCATAATCCCCCATTATCAACAGAGTACGTCTTTGTAATAGAAGCAAGAATATTACATTATTACTGTTAACTACAGTCCATAGGTCACTCCAGTTGTATTTTTCCCATGCTTCTCCACATTTGCACCACCCTGCAATAGTGATGTACATCTGCTCTAGAACACAAAAGACACATTTGTATCTGTACCATCAACCGCAATTCTAATCCACCTCTGGGTTTACTGTGCTATTCAGTCCCTAGATTATTCTACCTTTCTGTCAACTGGCATTTACATCCTTAGACTACGATTTTCAGCCACATCCACATTTATAAACCAGCTGTTACTCACTATAATGTCTTACCATCAAATATGCACATTTCCACACTTTTAAAGTAAATCTAATTAAAACTTCTTCATACATGAAATATCAGTAATCCATTTCAGTCCTCCTCTTAACTCCTTTAAGAATTGACCACCTACCACCATGTCTTGAAGATATTTTCCTACATTTTTATACAGAATTTTTATGGTTCTTGTTTTATATTTGTTTTTTTTAATTCGTTTTGAGTTAATTTTTGTATTAGGTGTGAAATAAGCATCATGTCCTTCTTTTGGTATGGATATCCAGTTTTCTGAGCACCATTTGTTGAATGGACTGTTCTGCCCAAGTTGGGTAGGTTTGACAGGTTAGTCAAAAATCACTTGACCATAGATGTGAGGGTCTGGTTCTCAACCATCAGTTTGGTTCCATTGGTCTATGTGTCTGACTTTATGCCAGTACCATGATGTTTTTACCACTGTAGCTAGGTAATACATAAAGTTTGTAAATGAAAGTCCTCCAACTTTGCTTTTCCTTCTTAAGATGTTTCTGGCTATTCAGGACTTGTTACTCTTCCAAATAAATTTGATAATCATGTTTTCTATTTATTTTAAAAATGCTGGTGGAATGTTTATCAAGATTGCATTGAATCTGTTTATCAATTTGAGTAGAATTGACATCTTAATGATATTTAATCTCCTAACTCATGAGCACAGAATGTTCTTCCAATTATTTAGGTCTGTTTTAAAATTTTCTTTTAACAATGATTTGTAGTTTTCTGAATACAAGTGTTTTAAATCATTGGTTACATTTATTCCTGAATATTTGGGTTTTAGCTGTCATATTTTCACCACTCTTTTGACACTTTTAGATTACTTTATGGATATAATCTTCATTTCCAGACTCTCTTCCAGGCCTGTCTCTCCTGTCTTTTCTTTTCAGGCTGTAGCATACCTTTTCGTACTCCTGCAAAGCGGGTCTCTTAGTTATAAACTCTCTCAGTTTCTGTTTATCTGTGAATATTCTAAACTTGCTCTTATTTTTGAAAGACAACGTGTTGGATATAAGATTCTTGGCTGGATGTTTTTCTGTTGCAGTATCTTAAAAATATCATACCACTGTCTTCTTGCCTCCATGGTTTCTAGTGAGAAATCAGCACTAAATCTGATTGGTATCTCTTATATGTTATGCATTGCTTTTCTCTTTCTGCTCTCAGAATTCTCTCTTTGTCTTTGGCATTTGACATTGTGATTAGTATGTGCTTCAGAGTCGGTCTATTCAGAATTTTTTGGATGGGGGTACATTGTACTTCTTGGACATGTGTATCTGTGTACTTCAATAGGGTTGGAAAATTTTCTGGCATTATTTATTCAAATATTCCTTCTGCCCATTTTCCCTTCTCTTCTCCTTCTGGGACACCCATGACACATATGTTTGCACATCTCTTGCTTTTGCTGAGACCTTGTGCAAGTTTTTACAATCTTTTCTTCATCTGTTATTTTTTATGTGCACTTTTAGGAGCCATTTCATCAAGCTCACAAATCCTTTCTTCTATCTCCTGAATCTGCTATTATATGATTCCAGTATATTTTTAATTTTATTCATTGTAACTTTCATTCCCATAAGATCTGATATTTTTCTATGTATGCTTTCAAATTCTTCTTTGTGTTCATCCAATGTCTTCTTAGTATCCTTAATTTCTTTAGCCATCTCTTTGGATTTATTAAAGAGATTTGTTTGAACATCAATGATTACTTTTATCAACTCCTTTATGTCATCTGGAGGCTTACCTTGTTCTTTTACCTGGTCCATACCTTCCTGTTTCTTGTTGTGAATTGTAATTTTTTTTGGTGTGTTGGCATCTGTCTTACTAGAGTATTCTGGGTGCAGTTTTTCACTTTAGTTTAGGGCTTCCTGCCCTTTCTCTCTTGCCAGTTGTGCCTTAAGAGCCAAGGATGTAGTTGGTGTTATAAGCTCTGGAGGCTCAAGTTGCACTCATTGCCTCAAGGACTGATGAAGCTTCTCCCAACTTTCTCCTTTGCCAGGGGTAGGGAGAGAGCCACAACTGTGCACAATAATCCAAGCAAAGCAAGCCTTGACTGTAGTTCCCAGAGAGACTGATGAAGCCTCATGCCCCTTTTTCCTCTGTCTGGGGTGGGCATAAAGCTGCAGGTGTGGGCAGCAATCTAAGCAGTGCAGGTCCAAGTGACTGCAGTTGCCCCGGTATACTTCCAATTATTCAATCGGTGCTAGCAGAATGTACCCTCAGTTACCTGGACAGGCTGATGCAGAGCCCGCTATCTTCCTCCCTGCTAGAAATGGGGCTGAAGCCTATGCTAGGGCTGCTAGGTCAATCTGGGTGAAAGAAACTGGTTTTTACTATCACTGTGATTGTCAGTCAGCCAGGCTACCCCTCATGCTGGGGATGGAGTCACAGTGGTGGCTACCGTCCTCTTTCTGACTTGGATAGGTTCAAACTTTATCTCTTCTTAGGGTTGTATTTTAGCCAGCCAAATTTACTAATCAGTAGCTGAAATTGGTGGCCAACCATCTCTTCCTCCTCTGTTTTTAGGAAATGAAGTTCCAATTTCTGCCAGAGAATAGCTCCTAGGGTGGCTTGTGCTACCAAAGTATGATGATCACCGGCTTCCTTGGTGTGGCCTGTAGTTTCTCAGAAAGGCTGGCACAGCTCCCCCAGCTTCCACACTGCCCAAGGTGGGCCGGGGATTTATACTAGAGATACAGTCTTATCTACATGGAAAAAACCTTGTCCCTACCAGCAATGTGATTTTCAGTCAGCCTGCTTCACCTCATATCAGGCACAAAGTTAAGATGGTTAACTTTGATTACCAGATTACCTAAAAAGCATCATAATCTTTCTCAATTCTGTGAGAAAATTGCTCCCATATATTCCCTGGAAGGGTCTCTAAACATAGTCAAATATATTTCCTTAATTATGAGACAATTTTCCTTCTTGGTAAACCTCATTTTGACTGAAACAATCCTTAAAGATTCTTGATTAAGACAAAGGATCTATACTTTTAAATTATGGATTAATCTTTAATTGACTATATTAATTACTTAATATTTTGGGTATGGTTGTTTAAATTTGAATTTGGGCTTAAATATATTTCAAATATTACTGGCAATATTACTATTCCATTCTCTCCTGCTTTTTATTTTCTCTCTCTTTCCCTCTTTGCCTCCCTTTGCCCCTTTCTTCTCTTTTGCTCTCTCTCTCCATAAATATGTATATATGTATGTTATGATAGGCATTTAATTATCAGGTTTCATAGAATCTTTCATAATAATAGAACTTGCATCCTATGGGCATGGGCTTGACACAATGATGTTCTGCTCAGCTCTGCATGCTTTCTTGACTTAGGTACAATAATAGTGGTTCACAAACACACAAAGACATGGTTATTTGGTAAAAAAAAAAAAAAAAAAAAAAAAAGCTAGACTTGTAGGGTATGGGGCCATGTAATTAGTTTTTAATTAGAATTTGTAGTTATGATTCTTTTTATCCTTTCTAGAACTGATTTAATTTTTTATTGTTTTTTATGGTATTTTATATCTTCTATACTTTGTGACCAAGTAATTAGGGCTAGCTCATCTCCTTATATTTAGCCTTTTAAACCTAGTGGTTCCCTCTTCTCACAAGATTACTCAGTTTATTAAAACTCTTGCCCATCCATTGAATTTGTAACTTTTTAAAAAGCTTAGTACATTGAAAATATATTCCTCCTAATTAGTATAAGTTAGAAATGTTCTTAAATTCCCTCAATGATTTATGTTGTTGACTGGTTTCCATGGAAAACCAAACCTAAGGCCAAGTTGTATGCTAATACTTTGTTCAAAAATGAAATTACTGCAAATTTGGTCAGAGAGTAAAAGGAAGTGAAACAGATATGTGGGAACATGAATACAAAGGAAGGTGTGAGAGAGCCAGCAAGAACTTCACATCAAACAGGGCTGAGTTATTGTGTCTCAATGAACATATTTAGAAAGGCAGGCAAGAAATATTGCACATTAATACCATCTATGAAAAGGTTAAAATAAAAGAGAATTATGTCTGGCTGTCTCCCATCTCTTGATTTTCCCTGCTCAGTATTCACCTCACAAAGATGAACTCCCATGGGAATTCTGAGTTGAATTGTATGATCCCTCATAATCTTGCAGACTGAAGATCATACACTTCATAGTGTCATGTTTCACTCAACATTAGAAATAATGAAAGAACTCCTAAGCCCCAGGCACATTTTTGAACAGTCTGTCAGGGATTCACAAACTTGTGAGATTGAGCCCTCTCTGAAATGTGCATGGGGCACATTTGTGAACCACTGTCTCTCAGTAGTTCACAAATGTTAGAGAGATTCCATTACAAATTATTGAAACACCAGAGCCTGAGAAACTCAGTGATTTTTCAGATAGCTGGAATATAAAACAGATAGAGTAAAGATGGCTAAAAGAAGCTATGTGGGGGGAAGGGTGTAATCTATAGCCAGAAATGAAATGCATTAAAGCTGGCAAAAGAATAAACTATTTCCAAAAGTTATGAGAAAAAACTTGTGATAATATAGGAAACTACAGACCAAAGTCAATAACAAAGAGAAAAAAAAAAAAAAAAAGAAGGAACGACTTTAGGAGCCATCCATGTTTCTCAGTGATCAATCCATGAAAAGCATAGGGTTTCAAGTTTTGAGAATATATAGTTACAAAAAGCAATTACAATTGCTGAAAAAGTGATACATTTAGAATTTATGGGTAGACATAATAACCATTAGTGTTGAGGAAAATTAATAAATATATGATATTTTAATCATACCTTGTGTAAAATTATACCTTTTAAGTAATAAAATTTCAACTCCATCCCTATAATATGTAGCTCACAGATCCCCATCACCAAGTATGCTATATATTTTTGCCAAACATTACTCTTAGACTATTTTAAATTCTAATGTGAAAGTAAGTATAAAATATTTTACTTTGAGAAAAAATCACTCATTTTCATTGGTTTGTTTTCTTCTTTACTGTAGTAAACCCACTCTGCTTTACTCATTGACCATATATATTTAATGTCAAATCAGAATATCATTACTCTAGTACATAACATACCAAGCAGGATAGTAGAGAAATCTCACAGGCAAATTGAACTTTGAGAAATCCAACATGTTTTAGGAAAAAATAGTGGATGAAAGAGATAAAGGGGAATATAATATAAAGACTATGGGAAATTCTGCCCTGCATAATGTTCAGCCCAGTGCTGGAATGTGCATTAGATATATAAGCTATTATTCTACTCTTTCAGCTGTGAGGCCTCTCTAATAGTATAAACATCTTGCTGCACTGGATGCCTCTATCCCATCTTCATCATTTCTCATTTGATGATTGTGAAAAATTTTGCATTTAATTTTGTTTGAACATAGCATGTATTATCTTTTCTTAAAAATCTTCTTATAACTTATCAACAAAGGAGAGGTTAAAGGGAATCTGCCTAAGCATGGTTCTCCTCCTATATTTTATTTATGGAAGAAATTTTGGAAGATAGGTTGAGTGCACACTTAGATATTTAGAATTTGGCTTTTATGT
Organism: Tolypeutes matacus; assembly: GCA_026826555.1. Taxonomy (NCBI): domain Eukaryota; kingdom Metazoa; phylum Chordata; class Mammalia; order Cingulata; family Chlamyphoridae; genus Tolypeutes; species Tolypeutes matacus. The sequence continues at coordinate 2,202,843 of JAKSZT010028212.1, read as the reverse complement.
GTATAAGCAAAATTTTGTGCTGTCCCTCATATCCATTCTCTCTAATTTGCCTTTTTTTCACTTCTCCTTGCAAAGTATCTCACAATATATATATGAGAGGCTCTATAAATTCAAGAACATGCCTTGAACCCCCATCTTCCACAACTTAACCTTACCATTCTTGTATCATTCCACTCAGTAATGCTGTGTATCTAGACATTCCAAAACTCATGGCTTATCAAAAAGTGTTTAATTCTTGCTCATGTTTCTGTGCATTAGTTGGGGTTCACCTTAATGAGGCTTGGCATGGCTGAGTATAATCACAGTCTTCACGTTGAGCTCAGGTACACTCCATGTGACTCTCATTCTTCCCATGCATAATATATAAGTTCATATTGTATTCAAAGCTGGTCACCATGCAACACCTGGTTACATCAAAACATTGGGTAAAACGAGGCATTCCCACTCAGACAATACCAAAATAGTGAATTTCTAGAGACTATGAAATGTGAGAAAATTTTCAATCTCCTAGATATGTTTAAATGATTAAAATGGATGTCATATGGAGGAATATGAAAGCTATCTTTTCACATTCAATTGATCATTGCAGGGAAATTTGTTTAAAATATTTTATGCTGCAGAGAACAGAAGTATAACCATTAATTAGAAGGCACAGGGAGGTGTATTTTCGACACTTTTACATTACAAAATAAATTTCTTCATCTGGGAAATGATTACTAGTGCCATTTACTTTCATTAATGAAGGCTTCTTTTTCATAAAGTCAATCTCTCATCTTCTGGCAGCACTATTAGAAAGTTAAAAAGCTGGAAGCCAAAGTTATTATTATACATCTAAGGAATAAATTATTATTGACCAGACTTTCTTCCTGACACAGGGGAGAGTCTGAGTTCTCATCATTTTAAGTCTTATCCTTCCAAAGAACCAAGAGGAGATTCTCTAAGCTTGTCTGATGGAGATTGACTATGAGAAACTTTTGTAACTGAGAAAATTTTTTTAATATCACTGGTGGAAATTTCAGTAATATTTAACTTGCTACCCTTCCAGCCTTTTGAGTCATGAACCTAGCAACTTTTACATTCTTAGGGATCTCAGACCTGCAATATCAGTAATATTATCCCCCAAAACAAACATTTTAGAGCAAAATCATAAGGAGAAGGGTATTGTGTAGCATGTCTTTATTTCTGTGTTTTTTTTTTTAACAGTTTAATTTCATCTCTCTTTGTGTTGGTAAACAGAGCAGATAAGTACATAGACATAAAGTGAGGATCTTTGGATTCCAATGACTCACTGACCTCTTAAGCTATATGAAAATAAAATTTCTAGTCCCAATAATTCCAAAGTCATGTTTCCTGAGCACTGTCCACTGGCTACATAAAAATTACGATAGAAACTTAAAAACAACACAATTTTTTATTTCTCTTAACCGTGGTCTAACTAATCAGAATATATTGTATTTAATTCTGTTAAAAAATCTCAGGGTGATTCCATTTGAGAGTCAAGTTGCAGAAGCACTAATGTGGTCTTCATTTTAAAATTGCATAAATGGAATTCCATAGGCACCAGGGAGTAAATGTCCATAATGGAACAGTAGCCATGGATTTGTGTGATCCCAAGGCGAAGGTTTTTGATTTCTTGAGTATACCTTCTAAACCAGAGTTCTTGCTATTTTTCATCTTTCCTATCTTCAATTCTTCAACAGAATCACACATTTCTTAGGCATTAACAATGTGTAGTCCTTAACATGAGTAATGCTTTCACAGACACACAGAGGCATATGCACATGCATACCACAGCCATAGACATAAACATGAACTGGATAATCTAATTTGTGGAAATGGCAATGGGACAATGGCAGAGGTGATAATCTCACCTTCTAGTAAAATAAAGCCCAGGTGTGTTTTATGGTAAAGGAAAAACATATCACTGAGGCAAGTGTCAGTTCACACCGGAAGGCATACTTTTGTTTCTCTAAAAGGAGTCTTTCTGGAATTCAGAGCTGGAAATTCTAATTAGGCAAGTCTGTAAAACAGTGATAAATGTCTCACTATATTCACTGGAGCTGTTTGGTTCAAACATTGGAATAAATATGGTTTACCAATCATGTCTGGCATTAAATTGTTTTTGCCCTTTTGGTTTGACTCACAGTTACTGTGACTCAACCGTAACGTAACAGTATTCACACCAACAGTAACGTATTCACACCAGTGACAGTTTTTATTCAGTTCTTCAATTTTTCTGTCAGTAATGTTTTTTTTAATAGGGACTCTGGCTACAGAATGGTGGTTAAAATTAAACTCCAGGTAACAGAAGCATATTCATGGGAGTTTCATTTAAATGAGGGAACTTAAAGCTAAATTTGTCCAACGTCCTTGAATAGGGAAAGAAATTGATCTCAAGAGAAAGGAAAAGTCTTTTCCTTTTAACAGAGGATAGCATGTCTTTTTTCTTTTAAACTTTTTTCATTCCTTTTTAATTTTGCTCACTCCTCCCCTCTCAATCCAAGCTTATTAGTTTTGGTTTTCTCAGGAATCTGTGTTTTGGAGCACTTATATCACTATACTTCAGTTTGGAACACTGCTAGTTTTATGTATTCTACCTTTCACATAATATATACAAAATGAGTGCTTAATATGTCACAGCAGACTTTCACTCTAAAGAAAATTACAAAAAGGAAAAAATGGGGAAGAGAAAACAATAATGCTGAGTGGGGTCCTGATGATATTCTTCCTTCAAAAAATTTCTGCTATTTTAGTAAAATTACCTGATTATTAATATTAGAGGGAATATAATAATGATAAAAATTTCTTTGTATCTATAAATTGTGTTATTTTCTCATTTGTTCCTTCCAAAAAGCCTGTGAGGTTGTTATTATTGTCTTCATTGTACAGATGAGTTAACACTGAGAAAATTTTAGTTCATTAACTTAAAGTATTATTACTTCAAAGTATTTGCCATTAGCCGCCCAGAAATGTTTCCTGCCCAACAGTTTCTTCATTACATTCTTTACTTCTGCATTTCTCAGTGTATAAATCAGGGGATTCAACATAGGGGTGATAATGGTGTAAAAGACTGAAACCAACTTAACCTCTGAAAAGGTAGTATTGGGGCGCATGTACATGAAAGTACAGGGACCAAAAAAGATGATGACCACAGCAATGTGGGAGCCACAGATAGAGCTTTGTGCCTGCCCTCTGCTGTTTGCTCTCTCAGTGTTATCAGGATGATAGTATAGGAGATTAACAGGATAACAAAGCTCACCAGAGTGATGGCCCCACTGTTGGCTCTTGCGAGAACACCAACAAGATATGTGTCTGCGCAGGTAAGTTTGAGCACAGGGTGGTTGTCACAAAAGTAGTGATCCATCTCATTGGGTCCACAAAAGGGTAGGGGGACCACTGGAGCCACCTGAATAATGGAGTGTTAGAAGCCACCTATCCAGGTTGCCAGCAACATTTTATAGCATCTGTCCCTGTCCATGATGGTCATATAGTTTAGGGGTTTACAGATGGCCACATAACAATCATCGGCCATTACAGTAAGAATGAAGATCTCAGTATAACCAAAGAAATGTTCCACAAAGAGTTGCAATATACACGCCACATAGGAAATAGTTTTACTCTTGGCTGATAAGTGAACAATCATCTTAGGAGCTGTCACTGAGGAGTAACAAATGTCCACAAAAGACAAATAATTGAGAAAAAAGTACATGGGAGTCTTGAAAAGGGTGCCAGTGCAAACTGTCAGCATGATGAGGAGGTTTCCCAGAAGAATGGCTGTATAGAAGAAAGAAAATACCACAAAACAAACTTCTTCAATCTCGGTTCTGAGAAAGGCCCAAGAAAATGAATTCAGTTACATTGTTGATTTTTTCCATGGAATTAATCCAGAAGAGAAACTTCCCAAGAGAGACTTAAATTATCTAAAAGAAAACAGGAAATGGAACACAGAATTGTTTCTAATGTTGAACAATCATATAATCACATTAGTGGATAATGGTAAATGATTACTCACTGTTGCTTGGTACAGATACTTAAAGAAATGTAGGAGCTTATTTTAATCATCTTATCTACATACAACAGTCAATTCATTCACTTCAGATGAGGAAACAAAGTCCAAAGATATAATGGAATCCTCTAAGTTACTAAGTCACCCACCTATATTCCCACCTCCCTCACCAGATTTTAAGGTTTAGTCACCTGCTTTATTTTTTCCTAAATAGTTATTTAGTTTTTATTCTGTATAATTTGCTTAATCTGATTTTGGAAAAAAACTTCTGTTTGGGTATATGGTAATACTTTTATATCTGGAAAATTTCACGTCTATTTGACACAAAAAACGCAACATATGTGCACATTTTCCCCCTCTGAATACAACTATGCCTCCTCATTGCATTCATCAGTAAGGATGCAAGTAGTTGAGACAGAGTGATTTTTTTTTTTAAATGTCTACTTTTTTTTTTTAATAGAAAATTTAAGCATTAGAAAGGATTTGGAGAAATAGGAAAACTCATTCACAGTTGGCGGGAATGTACAATGGTGCAGATGCTGTGGGAGACAATTTGGCAGTTCCTCAGGAAACTAAGTACAGAATTATCATATGGTCCAGAAATCCCACTAATAGGTATTATATTAGTCAGGGTTTTCTTGGGAAACATAATTAGCAGGAGATATCTGTCAATAATATGAGATTTTATAAGAGTCTCTCACATGACCATGAGGATTCACAAGTCCAGGTTCCACAGGCAGGCTGCAAATGAGGGGCTCCAATGAAAGTCCTTGATGAGTTTCTGGGAGAAGTTGGCTGTCCAAAGATGAGCTGGGAAATTCTCTCTGAATGTAGAAATCACCTCTCCTTTTAATGTGTTCAACTAATTGGATAAAAGCATTACCCATTGCTGATGACAATCTCCATGATTGATGCAGATGTAATCAGCCATCCAACCAGTAAACTCATTGGTGACCAAAGTCCATAAATGTTCTTGTATTACAATGAGCCCATCGCTTGCTGGACCAAACACCTGGACACAATTACCTGGCCAGGTTGACACATTAGCTTAACTATCACAGTCTACCCCTTGTCAACTCAGCAACCATACACACTACCTTAAACCATACTTAGTCTCTAAGTAAAAACAATAACAGATAAGCATATATATATATTTCCACCTAACAATGTTCAACTTTCCTGCATACATCCAGGAACACATTAATTGCTGACAGAATAGGGTGCAAGTCCTTGGATAATATTCACTCTAAACTTGACATCCTTAAATATTATGACATGAAATTAATACAACTTTTCATATGATAGGGGGAAATGTTGATGAAGAAAACAAAGAAATTCATCTTGTGTGCACAACAATCATAATCATAATGAAACAAAGAAGACGGGTTCATGACTATTACAGTCCTCATTTCTGTAACTGGACACATGGTCAAAGTTCATATTTATCACTACCTTATTCCACTACCCATTCCATGTTCCCATTACCCTCAGCAAGTACTTCAACTGGCCGTGGTATTTTACCTGGTAGGGTGACCCAAAATTTCATTCTTGAAGATTCTGGGCAATTGTTGTCCTGCTTGGATTGGTTTGTTGCAATTTTCCATTGACTTTAATTACAGGGGGATGGAAGTAGTAGAGGTTGCCCTGGAAGATCTCCTGTATTCCAGCAAACACTTTTTTTTTTAAATTTATTTATTTTTTATTGTGGGTAAAAATCAAAATTTTCACAATACATACCATTATTTGTAAAATGATAAATAAATATATATGCATATATGTGCATTTGCTTACAAAAATGTTATTTATATATATATAAATATATTTTAAGAGGTGCTTAGATTACCTAAAATATTACACAGAAGCCACTGGGATTCCCATGTTGCCCACCTCCCACACCTCCCACCACATCCCACACAAACATCTCCCAAAAGTGTGGCTCACCACCCTCAATGGACTTACACATCCTGGGGCCTTGCCACCAACTATAGACCACAGTTCACATCGTAGACCACATTCTCTCCCACACAGTTCTGAGTGGTGTGTGCTGATTGAAAATGGCCTACATCCGTTGCTACAACGGTACTCAGGACAACCTCCAAATCCCAAAGAAGCCCCTGTATTTCAACTGCTCGTCCTCTCCCTGTCCCAAAAGTGTCAAGTGGCCACTGGCTCCACCTCACTGTTATAATTTCTTCCATTGCTAGAATTACCATATGTGTACTACAGAATACCATCAAGTCCACTCTAGTCCATAGTTCTTTCCCCAATCCTGAGGGGACTAGGATGGTGATGTCCACTCCACCTCCAACTGAGAGAGGGCTTATATCCCATGGATATGGTGGGTGGGATGATCCTTCCTGCAGGTGCAGGCCCTCACCATTCCCTGGGATGGCCGTTGCCCATCGTTGTCTCCTTGCCAGGTGACTTGGATGAGTCCATTGAGCTGTAGGGTAGGAGTTGCAGCTCCACCGAGATTCCATGCATACCTGGCACATAGGTAGGCCGGAGCCTCCAGTTTCTGGAAGTATACCTAAAAATTCCAGCATCACATATAGGTTTGAATAGAAGGGACTGATGAACCATGTGTAGGGAGAACTTATTTGAGTCCAATGCTTTCACTCTCAGGAGCACAGATTCCAAAATAGAGCCCAATGATAAGGCGTCAGTCTCTGGGGCTATCCCCCCTTATATAGGACTTGGGTGTCTCCAGAGCCCTCAGGAGCCCCTCTGTTTGGGGTGATATGCACTTGGATGTTCTATGAGATACTACTGAGGTGTGCGTAAGCGTTACCTCTGGGATGACCTCCTGACTCTCTTTGAAGTCTCTTAGCCATATGAACTCATTTGTCTTTACATTTTTCCCCTTTTGTTCAAGGTATTTTTCCAGTCATGTTGCCAGTTGGCACTTGATATTAATCCCTCGTTGCCAGGGAGGCTATCCCCCGGAGTCATGTACCACGTTGGCGGGAAGGTAATGCATTCATATGCTGAGTTTGGCATAGAGAGAGGCCTCATTTGAGCTAGAAGGAGGCTCTCAGGTGGCAACCCGTAGGCACCCCATAACAGTAAGCTAAGTTTCAGTTACAGGAGCAAAGACTCATAAGGGTAGTCATCAATAACAAGAACTCATCAGTGGGCCATCCTCTTTGCCAGACACTGTCCCTGCACTTGGGGGATTGTTGCTGCTCCCTTGGAGAATGTGACAGAGCTCTCCAGGCTAGGAATTCAGATTCCCTCATTTATTGAGTGATTTTCTACCCACCATGACCATGCCCCATCCTTTGATCATTTGAACAATTTTGTATATGTTTCATGTATATTCAGATGAACTTACTCCCATGAATCCCCCCTCCCAGACACCCCCCACCAATAATCCCCTGCAGCACCCATTGTAACCCTTCTGTGATCTAAACCTTCCAAGAACATGTAGCCCATATAATAATCAAATACACTTAATAGGAAAAAGAAACAACAATGATAAGCTTAAATGCAAGAGACAAACATAAGAAAACGCAGGAAAAACAAACAAACAAATAAAAAACAAAATAAACTATAATTAGCGGATTGGGACATTCAAAAAAAAATGGAAAAAAAACAAAAGAAATGCCTTTAAAAAAAATGTTTTTCCTTTTATCACTGTGTTATCGGATGCCTGATATGCCGTGACACCTTCCCCCTCTCAATCCCCAGTTTCTCCCAAATTTTCATTTAATTTTCAAAGAAGTTTTAGGTCACAGCAAAGTCACACACAGAATACCAGAGACTCCCAGACACCAAACCACCCCCCCTTCCCCACCCCATATTAAAACTCTTTTTTTTTTTTTTTGGATGTTAGCATTGTTATAACTGTTATACAGATAGTAAAATATAGCAACTAAACATTGTCAATGATTTACAGTATAGTTTACAATTTAGACGCTACAGTTTAATAAGTTTTGATGATATTTACCATGTCCTGTGTCCATTACTGTAAGGTAATGAAAAACCTTTCCCATGACCACTAAATACCCCATTTGATCTTAACTATTCCTTCCTCCCCTCCCCCCTGGAGCATATGACACTACCCTGTCTTGACTCATGGAATGTCAAAATTCATAGTTGCATGCCCTGGGTATTTGAACCTGCCCTTCCTAATCTACCCACCTGTCAACACTGCACCACCAAACCCAGTAATATCATTACCCAACTGTCCTATTCTTCAATATATAACTATACTCTATCCCTTTACCATAGATTATGTCCATATGGGTGATGGCCCAAAGCCTGCTCTTCTCTTTCTCTCCCTTGTTAACCTATCTTTCAGACAATGGTTCTCAGAGACTGCTCCCTTTCCTCAGTTCAAATCAGTGAGGTCTTATAATGTTCATCCTTCAGTGCCTGGCTTGCTTCAGTCAACAGAAGGTCTTTAAGATTCATCCATGTTATTCCATGTGTTAGCACTTTATTCCTTCGTACAGGTGAGTAATATTCCATTTCATGTATGTACCACACTTTTTTTATCCATTCATCTGTTGATGGGCACCAGGGCTGATTCCAACTTTTTGCAATGGTGAACAATGCCACTGTGAACATTGGTGTGCATAAATCTGTTTGTGTCTTTGCTTTCAGTTCTTCTGGGTATATACCCAGTAGTGGAATTGCTGGATCATACGGAAGATCTATTGTTAGTTTTCTGAGGAACCGCCAAACTGTCTTCCACAGTGGCTGGACCATACCACAGTCCCACCAGCAGTGGATGAGAGTTCCTACTCCTCCACATCCTCTCCAACATTTAGTGTCTGCTATTTTTTTAATAGCTGCCATTCTGACAGGTGAAAGATGGTATCTCATTGTAGTTTTGAGTTGCATTTCCCTGATAGCAAGCGATGTTGAGCATTTTTTCCTGTGCTTTTCAGCCATTTGTATTTCTTCCCTGGAGAAGTGTCTTTTCAGGTCACTTGCCCATTTTTATATGTGTTGTTTTTTCTTTTATTTTCAAGGTGTAGGATTTCTTTATATATGCAGTATAATAGGCTCCTATCAGATATATGGTTGCCAAATATTTTCTACCATTGGGTAGGCTGCCTTTTTATTTTCTTAATAACATCCTTTGAGGTGCTGAAGTTTTAATTTTGATGAGATCCCATTTATCAAGTTTTTCTCTTGCTGCTCGTGCTTTGGCTGTCAAGTTCATGAAACCATGTCCTATTACAAGGTCCTGTAGATGCTTCCCTACATTATCTTCCAAGGTCTTTATAGTTTTGGCTCTTTTATTTAGATCTTTGATCCATCTTGAGTTGATTTTTGTATAAGGTGTGAGATGGTATTCTTCTCTTATTCTTTTGGATATGGATATCCAGTTCTCCAAGCACCACTTTTTAAAAAGGCCATTCTCTCCCAACTGAGTGGGCTTCATGGCCTTGTTAAATATCAGATAACTATATATACGAGGATCTATATCAGAACTCTCAATTCGATTCCATTGGTCAGTAGGTCTATCCTTGTGCCAATACCATGCAGTTTTGATCACTGTAGCTTGGTAGTATGTTTTAAAATCAGGTAGTGTGATACCTCCAACTTCATTTTTCTTCTTCATTATGTCTTTGGCATTTCAGGGCCTCTTGCCTCTCCAAATATATTTTGTGGTTACTTTTTCCAGTTCCTTAAAAAATACAGTGTTGACTTTTATTGGGATTGCATTAAATCTGTAGATTAGTTTGGGTAGGATAGACATCTTGATGATGTTTAGTCTTCCTATTCATGAACAGGGAATATTTTTCCATTTAAGTCTTCTTTGATTTCCTTTAACAGTGTTGTGTAGTTTTCTGTATATAAGTCCTTTACATCTTAAGTTAAATTTTTTCCTAGGTATCTCATTCTTTTTGTTACTATTGTAAATGGTATTTTTTTCCTGATTTTCTCCTCGGTTTGCTCATTATTGGTGTACAGAAATGCTCCTGATTTTTGAGCATTGATCTTGTAGCCTGCAACATTACTGAACTCCTTTATAAGTTCTAGAAGCCTTGTTGTAGATTTCTTAGGGCTTTCTATGTATAGGATCATGTCATCTGCAAATAATGAAATTTTTACCTCTGATTTTCCAATCTGGATGACTTTTCTGTCTTTTTCTTGTCTCAGTGCTCGCACAAGTATTTCTAAGAAAATGTTAAATAGGAGTGGTGTTAGTGGGCATCCTTGACTAGTTCCCGATTTCTGAGGGAAGGCTTTTAGGATTTCACCATTGAAAATGATGTTTGCTTTGGGTTTTTCATATATTCCCTTTATCATATTCAGAAAGTTTCCATCTATTCCTATCTTTTGTAGTGTTTTTAGCAGGAAAGAGTGCTGTATTTTGTTGAATGCTTTTTCTGCATCTATAGAGATGATCATGTGGTTTTTTTTCTTTCAATCTGTTTATATGGTGTATTACATTGATTAATTTTCTTATATTGAACCATCCTTGCATACCCGGGATGAAACCCACTTGGTCATGGTGTATAATCCTTTTGATATGTTGTTGAATGCCATTAGCAAGTATTTTGTTGAGGATTTTAGCATCTAGGTTCACTAGAGAAATTGGTCTGTAATTTTCCTTTCTTGTGGTATCTTTATTTGGTTTTGGTATTAGGGTAATGTTGGCATCATAGAATGAGTTAGGT
>JAKSZT010028212.1:1898688-2191799 GCA_026826555.1 Tolypeutes matacus | reverse complement strand
CTTTTATGATACTCTTTTTTCTGTGCAGTCAGTAGTGATATCCCCTTGCTCATTCCTTATTTTATGTATTTGCATCTGTTCTCTCTTTTTCTTTGTTAGTCTGGCTAAGGGTTTGTCAATTTTATTGATATTCTTGAAGAACCAGCTTTTTGTTTTGTTTATTGTTTCCAGTGCTTTCTTATTCTCTATTTTGTTTAGTTCTGCTCTAATCTTTGTTATTTCCTTCTTTCTACTTCTTTTAGGTTGATTTTGTTGTTGTTTTTCCAATTCCTCCAAGTGTGCAGTTAGGTCTTCAATTTTAGCTCTTTCTTCTTTTTTAATATATGAATTTATGGCTATGAACTTCCCTCTCAGGACTGCTTTCACTGCATCCCATAGATTTTGATATGTTGTGTTGTCATTTTCATTAGTTTCAAGGTAGTTACTGATGTCTTTTGAGATTTCCTCTTTGGCCCACTGTTTGTCTAAGAGTGTGTTGTTTAACTTCCATATCCTTGTGCCTAACCTGTTCCTCTGGGCCTTAGTGATTTACAATTTCATTCCGTTGTGGTAAGAGAAATTATTTTGTATAATCTCAATCTTTCTGAATTAATTGAGTGTTCCTGGGTTGTTTTGTTGTTGTTTTGTCTCTTGTTTATTGTATTTTCCCTTTCTTTGCTACCTAAATATCTTTTACTTATTTTTTTCAACCTACTTTCTTTCTTTTTTCCTTTATTTTTCTATTTTCTGTCTTCTGTTGCTTTTCTTTCGTTCTACCACTACTTGTTTGATCTACATATTTTCTTTTTTTCTCGCGTCTACTTTATTTTCTTTTTTCTCTTCTTATTTTCTCAGGCTATTAATTCATTCTATTTTATATATATATATATTTTGTTTCAGTTTTTTCTATTCCACCTTTTTATTTCTTAGTCCTTGGCATTTTTATGCTGTTTTACACATTATTTATTTTCCTAGATTTGTAGAGTTCCTATTCTACCTTTCATTATTATTTTTGCTAGTATACTTTTGCTCTTCTTATCTGTTTCCTTTTATGTAGTCCTAATTTTTTTTGCTTTGGAAAAATAGTTAACTGTAAGGATATATCTTAAGAACAATCAAGTGTCAAAAAAGGACCTTACCACATTCGAAAAAAAAAAAAAAAACACCCAGCAATATCAAACCCTAGAACAGAAAGATCAGTTAATCAAATAATTAAGCCCATCAAGATATTTAGATGCCTAGGTAAAACCAAATATTACAGCCCATACTAAAAATACAGAAAGACATGGCCCCATATAATGAACAAACTGAAAAACAGGAGGAGATACTTAATGTGGAAAAACTACTGAAGGATGTCCAAACAAATAGCATGAATCATGAATCAACATAATGAAGAGAAGGAAGAGAAAAAGGATATCAAGAAAACATGGTGGGAACATACTGATGAAATTGTAATATTATATGAAATGATAACAGATCTGATGGTGATGAATGGCACAAGGCGAAATATCAAAAATACACTGGATTACATCTGTAAGGGTGATATTTCAAAACATTCTCTTCTCTTTCTATTTCTTGCAGACCTATCTTGCAGACAATAGCTCTCTGAGACAGCTCAATTTCCTTGATTCATATCAGTGAGGTCATGTACTGTTCATCCTTCAATTCCTGGCTTGCTTCACTCAACATAAGGTCTTCAAGATTCATCCATGTTATCCTGTGTGTTAGCACTTTATTCCTTCTTACAGTTGAGTAATATTTCATTGTGTGTATGTACCACATTTTGTTTATCCATTTATCTGTTGATGGGCAACTGGGTTGAATCCAACTTTTGGCAATAGTGAACAATGCTGCTATGAACATTGTTGTGCATATATCTGTTCATGTCTTTGCTTTCAATTTTTCAGGGTATATACCCAGCAGTGGAATTGCTGGATCACATGGAAGTTCTATAGTTAGTTTATTGAGGAACTACCATACTGTCCTCCGAAGTGGCTGGATCATTCTACAATCTCGCCAGCAGTGGATTAGGGTTCCCATTCCTCCACATCTTCTCCAACACTTAGAGTCTGCTGTTTTTTTTAATAGCCACCATTCTAATTGGTGTAAGATGGTATCTCATTGTAATTTTGATTTGCATTTCCTAATAGCTAGCGTTGTAGAGCATCTTTTCTTGTGCTTTTTAGCCTTTTGCAATTCCTCTTCAGAGAAGTGTCTTTTCAGGTCACTTGCCCATTTTTAAAATGGTATGTTTGTCTTTTTATTTTTGTGGTGTAGGATTTCTTTATATATGCCAGATATTAGGCTCCTATCAGATATATGGTTGCCAAATATTTTCTCCCATTGTGTAGGCTGCCTTTTTACTTTCTTGATAATGTCATGTGAGATGTAGAAATTTTTAATTTTGAGGCGATCCCATTTATCTATTTTATATTTTGCTGCTTATGCTTTGGGTGTGAAGTTCATGAAACCATTTCCTATTAAAAGGTCCTGTATATGTTTCCCTACATTATCTTCCAAGGTCTTTATGGTCTTGGCTCTTATATTTCAGACTTTGATCCATCTGGAGTTGATTTTTATATAAGTTGTGAAATGGTTTTCCTCTCTCATTCTTTTGGATATGGATATCCGTTTCTCCAAGCACCATTTGTTGAAGAGGCCATTCTCTCCCAACTGAGTGAGCTTGGTGGCCTTGTTGAATATCAGATAACTGTATATGTGAGGATCTGTATTAGAACTCCCTTTCGGTTTCAATGGTAAGTATGTCTATCCTTGTGCCAATACCATGCAGTTTTGACCACTGTAGCTTTGTAGTATGTTTTGAAGTCAGGTAGTGTGATACTTCCAACTTCAGTTTTCATTTTCAATATGTCCTTGGCGATTTGGGGTTTCTTATCCTAACATATAAAATTTGTAGTCAGTTTTTCCAATTCATTACAAAATATAGTGTTGATTTTAATAGGGATCGCATTAAATCTGTAGATTAGTGTGGGTAGGATAGACATCGTGATGAGGTTTAGTCTTCCTATCCATGAACTAGGGAATATTCTTCCATTTATTTAGATCTTCTTTGATTTCGTTTAACAGTGATGTGTAGTTAACTAAGTCTTTTACATCTTTAGTTAAATTTGTTCCTAGGTATTTGATTCTTTTATTTAGTATTGTAAGTGGTATTTTTTTTTATTTCCTCCTCAGATTGCTCATTATTGGTGTACAGAAATCTACAGATTTTTGAGCGTTGATCTTATACCCTGCAACTTTACTGAATGCCTTTATAAGTTCTAGAAGCTTTGTTGTAGATTTATCAGGGCTTTCTATGTATAGGATCTTGTTCCCTGCAAATAGTGAAATTTTTACTTCCTCCTTTCCACTTTGGATGCCTTTTATATCTTTCTTGCCTCAGTGTTTGAGCAAGTACTTCTAAGACAATGTTAAATAACAGCAGTGATAGTGAGCATCCTTGTCTTGTTCCCGGTATAGAGGGAAAGATTTTAGGATTTCACTATTGAAGATGATGTTGGCTCTGGGTTTCTCATATATACCTTTTATCAATTTCAGAAAGTTTCTTTATATTCCTATCTTTTGCATTGTTTTTATCAGGAAAGAGTGCTATATTTTTTCTATTGCTTTTTCTCCATCTATAGAGATGATCATGAGATTTTTTTTCTTTCAGTGCAGGGTTAACGATTGGGTAGATTGGGAAGGTTGAGTTAGAAGGTCCAAAATACTTGCGGGATGGTTGCAAGAGGAACCAGGTAATCATTGGGGATTCGTGGGTATGAGGGTGAAAGTACAGAAGTGGGAATGCTCTTATGGCAAAATGACTGGGAAGGATCACTGGTTTAGGGTTTTGGTCTGGGGGTCATTCAGAACAATGCACATCTAGAGAAGGCTCCTAAGGAGTGTGTGAGAGTTCATTCTGTCATGATGTGTTGTATTGGTGGGTGGAGAACCACATGATGATTGGGAAGGATTTGGACTCCCATCTTTGGGAGGATTGATTTGCTCATAAATAGACATGCGAGGGTCTCTCAAGAGCAAGGGCAGTTCCTAATAGGGGAGGACATACCAGTGTGTCAGGTCCTCTTGTTGCATGCAACTATGAATCTTGTCATCTAACAAGTCAATCCAGGTGTTTGTCTTGGGCCCCGGGGGGATGGTGTGGGAGGAATAGAATAGATCAAACAGGGGGCATTTAGTAGTCAGTAGAAATGTTCTTCATTACCATACAGTGATGGACAGAGGACATGGTAAATATCATCAAATTTTATAAAAGCATAGAGTCTAAAATGTAACCGATAGTGTAAACCTTTGACAATGTTTAGTAGCTGTGTTTCCCTATTTGTATATCAGTTATAACAGTGCTACCATCCACATACAAAAAGGTATTAATATGGCGGGGGGGAAAGGGGGAGAATGTTGGATATATGAGAGTCTCATGTATTCTGTTTGTGACTTTGCTATGACCTAAAAATTCTTTGAAAACAACGTGAAAAATAGTGAGACACTGGGGAATGAGAGGGGGAAGGTGCCAAAGTACAAACTGGACACCAGATATTGCAGTGATGAAAGGCAAAAATCAAAATTTCTTTTATATTTTTCATTTTTTTAATATCTCAGTCATTTAATTTTATTTTATTTTTAATTTTTAAAATTTTTATGTATTTTATTGCTTACATTTAAATTTATTATTATTTCATTTACCTGTTAATTGTATTTGGCTATTTTAATGGCTTCATCTTTGAAGAAGTATTGGATCCCAGAAGGGTTGCAACTGGGGTGGGGGAATGTTGTTGGTGTGGGGTGTCAGAGATGGGGGAAGCATGGGAGGAAGTTCACCTGAGCATACATTTAAGGTATATAAAAATGTTCAAATGTTCATGGGACATTGTTACAGTAGGTGGAGAATTACTAAATAAATGATAGAATACTGAATTCCCACATTCTCTGCCACATTCTCTAAGGGAGCAGCAGCAGTCCCCCACGTGCAGGGGCAGTGACTGGTGAGGGAGGATGATCCATTGATGGGATCTTGATATTGATGACTAGTCTTATGAGTCTTTGCTCTTGAAATTGAAACTTAGCCTATTGTTATGGGGTGCCTAAGGGTTGCCTCCTGAAAGCCTCCTTGTTGTTCAAATGTGGCATCTCTCTAAGCCAAACTCAGCATGTTAATGTATTACCTTCCTCTTGTCATGGGACATGACTCTCAGGGATGTGCCTTGCTGGCACCGAAGGATTGTTACCAAATGCCAACAGGTAATGTGACTGGAAAAATACCTTGAGTAAAAGGAGGAGAAGGTAAAGACAAATGAGTTCACATGGCTAAGAGATTTCAAAATGAGTTGGGAGTTCATCCTATATGTGATGCTTATGCACATGTCAGTAGTATCTCATAGAATTCCAAAGTGGTTATCACCCCAAATAGTTGGGCTACTGAGGGCTCTGGAGACACCCAGGTCCTATGACAGGGCAGATGGCTCCAGAATTTGGTGTCTTGCCAGTGGGCCCTACTTTGGAGTTTGTGTACCTGAGAGTGACAGAGTGGACTCACTATGCCTTCCCTGCACATGGCTCATCTGTCCCTTCTATTCAAACCTATATTTGGTGTTGGAGTTTATAGATATACATCCAGAAACTTGAGTCTTTGGGCTGTCCATGTGCCAGCCAGGCCCAGAACCTCGGTGGAGTAGCAACTCCTACTCTACAGCTCATTGGACTCACTCAGGGCAACTGGTGGGGAAATGATGATGGACAATGGCCATCTCAGGGAATGGAGAGAGTCTGCAGCTGCAGGCAGGATAATCCCATCCATCTTCCCCATGGAATATTAGCCCTTTCTCAATTGGAGGTGAAGTGGACATCACCATCCCAGACTCCTCACGATGGTAGGAAGTTCTATGGACTACAGTAGACTTACTTTTATTCTACTGTAGACATATTGTGATTCAAGCAATGGAAGAAATTACAACATTGATGTGGAGCCAATGGCCACCGGAGGCTCTGGAGCAGAGAGGGAAAAGCAGTTGTAATGCAAGGGCTTTTTTTGGGACTGGGGAATTGTTGGGAGTAACACTGCAATGACAGATATAGGCCATTTTATATCATCATTTAATATGCAGAACTGTATGGAAGAGAGTGTGGTCTACAATGTGAACTATGGAGCATGCTTAATCGCAAAGCCCCAGGATATATTTATCAATTGTAATTAATGTGCCACACTAATGAAGGATGTTTATGTGGGATGTTGTGGGAGGTGTGTGAGGTGAGGCGAATGGGAATCCCTGTCTTTTTTGTGTAACATTTATGTAATCTAAGTATCTTTTTAAAAAATTAAATAAAAGCACAAAACTGCAAAAAAAAATTTACTGGAAGCAGATTTGAAAAGGTAGAGGAATCAGTGATGCTGAAGATAGTACATCTGAAACCAGTCTGAAGAACAGATAGATAAAAAAAGATTGATAAAACCCAGCAAGTACTTATATATTTGAATGACAACACAAAAGCACAACATACACATTAGAGGCATCCAAAGGGAGAAGAGAAGGGAAAGAATTCAGAAGGAGTGTTGAAGGATATAATAGCTGAAAATTTCCCAAATCTATTGAGGGACATTGCTGTACATGTCCAGGAAGTGCAACACAACCCAAACAGCATAAATCCTAATAGGCCTACTCCAAGACATATCCTTTTCAAATTACCTAAAGCTCATGACAAAGGGAGAACTCTGAAAGCAGAAAGAGAAAAGAAATATATCATATACAAGGAAGCTCATTATGATTAAATGTTGATTCCTTATCTAAAAACATGGAGGTAAGATTGCAGTGGTATGACATAGTTAAGGTGCTAAGAAGGCAGTCGTATGACATATTAAAAAAAATTCCATCAAAGTTGGTCTTCAAAAATGAGGGAGAGTTCAAAATACTCACAGATAAACAGAAATTAAGAGTGTCTCTATACAAAACTTGCCCTTCAAGATATACTTCAGGGAGTTCTGCAGCTTGAAAGGGAAAAAACAGGAGAGACAGTTGGAGGAGAGTGTAGGAAGGAAGATCATTGGTAAGAAATACTAAAAAAAAAAAAAAAAAAAAAAAAGACAGAGATATAAAATCAACCTAAAGAATATATGGCTAATATAAGTAATGCCTTGAGAGGAAAAAGGAGAATTTTAATGGATTAAACAATCCAATCAAGAGACATAGATTGACAGAATGGATAAGGAAATATGAGACACCTATATGCTGTCTAAAAGAAACTCACCTTAGACCTAAGGATGCAAGGAAGTTGAAAGTGAATGGCTGGAAAACAAATTTACATACAATCAATAACCAAAAGATGTAAGGAGTAGCTATATTAATATCAGACAAAACAAACTTTAAATGTATATCTTTTGTAAGAGACAAAGAAAGACACTACGTATTAATGAAGGGGGAATCTATCAAGAAGAAAAACAATCATAAACATTTATGCACCTAAACAGGGCCCCTAAAAATACATGAGGCAAACATTGGGAAAACTAAGTAGAGGAATAGATAATTCTAGAATTATAGTTAGGGACTTTAATATATCATTGTCACCATTAGGCAGAACATCTAAACAGAGGATCAAAAATAAAACAGAGACCAAGAGTAATACAGTAGTGTTTCTATACATATTAGACATATACAAAAGATTAAACCCCAATACAGTAGGATATACATTCTTTTTTTTTTTTTTTTAAGATTTTATTTATTTATTCATTTATCCCCCCCTTGCTGCTTGTGCTCGCTGGGCCAGCCAACCACACTGTGCGGGCGGGCCTGCCTTCACCAGGAGGCCCCAGGAACCGAACCCGGGGCCTCCCACATGGTAAACGGGAGCCCTACTGATTGAGCCACAGCCGCTTCCCAAGGATATACATTCTTGCAAGCACACATGGATCATCCTCCAGGATAGAGCACATCCTAGGCACTCGACAACTCTCAACAAGTTCAGAAACTTTGAAAGTATACAGGGTAATTTCTCTGAACACAGTGGAATGAAGTGGAAATCAGTAAGGGCCAGAGAACCAGATTCCACAAAAAGGTGAAAATTAAACAACACACTCTTAAAAAATCAGTGCATCAAGGAAGAAATAGCAGAAGAAATCAGTAACTACATTGAAATAAATGAAAGTGACAAAATAACTTTTCAGAACTTATGGGATGCAGCAAAAGCAGTGAGGTTGGGGAAATTTATAATCATAAATGCTTACATTAAAAACGAAAGGGCTAAAATCAAAGACCTGACAACACAGCTGGAAGAATTAGAAAATTACCAACAAACTAATCCCAAAGCAAGTAGAAAGAAGGAAATAAGAAAGATTGGAGCAGAGATAAATGAAATTGAAAATTAGAAAGAGAAAAAAACTGACAAAGGAAAAGATAGTCCTTTGAGAAGATTTAAAAAATTGACAAGAGTTTAGCTGGACTAACAATGAAATAAAAAGGATTCAAATACATAAAATAAATGTAAAAGGGGAGATCACCACCGACCCCACAGAAAGAAAGTGTATCATTAGAGGATACTTTGAGAAATTGTATGTCACTAGATAGATAACTTAGATGATATGGACCACTTTCTAGAAAAACACAAGCAGCTAACATTTACAAGAGAAGAAATTGAACTCAGCACACCAATCCCAAGTAGAGAAATAATTAGTCATCAAAAACCTCCCAACAATGAAGAGCGCAGGACCATATGTCTTCACAAGTGAATTCTACAAATCTCTCTGGAAAGAATTAACATCAATCCTGTTTGAGCTCTTCCAAAATATAAAAGTGGAAGGAACATTGCCTATCTCATTCTATGATGGCAACATCACTCTAATAACAAAGCCACATAAAAACACTAGAAAGGGATTCTAAAGACTAGGCTTGGTGATGAATCTGGATGCTAAAAACCTGAAAAAAAAATGCAAATAATATTCAACAACACATCAAATGAGTTATACACTATGACCAAGTGGGGTTCATCCCTCCCATGCAAGGATCATTCAACATAAGAAATCAATCAGTGTAATACACTACATTAATAGATTGAAAGAAAAAAATCACATGATCATCTCAATTGATGCATAAAAATCATTTGACAAAATGCAGCACCACTTCCTGATAAAAACACTTCAAAATATTGAAATAGAAGGACACATCCTCAACAAGATAAAGGGTATACATGAAAAACTCACAGCTAGCATCGTATGTATGGTGAATCCTAAAAGCTTACCATCTAAAATCTAGAACAAGAAGAAGATGCCCACTGTCACCACTCTTATTTAACACTGTTAGAAATACTTGCTGAAGCATTCAGGCAATAAAAAAGATATAAAAGACATCCAAATTGGAAGGGAAGAAGGAAATTTTCACTATTTGCAGATGACATGATTCTATATATAGAATGCCCAGAGAAATCTACAACAATGCTTCTAGAGCTGAAAAATGAGTTTAGTAAAGTGGTAGGATAGAAGATTAACATGCAAAATTCAGTAGCATTTCTGTACACCAATAATGAGCAATCTGAGGAGGAAATCAAGAAAACCCCCTTTACAAAAGCAAGTAAAAGAATCAAATACCTAAGAATAAAATTAACTAAAGATATAAAGGACTTGTACACAAAAACTACACAATATTTTTAAAGAAAATAAAAGAAAACTTAAATAAATGGAAAAATATTCTCTTTTCATGGAGAGGAAGACTAAACATCTTAAGATGTCTATCCTACACAAACTGATTTACAGATTTAATGCAATCCCAATAAAAATTACCGCAGCATTTTTTACTGAATTGGAAAATCTAACTATGAAATTTATGTGGAAGGGCAAGAGGCCCTCAATAGCAAAGATATATTAAAAAAGAAAAATGAAATTGGAAGAATCATACTACCTGACTTTAAAACAAACTGCAAAGGTACACTGTTCCAAACTGCATGGCATGGGCACAACAATAAACATGCTGATCAGTGGAATTGAATTGAGAGTTCTGATAGTGATCCTTGTATGTACAGTCAAGTGAAATTCAACAAGGCCACCAAGCACACTCAACTGTGAGAAAATAGCCTGTGCAACCAATGGTGCTTGGAGATCTGGATATAGATGAAAAAGATTTATAGAGGAATACCATCTCACATCTTAAACAAAAATTAACTCAAGGTAGATCAAAGATCTAAATATAAGATTCAAGACCATAAATGTTTTGGAAGATAATATAAAGAAACATCTACAATATCTTGAATTAGGAAATGATTTCATGAACTTTACAACCAAAGGATGAAAAATGAGAGGAAAAATAGAAAAATGGGATCCCTTCAAATTTAAAAAGTTTTTCATCTCAAAGGAGTTTGTCAAGAAATTGAAAAGCCAGTCTACTCAATGGGAGAAAATATTTGACACCATATATCTGATAGGGACTAACATCCAGCATATATAAAGAAATCCTACATCTCAAAAATAAAAAGACACACAACCCATTTAAAAAATGGGCAAATGATTTGAATAGACACTTCTCCAAATAAGAAATAAAAATGGCTAAAAAGCATAAGAAAAGATATTTAATATCTCTAGTTATTAGGTAAATGAAAACCAAAACTACAATAAGATTTCATCTTACACTCACTAGACTGGCAGCTATTAAAATACAGAGGACTACAAGGTTTGGAGAGGATGTGGAGGAATGTGAACCCTAATCCACTGCTGGTGGGAATATAGAATGGTGCAGCCATTGTGTAGGACAGTCTGTAGGTTCCTCAGGATGCTAACTATAAAGCCCACATATGATCGTGAAACCCCACTACTGGCTATATATCCAGAAGAATTGAAAGCAGAGATATGAGTAAATATTTATTCTTAGCAGCATTATTCCCTACTGCCAATAATTGGAAACAACCCAAATGTCCATCAACAGATGAATGGATAAACAAAATCTGGGAGATACATACAATGGAATATTACTCAGCTGTAAGAAGGAATGCAGTATTAACACATGGAATAACATGGATGAACCTTGAAGTCCATATGTTGAGTTAAGCAAGCCAGGCACTGAAGGACAAATATTACATGACCTCACTGATATGAATGAAGCAAATTAAGCAGACTCATAGAGGTAGAGTCTGAAAGAGGTTTACAGGAGACAGAAAGCGAGTAGAGAGTTGTGAGCCAATACCCAAATGTGCAGAATCTGTGATAAAATGGAAAGGCTTATTTGGACAATGGATGGGCATGACAGTGGTGCAGTGTTGCTATTGAGTTTGGTGGTGCTGTTTTGTGAGGGAATAATGTGGGGAAGTTTGCCCTGTCCATGGAAATAGGGGGACAGTTGGGGGAGGGAGCTGATGAACTCTGGGTATTTGCAGGTATGTGGTTGAAACTACAAAGTTGGGAATGTTCTTTTGGCAAATCTGGCAATGAAGGGTTATTGGTTTAGGGAGTTGGATGTGGAGTATGTGGGACAGGGCACACCTGGGGCAAGGTTCTAGGGAGTATGTGAGTGTTTATTCTGCAACAGTGTGTTGTATCTGTGTATGGAGACCCACACAATGAATCAGAAAGTGTTGGACTCTCATCCAGGGAAGTCTGCTATGGTCTCAAATAGAAGTGTGCGAGTCTCTTGAGAATAAAGGCAGTGCATAATACGGAAGGTCATTCTGTTTTTCAGGCCCTCAATGTTGTTGCAAATAACTATGAATCTTGTTTTTCAGGGAGTGAAGCTTGGTGAATACCATAGGTTTTGTGGGGAGTGAGAGGGAGGAGTACAATAGATGGAACATGCTGTGTTTTGGGGGAATTGGAATTGTTCTACACGATCTTGCACTGATGGATACAGGCCATGTTAAAGTTCATAAAAATGTATAAAAGTTTATGGTCAAAAATGTGAACCATAATATAAATCTTTGATCATGGTTAGTAGCAATGCATCAAAATTTGTAAAACAATTGTAACAAATATACCATCCACATATAAAATGTTATTAATATGGGAAATGGGAAACAGAGGAGGTAGTTAGGTATATGAATACCCTCTATATTCTAAGGATGGCTTTTCTGTAACCTAGAGCATCTGTGAAGAAATGACTTTCTCTTGTCATTTCTTACTATTGTCTGTCTTTTCACCCTTTCAATTTCTCTTATATTCTTCATTTCTACACTCTTTTCTGAGCTTTCTCACTTGTCTTTTTCTCATAGGCTGTAATACACCATTTAATATCTCTTGTAGATTCATTCTCTTAGGTTTTGTTTGTCTGTAAAGGCTTTAAATTTGACTTAATGCCTGAAGGATTGTTTTTCATGCATTTCATATTGTTATTCATGCATTTCATAATGGCGGGAAAATTCTCAGTCAGTAGTTCCTAAAATATTCCTTCTATGCTTTTCCTTTCTCTTCTCTTTATGGGACACCTATAACTTATATGTTTCTGCATTTCATTTTGTCATGCAGTTCCCTGAGACCCTATTAAATTTTTTGCATACTTTCTTCTATCTCTTCTCTTATCATTTCAGTTTCTAATATCTTGTCTTTGAAATAATTTATTCATTCTTCTAACATTTCAAATCTGCTTTTATAGTCCTCTAATGGATTATTAATCTCATCCATTGTATCTTTCATTTCCATAAACTATTACTTTTTTTGCAGGCTTTCAAATTTTTCTTTATGCTCACACAGTGTCACCTTAATAGCTTTTACTTCTTTAGTCATATTTTCCTTCAGTTCTTTAAATTGATTAAGCAGGTTTTTTGGACAGCATTTATTGTCTTAAATCCTGATTTTCTTCTACATTCTTGGTTTGTTCAGTTGAGTGATCCAAATCTTCCTATTTCTTAGAATAGGTTGTTATCATTTGATGATACTTAGCCTCCTGCTTATGGTGATGACTTGGTTCTGCTTATCAATTTTGGTCTCTTGCCTTGTGGTTTTACTTCACAGCTTTAATTTGAGTTTTAGTTTGCTTTTTTCTAAACCTTTAATAATATTGACCTGTTTAGGATATCAAAAGTGGGGTAGGGAGCTGCTAATGGGGCCCAACAAGGTCTTTTGTGCCTGGGAAAGAATTGGAAGAGACCAATTTGTCTACCTTCACTTTCCAGGCTGGCCAGCAAATGGTGCTCCTCAGCAATTCCTTCCACATAGATGGATCCTCCAATTTCCACTACCTTTTCAGAGCTAGCAAGTTATGGTGATGACATTCACCAATGAGAAACCACAGTCAGCCCTCTGCTGCATCCTTCCTTTTCCCAGGGAAGAATCTGCTCTTTCCTCTCTCTGCTGGCCACTCAGCTGCAAGTTTTACTAAGACTGCTTGTCTAAGTGGTGGGGGCTGGGTGATGCTCCCAGCTGTAATAGTAACAACTCATGGTTTTCTCTCTGGCTTCTCCAATTCTGCAACCCCAATCCCTCCTGGAGGGTGTGTGTGTAGCACTTCCCTGACCTCCAGAGGTCTCCAAAGTGGCTCCCTTAGACCTCTTCTATGCCTTCTCCCCTGTTTTGCAAGAGAGCTCTGCCCTACCTGAGCTAGACTGATGCCCAATTTTCAACTTTTAGAAATGTTTTGCTTATCATAATGCATGTTAGTCAAGTCTTGTAACTGCAACTAAACATTTGCCTTTGGCTCTGCAAGTTTTTCCTTTGCTATTTTCCTCATCATTCAAGTTGGATTTCCTATTTTTGTGAAAAAGTATATTCCACATACATGATCTTAATTATCTCCTCAATTTCCTCATTTCTGTAAAATAGGGAAAAATCAGCTTTGCTGAACAATCCATTGTTCTGCCAGGTCCAAAAACACATTCCTAGAATGCTGAAACCCAGTGGGAGAACTTGGATTATAGATTTATAAAGATATTTTAAATTGATTGGAATGTTAAAGAATGTCCATCCTAATTTTAAAAATGAAGGATTATATATCATAGTCAAGTAATGGAATAATAAGATAAGTTGGTTATCTCTGTTTTTCAACACATTATCATCTAAGACATAAAAAACAAATATGAATAAATATACACACTTCTCAATCAAATGTAATGGATAAATAAATTTTAGGGCAAACTAAAAAAAAAAAAAACAAATATATACACAAGTACCACATTAATGCAAATGTTCATAATAAGGAAAACTACATGTGTGAATGGATATATGAGAATTGTATTTTCTCCATGGTTTTTCTGTGAATCTCTTAATTAAAAAAACCAATAAAATGCATTTGAATTTCAGGAGGTATTTGGCATTTGAGAATAACATCAGTAGGTTTAGCTTGGATTGTTAGAGATGCATCCATTCTCATACTTACCTGGATAAATTGGCTTCTTTTTGATTCATGTAAACAAATTGTTCAATTCTTCCTAACCAATCTTCCTAAAAATGTATCCCAATTTTAGTGCCCATGTTGCCAGTCTTTAGTTACATAGACTAGCTTTTCTCTTCTTCGTTTCCAATATTTTTACTCCTTCCTTCTTGTCATTATTATAAAGTAAGAAAATACCACCTCTATTAATGTTTCTATGGTAATAAATATTAAACCTTCATAGATAAATAATTCTCTACTTGTAGAATTTAAAGTATCATTGATAAGCTAAGAAAGAACTATTGAAAACAAGCTTTTAATCCATTCCTTCAAATCACACTGTAATTTCTCACTTCACATGTATAAATCCTGAACCTTAGTATTTTAAATATTTTATATTCATTACTTATAATTTCAGAACCAACGCATTTACAATTTATTTTCAGAACTATGTCACTCTCTGTCACTTTTTCTTTCAATGGAGTTAAAATCATTCAAATTTGTGCATATAAAGCTGTTAAAATAAAGTAGGATTTTTGGAGATAAAAAAAAATGTATAAATCATTCCAGACTATGATAGCATCAATTACCACACAGTGTCCTTTTATAATGACTAGTAAAGGAAAGATATCCATAGTAGTTAAATCAGATGTCTAATTCACTTAACAATTGCAATTTAGACTTTGAAAATTATTCCCCAAAATTCAAAAAAATTAGCACTTTATTAAAACTTATTTCAAGATTATATTCCTATTTATCAGTGAAAAAATTCTGTTACATATTTAATTCCAGTCTATCTTTACTTCACCTTTAACTTGATGCATGAGCTTGATCCCTTCACTTAAGATAGTTCAGCTATTTTTCCCTTGCCAGTAGTCTAAGATTCTAGGTGATTGAACCCATTGAATCTCTTTGAGATTCTTTATCTGGTAATAA
The DNA here is from genome assembly GCA_026826555.1 of Tolypeutes matacus. Lineage (NCBI taxonomy): Eukaryota > Metazoa > Chordata > Mammalia > Cingulata > Chlamyphoridae > Tolypeutes > Tolypeutes matacus. Next base: position 2,176,599 of record JAKSZT010028212.1, on the reverse strand, counting down.
ACCAAATCATGTTTGAAAGACATTTTAAATGCCACAATATTTAGACTGTATTTTAATAGCAAATGTGGAAAATAAACATATACATATTTTAACATAGGTTATTTTTGATAAATTTTTGTGTAATCTCATAAATGCACTGAATCCAGTTTATTAAAATATTATTTCCCTATTTTCAAGTATATCTATAAAAAGAAAATATGACTCTAATGTATCTGTAGGAATCATTTAATATCTTCACATTTATTTAAATAATAACATGCATTATCGATATCATAATTTAGAACAGTGGATTATTTCAAAAATCAAAGTAAAACATTATCTTTTTCATCAGGCTATGCTACTTCCTAAAAAGATGATTTTAATACCTCACATCTCTGAACTTCAGTTTAACCATAAGTAAGTTGTGGGAGTTAAATTAGATGATCTTTAAGGGCCCCTTGTGGGCCTGATGCATAAGTGATTTTGAGGTAAGTTCTTAGAAAGCAACCCCTGGGTATTATTTTGCTTCCAAGCAATTCAGAATGAATCCACAATTACTGCCTCAGGTCATTATCTCTCTTATTTCTTGTAGTATCCTGGATACTAAAATCTTCATTTCACACAATCACTGTGAAGTTTAATATCACAGAGCTGCCATACTCTCCTTTTCACTGGACCCACCATAACTTGATAAAATCCCTAAATACTGCTACTTTTACATAATCCACATACTCAGAAATCTCCAGTTAACACTGTAGTTTAAATCTTTGTTTAGCCATAAGATTCCTTATGGCTGTCTGCTGGAGGGGAACTAGGCATTCACCATTCCCAACTAGGTCTTGCTTACCCCATCAGAGTCTACTCAACTCCCACCACTTTCAGATAGATTTCACTGATAACTGCAGCACACCAGGCAATGAATACCCAAATCTCCTAAGTCTTTTGACATTTAGAATTGACTATTTGGCTTTATATTGTTTGTTTATTTTTGTGTATTTGTTATATAAATTAGTTTATCTCTATAAGTGAATATTAACTTGGTGAGTATTAGGTCCATTGCCCCATATTCTCTCTAAATTGGACATGATGGAAACAAAACAAATCAAATCTTTATGGTCTTCGGATTTCTTTTTGAACATTAGGTCTCTGGGTTTCACGATTTTCTTGTATACTTCTCTAAATTACAATTCAGTAAACTTCTGATTTATTTATTTCCTCTCAACTTTTCCAAAATCACACAAAAGATATTATTATTGCTCTCCTTTGAATTCACTTATGCAATTGACAAGGAAAGTGTGAATTACAATATATGGATTCTCTGAAAATGTGTGGCCACAAGAGATTATCTATATTACCAAGTAGAAGATGTAATAATAGCAACAATTGATTGCATTTCTATTACTAAATTATGGCCATAGTTTTCCAGCAAACATTGGTCAAAATGCAAAAAATCATTGTTTATATTTTAATAATAAGTAGCAAATCATATTTCTTATTGCTCTTGGACAGTGATTATTTGCAGACTGCTTAACCAAAACTTAAAAGGTGTCCAATGTCCAATTCTCTAGGTGCCCTATTTAAATCTAAGATATGTGCAATGATCCACAGCTGCCATGCAACAGAATCAACTGATAAATTCAATGAATATCTATTAATAAATTTCCATATGTAAATAGGTCTGAAGAATCCTGAAGATGGAACTTAACTGTTCTCTAAGGAAAGGTTTCAGTTTTTTCTAAAGCAAATTCAAGGACCTTTCCCAATTTCATTTCAATTTTCTAGAAAAGAAGAAACCAGTATCTTCAGCGTATATATTCTTTATCAATCCTAAGATAGTATATTTATAACAGTCTCTTGGGAAAATGAAATCAAAGACAATACATGGTTCCTGTTTGATTTCCAAACAAGATTAACTGAGAGATATTTAATTTGTAGAAATTTTATTCCAGTACCTCAGTGAGTTTTTAAATTTCCATTGGGATAAATTGATCAATTGATAAATTAACAAGGTGAAGCTGAACTTTTTCTTTTTTAAACTTTGTTCAAAGGCCTAATAATACTAATATCAATAAAATCATCTTTTTTCCCATGCATGTCTGGAAACTAAAATAAGACAAGTTTCCATTTTGCTATAGAAATAATTGTAGGAAACTCTGAAGGCCTGGAAAGAAAGTACTAATGCCTACAACAGAGGAAAGAAAAACAGTAGAAAGAGTAATAAACCCTTAGTTGTAAGTAAATGGGAAGCACTAGTGTTGCCTCAGTTTATAAATTAAAGTCTAATGAAAACTATAAATACTGAACACAATGTATTACTTTTGTAGTTTGAGTCTTTTGGGGATCCCAGAAATTTATGTTCTTGAATTGGGTCTATTCCTATGGGTATGAACCTATTGAGGATGGGACCCTTATTACTTCAGTAAGCTGTAACCCATGGTGGGTCTTAAAGATTGTGTGATAGAAGAATATGACAAATTTCCATAAAACTTGGAAGGCCTCCCTGAGAATGTGCTGATAGGGATGAGGCTAGATGAAAAAAATAATTTCATAGGGTCTAGAGATGAGAATAAAAGGGGAGATGATACAAATGCTAAAAGGAACACATACAAAGTGACTATGGGGGAGTAAGGGTGTCAAACTGGGAAAATAGTATGTTTTTATATTACTGCAGTAGCAGCCTCCAAATCCAGTCTTCCAGGGGCATTTTCTCCTGTTTCAGATTTTTCTTCATATTTCAGCCAGAATGCATTTTCTAATACACAATATGTAATTTATTATTCCATAAATCCCACATTGGTTCCACAGTCTGTCTTGTTTAACTCCTTGGCATGGCATACATGGCCATTTGAGTTTTGGCTCCTGTTTTAGTTTGGTTAGAGCTGCTGGGAAAAATACACCAGGAATAGTTTGGCTTTTATAGAGGGAATTTATTAAGTTAAAAGCTTAATGTTTTTAGGCTGTGAACACATCCAAATCAAGGCATCATTAGAAATGCTGTCACCTAAGTTTGGCTTTAGTTATCCTGGAGTCCTTCCATTTGGCAAGCACATGGAAACATCTGCTTCTCTTCTGAGCCTTTTTGCTTCAGCTTCTGGCTGTCCCATTTGTGGCTCCCTTTCTCACACTTTCCTCTCTGAGCTCCCAGGCTCCTTCTCTCCATCTGTGCAGCTTTTCTCTGTGTGTCTGCTACTTTCAGTCCTCCAATTCTAAAGTACCCCAGCAAGATGCTTCAAAGTGCTATAGTTCCCATTTAAGTCTCTATATTTGTTTTCACTATATCATTCTTTCCCTTGCCACATGTTCTAATCATGTAGACTACAGCTTACTAAATACACCATGACCATTTAACTAGAGCCATTGAACATTCTTCTCATTTTGACTTCAGTTTGCCAATTTCTACTTGCTCTTAGGACTATACATTCATTTCATTGGCACTAAGACATGAAAATATTCCTAATTCCTTCCTCATCCTAGCTCAGCCTCTATGTCTTATCAGTCTTAATTGATCTAATTTGCTTCTTATACATCATTATGATGAACATATTACACTGTATTGTAGCCACAGGCATGTCTGTTTTTCTCCCACTAAATGATATGTTATATAGGGAATGGGTTTTGTTTAATTCATTATGTCCCTCCTACAACTATTGCTATGCCTAGAACAAAGTAATCATTCAAGTAATATTTGCTGAATTCATGTAAATCTCCTTTCAACCTGCAGCAGAGATATTTAAAATAAATTAAATGGAACAACTGTGGACTTCATCAATGTCAGTGTTTATTGGTTTATTTGTTGCTGTTATTTGATCATCTACTCTTTATATTCTTTATTGAATTGGTGATTGTGGAAGTGACCAAATACAAATATTAGTCCAAGTTCAATATTAATATGAAAAACAAAAATAAAATATTAATAAGTGAGTTGCTGTAGGGATATAGTCTTTTACCATCTTTGAACATTTTTAGCCTTATTTTTGAAAGACCGGGGATGAAATAAACAATCCTCAAAGTATATTAAAACTATCAATTTGCTTTCAAGTAGTGTTTCTGTTACTGACTTTATGCAATAAGAAGTTCATTTAATTTATGCTAAGACCCTGCCACCTATAGGTGACTCTATTTCTCACCTCTAAGTCAAAACAAATTTCAACTACTACATTTAGAGGGGCATTTTTTACTCCTGGATTATATTTATAAATTTTTATCAATTGACATGTAATTTAGCTGAGAATAAGACATCATTTATTCTTAATGATGGCAGAGTAGGGAATGGCAAACTGAGCTCCTGCTCCATAAACTGTGGGAAGATAGGCAGGCTAACCTGGGAGAGGGGAACATTCAGGACAATGGGGGCAATTGGAGAGAGAAGCTAAAGAGGGGTTATTCAACTGGCTAGGGGAGAGGGAAGCAGGGTGATTTATTTGGCTGGAAGACCAGTGCTCAGTCATCTCTGAGAGTGAGGAAGAAACCTGGGGATCAGGGGTGCATCCCAATGCCCAGCAGGCTCCTGATGTGGGAGAATTGTGGAGCAAACATGTGTGGGGAGTGGCACCCAGCCAACTCAGGGAGCTAGAGAAGTGGTGGGGAGGTAATATAGGGCTGGTAGATGGGCTCTCACCAGTTCCCAAGAAAAGGAGAAACACCAGACATTGCTGAAGCAGATCCAGGAAGAAGGAAAGAGGAAGCTAATCAGGTGGGCTGTCACACCCACCTTCCCTGGATGAGAGAGGAAATGCTTAAGTGAGGGGGTGGGCTGACAGGTGCACAACAGCCCTGTTGAGAGAGGAGCTGGAAGAGGAAGCAGGCAAGCTATCAGATGCCCAAACATCCTCAGGGAAAGGGGGGCAGGACCAGGCAATGGGTGAGCTGCCAGGTGACCAAACAGCCCAGAAGAGAAGGGAGCCAGAGAGTGATCCACCAAGTTGTCAGACACCAGCCAGCTCCCTGTGGTTGAGTCAGTTGTGGTACAAGCATCCTCATGAAAGAAAACTTAAACTGAGATTCTTTTTTTTACTTTTTAATTTTTTTTCTTTTGATTACTTATTCCTTGTTTTTTTCTTTTCAGTCAGGTACCTTAATTGCGGAGGACAGGCTACAGGGTGATTGATTGCTGAGCATTGGCAGCATGAGGGATTTGCTAGTGGCCACAGACAGAGGCCAGTTTGTCTTATTTTCCCCCATTTTTTCTTATTTCCTTTTTTCTTTTTCTCCATATTTTCATTTTTTCTTTATTTTTAAAGAAGTTTGGGATTATGTAAAAGTTACATGAAAAATATAGAGGATTCCCATATTACCCACCCCACCCCTCATATTTTCCCCTACTATTAATGTCTTTCATTAGTATGGTACATTTGTTATAACTGATGAACAAATAATTAAGCATTGTTACTAACTATGGTCTATAATTTAAATTATGATTTACACTTTGCACCATACAATGTTATATGTTTTGACAAAATGTATAATGGCCTGTATCCATCATTGCAATATCATGCAGAACACTTCTAAGGTAACAAAAAAAAAAAATACCCATGTTGTACCTATTCTTCCCTCTCCCTCCCCTCAAAATCTCTGGTAACCACTATCTTTATATCAATGTTATATGTTCTACCATTACAAGAAAAATCATACATTGTTCTATAGTTGCACTGCCTTCTTATGTTTGTTCATTCCTCAGTCTTGAGGATTTGTGGTTGGTGATGACCATTCTGCATCCAATATAGAGAGGGCTTAGATCCCATGGGGGAGATGGATGGAACTATTTGCTTGGAGTTATAAATACTGTTTTTTTGGAATATGTGTAGTCCATCATCATCCTTTTATTAGTTGTCCTGGGCAAATATGATGAACTGGAGAGTAGGTGTTGGTTGAAATTATGCTGAAATTAAGGGCTTAACTAGCACATGAGTAGCCCAAAGATTTAAGTCTCTGGGACATATATTTAACTGGTGCCATGCTAATTATAAGTTCAAATAAAATGGACAAAAGAACCATGTATAGGAAAATTATGAATGAGTCTTACACTGCTACATTGGGGAGATAGGTTATCTTATATTCCAAGGTAAGCCCTACAGACTAGGTGCTGATTTGCTGGGGTTGAATGCCCTGATTATAGTGCCCAGACATCTTTAAAGCCTTCAGCTTTAGGAATTGTTTTCTATGGAAGTCAGAGAAATCTTCCAAAGACATACATATATGTAACCTCTGGAAAGAAATCTTGACTCATGTTTGAAATCTCTTAGCATAAAAACTCATTTGTATTTACTACATCCCCATTTTTTCAGGGTCTTTTATCAAATGCATTGCTAACTGGCACTTGGTAATAATCACTCTGTGCCAGAGAGGCCCATCCCCAGGTAACATGTCCCATGTGAAGTGAAAGACAATGAGAATATATGCTGAGTTTATCTTAGAGGCCACATCTGAGTAACAAGGAGATTTTCAGGAGGTAACTCTTAGACAAAATATATGTCTAGGCTAAGTTTTGATTTTATAAGAATAAGGTTCATAATTACAAGCATTAGTAAGACATTATTAATAAGATTAATAGGATATTTTAAAATGACCATTCTTAGGATCCACAAGCAAGGCTAGGATGAAATTTGAATTTTGGGCATTCTGAATCCATAAATCAGGGAAATTACCTAGTATGGACAAAGTAAGCAAACTGTGACCTAAAGCAAAACAGTAATAGCTAACATTTACATGATCTTAATATCTACCACCCTTCCATTGTTCTATGTCTACACGTGTTATATTAATTCACACTAAGAGAAATCTATGCGAGGGTTAGAGTCCTCTATATTTTACAAATGAGTAAAGTGAAGCATGGAGAGGTCAAATGAAATATCCAAGAACATATGGTCAGTGAGGGGTGAAGCTGAGACTCAAACACAGGACCTAGGCTGGAGACAGTGAAAATGCCACTTACCAACTGCCTTGAAACTGCCACATACTAACCCATTTTTCAGAGTAGACACTCCCTTACTGGTTTGTAGAAATTTTTAAAAGTTTCATCTTCACTTTTGTTCAAATGCCCACCTCCTCATTTTTATTCATAGGAGACTTGCTGCATCATGAGATATGTTACTGTTTTTTCTCCCACTTGCAGCCCCTACCAGAGTTGGCTCTGAACAGTTCTAGGCAGGGAGCATGCTAGGCCTCCATTGTAAGATGAATCCTAACTACCAGAGTCAGATGAGAAGTTTGTAAGAAAGAAATATCCCATCATAGTTTGTTATCAATCTCTGTACTTTATTTTCTCTCCCACAACTGACAGCACCTTTTTTGAGTTCACGGAAATGTTTCAATTCATTTTTTTTTAAACTTTATTTTGTACATTTAATAATTGAAAACATAAACAATTAAAAACTAAAAAGTAAACACAGATGAATAAATATATACATTTCTTAATTAAATGTAAGGAGAAATGAAGTCATAAAGCATATGGCAACATGGTTGAACCTGGAGGACATTATGTTGACTGAAGCAAGCCAGACACAAAAGGACAAATACTGTATGAATGCATTACTATGAACCAAATATATTGTGTAATATATTGTTTGATTCACACACACACACAAAAAAAAACAGAAAAACAAACAAAACAAAATCAATTCATTTTTATTATATAATCTCACCCCTCTTACCAAAATATGCTTCTTTGATGCCATGTTTTTCTTGTTGCCAAGTTTAGATTGAAGTTGAGCTTGCAGAACTGAGCTATGTAAGTAATGATGTCACACAAGGGTTACTGGAAGCCTTGGAGCTCACTCAGCTCCCAACTCCTCCTCTAGGGGGTTGTTATTCTCAGATGTCCCTGTGGGAGAGTGACTTTGGCTGTAAACTGACAGATATTAAGGACTAAATCAGAGTCCACTCTTCAGGAAAAGTTGAGACAGTACTTACAACTAGGAGAGTGAAAAAATCTTGCAGAAACGATTCTTTTGGGTTCACATTCACCAAGGTGAGATGAAACAACAATCTGGGAAAAAGAGACCTTTCTCTAAAACTTTAGGTAAGGGTGGAAGGGAAATTGTCTGACTGATGGGAGGTGGAAAATGAGGGGTCTGATTCTCCCTGTCCAGATTTCCCATGACTTCTCTGGGACCTGATTTATCATGGGCCAGAACAAAAATTAAGGATTTGAGGTAAGGGGATAAAGCTCACTGAGGTGCTTGCTGAGAAAATACTTTTTGTTACTTAGTAGAAAATTAACAAAATATCTTAATATGATTGAATAAATGAATAAGGGAGTGAGCAAATACAAGAATTCTTAGTATCAGGGATTTCTAGATTTGGCTAAGAAATCATCCAATTATGCATTCTAAGATCTAAATGTTTTGTGTAGATAAAAAGGGACAAAATGGGCATGTTTGGCAGAGGTGTGTGGTACAGGGGAACAGGGTGTTTAGAAAGATTTTTACTTCAGTGTAATTGTTATTACATTTTCTAATGATATTGTATATTTTGTGGAATTTAAGAAAGTAATACAATTGAGATCATCTAATAAGAGCATGGTAATAGGACCTTCTTTTTAGGAAAAAGCAATTTTTATATTAAACTGTTGCTTGGTTAAAAATGCTAAAAAGAAGAGGTATAACTGTGAGAACTAATGCACATTGTATGAGTCAATATCTTTCTTTAAACATAATTTCTTTTCCATAAGCCTTCCCTTAAATGAAGTTTGGAAACCCATTTAAAAAGGTGACCATTTTTCCTATTTCAGTGTTTGCATTCTGAATTTGCTAAGAAAATCACTTTCATAAAATACTTCTTTAAAAAGTAACATGGTATTAGGAAAGTTCAGGCATATGAAGTGATTTCAATGTTACAAATGAGAAAATCATTTTGAATTTAAAAATAGATACCAAAATTTATATATATACATGAATATATAGTTGTAAACATAAAATCCAAATATTTATTATACTGTTTTCAAAGAGTAAAAATGTGTGCAATAAGGTGATAACTTATCACAGCTCTACTCTCCAGGCCCAGCAAGATTCAAAGGCTATCAGAGATGTCTTCTTCAAGTTCCACTGAGAAGACCATTACTTCATTGACCTATGGGTCTGCTTCAGAAAGTCAATGGTCAGGTGCAAATATTTTCCAGAGTGCACAGAGTAAAGGGTGTAGCTGTTGAGGGGCAAACCAAAATCACATATTCACCAGTGGGAAAACCACCCCAGATCTTTAAGGCTGAGCTTTCCAAAGAGTGCACCATCAGCTTTCTCCTCAGTCTAATCAACACTGAGTCCTTGCTCAGCTCCCGAAAGCCCTGAGCTTGCATCCCTCAGCCCACTGTAAAAGTGGAGGTGATGAGAGGCACCGTGCTGTGATCCCAGACTGGCTGGTCACCAGGCAGCATGGCTTTCATTGTATGGCTTGTTGTCACATGTTCCCCTCCATGGAGGCATTACTTGGCACAAATAGAACATGAAGTGAAGGAGAAATTCAGCTGCCACATTCTCTTTGAAGAGATGTTGGAGAGGTGGTCCTGCCAAGAACAACGCCATCCCAGGTGGGGCCACAAACTGGCCCAGTGAATCCTGAAGGTCAACATGAAAAAGAAAATTAAAGAGGAGGAAGAAATCTGTTGCTGTATACAGGATAATCCAGAAATACAGAAACAAGAGCCATCACCCTACAGCAAGAGCTGTCAAAGGCTGCAGAGTCAGGAGGCCTAGCTTTCCTCCTTAAATAACAATTCACAGAGCTTTCTGTTACTCAACTGCTATAACTCTTTCATTCCAATGACTACAGAACATTAGGGTATTATGTGACTGTACCATAAATTATTCTCCACTGGTACTCACTACAAGATTAAGGGAAGGGGGACAGTAATCACTGCAGGGAAGCTGAAACTCACTAGCATTTATTTGAACTTACCAGCCTCTTTCTCCAGCTCCTTCCTGGATTCTGTATAGTGTTCCACTAGTCTCCAGAACTTGAAAATTGTTGATTCAGTTTCTGCCAGTTCAATGGCTGTTTTGGTGGAAGGACTGATTCCTGGAGCTTCCTACTTTGCCATCTTCACCACCATCTTTTAATCGTGTTCTACTTCTTGACTCCCTGTACATATCCTGGAAATGAACCCAAGGTAATTCACATTTACTCTTGGGTAATTGTCTATTATTATTCATACCTAAATAACTATACCAAGTTATATAAATATATATACTCTATTATGCACACATATATAAATATGCATATACATGTATTCAAATACATACATGTATTTGTTATTGTTCTGACAAAATAGGCTCATTTTATAATATATATGCTACCCTGTTTCTTGCTTTTCTCCATATATAATACTTGACAGAGTATTCTTTTTCAACTGCTATTGCTCTCTTTCACTTTAAAAACTTTTTTCCAAACTGCATGCTCAGTCTTTAGCACAAAGTTTAACACTTCATTAGAGCTCAATTATATCTGACAGAATAAGTAAATGATAGAGATTTGATTATTCTGTATTATATCTTATAACCTTCCATCCTGTACCTCATATTTTCACTTCCAAGCTCCTATGCCATGCAACCATCTAACACTTAAAAGTCACCAATTCTCTCTAAACTTCATTTCATTCTTCAGTAAAAGACTAACTTACAAACACAAATATGATCATATAATTTTGCTGCTTCAAATATTTCAATGAATTTCTACCAGCATTGTTCTGTGAATCCCTAATATTTTGAATATAAAATTTCAGGACAAATACTTATATTTATTTAGAGTCAAATTGATACCCATAACCAGACAGAAAGTTGGCAAATCACAAGACCTCTCAGAAATGAAGAGCTTTAAGGAGTCACTTGCTGTATATTCTCATATATTCCCCATAGTCAGCATTGCCTGCTTTGTCCTCTGCCTGTTCCAGAGAGTGAAAAATCATAGGAATACAGCTGATCGCCAAAGAGTTGACAATGCATATCTTGGTAATTAGAGAACTGCTTTTTCTACTGAAATTACATCTCTATTGGCAGAACATGAGCAATTTCTCCTATTACACTATCTATTCTAAGTGCACTCAGTAGACATTCAAGGATCTGAGAATGACCCAAGTGTGCCCATTATTTTGGGATAATTATGATGGGTCAGCAACAGATTAAAGAATAATCTTTCCAATGTTTACACTAATTTGCTCCAGCCTCCATTAAGACTGTGTTTTCAGAGAAGAGAAGGAGCCTATGATCTTGGTGGGGAAATATTTCATCATTAACCTTGTAAGTGATAGTAATGGTTTTAGGTGAAAACATGTGATAGAGATGAGTAAGAGCACAACTTGACACTCCGAATGGGAGGTAGATATTTGAGCAGATGAGTTGGACACCTGTGACTCCATTTTCATCCCCAAAATGATAGGAGGAGATTGGTGTTCCCTCAACTTCTCTAGGCAACTGCACGTACTTTTGGTCCACATGGACTAGATTGTTGGGCCTGCTTGTGTTTCTATTCCAGCCCCTGAAAGGGCAGAGTGGATGGTGTTCCTTCAGCCTCTCAGGGCAACTGCAAGTTCAAATGACCATGTGGACTGGATGATTGTCACACCTGGAGCTCAATCCCTGTCCCTGGCAGGGGAGCTGAGGAGCTGGTGGTTTGTCCGTCTACATGGGCAACTGCTATCACTATTTATCCACACTGTTTAGTTTGCTGCTTACACCTGCAGCTCCATCCTTGCCCCAGGCAGGGGAGAAATGGTTGTGAAGCATCAACAGTTTCTCTGGGCAACTACAGGTGTTCTTTCCCTGCACATCTTGGATTACTGAAAATGGCTGAAGCTCATATGTTGGGTCACAAAGTAGATCTCAATAAATTTATTTTTTATTTTTTTATTTTTAAAGAAGCTTCAGATTACCTAAATGTTTCATCAAAATATGAGGGATTCCAATATATCTCACCAACTCCTCTCCCACACTTTCTCCCATTAACAACATCATTCATTGGTGTGGTACATTTGTTATGATTGTTGAACAGATATTTAAGCATTGCTAATAACCACGGTCTATTAGTTTACATTATGGTTTATACTTTGCTCCACCCTATTATATAGGTTTTGACAAAATGTATTATGGACTGTATCCATCATTGCAATATCATGCAGAATAATTCCTAAATCTCAAAATGCTCCATGTTACACCTATTCTTCCTTCTCCCTCCCCTCAGAACCTCTGGTGACCACCACTGTTTTATCAATGCTGCAATTTCTTCCATTAGTAGAATAATAATAAATCTACTTTAGTCGATAGTTGCATTCCTATCTTATGTTTATTCATTCCTCAATCTTGAGGATTTGGGGATGTTGATGCCCACTCTGCTTCCAATTGAGAGAGGGGTTAGATCCCATGGGTCAGATGGATGGAACTGTCTTGTTGCAGTTGTAAATACACTTTGTTGTTTTTTGTTTGTTTGTTTGTTTTTCAAATGGGCTTTGTCCATCATTATCCTTTTGTTACTTGTGCTGGGTGAGTCTGAAGAGATTTTGGGCTCAACCAGCATATAAACAGGCCAAAGATTTAAGTCTCTGGGACATAAATTTAATGGGTATGTGCTAATTACACGTTCAAATAAGAGGAGCAGAAGAACCATGTGTAGGAAAATTATAAATGAGACTAGCTCAGATGCATTGGGGAGATAGGTTATCATATATTTCAAAGTAAGGCTTACTGATGGGGTCCTCATTTCCTGAAATTGTCTGCCATGCCTGTAGTGTCTAGTACTCTCTAGAGTCCTCAAGACCACCTCTGCTTGAGCCAGTTTACTGTGGAAGTTAGTGAGACCTCAATAAATTAAAGAAGTTCAAAATTATACAAAACACTTTCTCTGATCGTGATGCAACAAAGCTGGAAATCAACAACAAATAGAAGAAGGGAAAATTCACAAATATAGAGAGATGAAACAACACACTGAAATAATGAGTGGGTCAAAGAAGAAATTGTGGGAGAAATCAATAAATATCTTGAGACAAATAAAAATGAGAACACAACATATCAGAACTCTGTGAAGAGAAGGCTGAGATAGAAGTATATAGCCCTCAATGGTAACGTTAACAAAGAGGAAAGAGGTAAAATCACTGACCTAACTAAACAGCTGGAGAAACTAGGAAAAGAAAAACAATCTATCCTCAAAGCAATCAACACAAATGATATAACCAATATCAGAGCAGACATAAATTAAAAAGGAAAATCAATAGAGACTACAAAAGCAGAAGTTAGTTCTTTGAGAAGATTAACAAAATTGACAAAACTTTAGCTAGACTGACAAAGAAAGAAAGAGAGAAGATGCAAATAAATAAAATCAGAAATGAAAATGGGGATATTACTACTGACCCCATAGGGAAAAAAGGGGTCATAAGATGATAGATAATATGAGCAACTGTATGCCAACAAACCAGGCAACTTAGATGAAATGGAAAAATTACTAGGATCCTATGAACAACCTTCACAGACTCTTGAAGAAATAGAGGACCCCAACAATACAATCAAAAGTACAGTGATTAAAACAGACTTCAAACAGCTCTCCAAAATGAAAAGACTTGTTACAGATGGCTTAACAGGTGAATTCTACAAAGCATTCGAAGATCTAATACCAATCTTATGCAAACTCTTCCAAATAATTGAACAAGAGGGAATGCTGCCAAACTCATTATATAAAGCCAATATCACCCTAAAACCAAAGCCAGATAAATGTATTACAAGAAAAGGAAAATTACAAACCCATTTCCCTAATGAACACATATGGAAAAGAATTCAACAACTTACTCTCTAACCAAATCCAACAACAAATTAAAAGAATTATTAATATATACCATGATCCAGTGGGTTTTATCCCAGGCATACAAGTGTGGCTCAACACAAGAAAATCAGTCAGCATAACACACCACATTAATAAACCAAGGAAGAAACATTACATGATCATCTAGATTGATGCAGAAAAGACATTTGACAAAATCCAGTATCCTTTCTTGATCAAAACTCCAAAAGAAATAAATTGAAGTAAAATTTCTCATCATGACAAATGGCATATATGGAATACCCACAGCTAATATTGTGCTATATGGGAAAAGTCATTATTTGGAGTGACTTTTTAACATATGGTTTATAATACTGTGATTATCATGGTGTGTCTAATGGTTTTTGCTCAACAATATAGCTTAGTGATCTATCCATTTAGATGTGCCAGATAGATCCAAAATTTAAATTTCTGACTTATTTTCCTTAATATGTATCTATCACATGCTATTTACATTCTATTATTGTTAGGTATTCAGATAATTTCTATTTTCCAAATTTGAACATGGCAACAGGAACATAAGGTAGTTTCAAGAGATATGTTGATTTCCTGAAACATCATCAAACTTTTATATGAAGTGGCTTTTTCATTTCATTTTCATGAAAATGATGCATGATAAAGTATCTCACTGTTAAATTTACATTTCCTTAACTCTATGTCCCCATGGTGGATTCTGTCAGTGATTACAAGGTGTTGGCCCTATTTTACACCATGGTTGCCCCCCCGGTTTAACACCATGATCTGCACACTGAGAAAGACAGATGTGAAGAAGACCATTGGAAAAGTGTGGTGCCGAGAAAGGCTATTTGAAAAGAAATGATGCTGTGGGTGTTTGAGCCCTTTGAACCATCTCATTCCTTTCACACATTTTTTAAGTTCAACAAATGCCGCTGGTACAGAAGGGTGGTATGCTGTCATGTGAAGCTGCAAACCTCAAAGGGACAAGGTCTGTCACCCACTCTCTATTTCACTGAGCCTGTGAAAAAGGCAATAGATAAGATGATCTCATCTCTTCCAGCTCTGACATTCTGGAAATAAATTTGTTCTTCCTGATCCCACATATAGGAGATATTAGTGTTCTTTTATCAGGGCAAATTTTAAATAATTCAGCATTTGGAGGTTGTGTTCTGCTTTAAAGAAATCTATCATGATTGAGACACCTCATGGATTGAGAGAGATCCTTGGCACTTCCATTTTTTGAAGATTCTAGTTTTACAATAAAAAACAATGCCAGAAAATGTTTCAAGTATTGTTGTACATTTTAAGTCTTTACATTAAAAAACTACACTTCTAATAGAAGGAAATTCAATACAAGTACTATTCACAACATAATTATGGAAGTTATGTATACATGCATAATGTTATTAACCCTTTTTACCCTACCACTGCTGTATTCCAATACTTCAAAGTTTCAAATTGGATGATGAACATCTTTCAATCCTACAAATGCACTTTTATGATTGTATTTATGGCTTCATTTTAAAACTCTTCATGAATATGCAACTGATTTTCTTTATAAATGTGCAGGATGGAAAATTTCCCACCTTGTGAAAGGCCCTAAGCTTAAGAAGACACATAGGTGAGTTGATGGAATTTCTGGGTGTAATATGTTAATCCTCACTGTCTATCATACATATAGTATCATTTGATGTTTTCTTTCACCCTTCTAAACTATGCAAAACTGTCTTACTTCCACTCAGGTCAAAGAGGCCTTTTTACTAGGGAGAAATAAAGAATATTGGACTAAGAAACTAGTGAGACAGACCCAAAACTGGGACGTAGGCCAAGATCACCTTTGGTTCATGAAGTGTATCCTTCATTTATGTAGGAATCTTCAAGGTGTGTGTACTGGATGGCACCTCCAAAATCATCTAATGTCTTCCACTCCAACATCACATATATGAAGGGTAAAACTAAGGCCTAGAAAATGAATAAAAGTTCACCAAGTTTGCAAATATGAGTGGACATGAAATGATATTTCTGGTACTTTTTCTTTTTATCATCACCCCCTTTAAAAGAATGAATGATATACACATAATGCATCGTATCCCATGTGCAATAGAAATCCAAGTTTTCAGGTGTGGAGTATAATTACAGAAAATAGTTATAAGTGATGAAGATGTCAGCAACTCTTTTTCCCTTCCCCAAACTCCACATGTATAAGGAACTTAGAATCTTAAGGGGAGGCACAGAAATTATTTTGTATGTTAAAAATATATCAAGAAAGATAATAGTGGAACAAGTCAAAGTCTAATTTTATTGTATGTCTTATGGTTATTACCTCCTGGAATGATTATCTAATTCAAGAACATGAATATCAATTTAATTGTCTAGAGTTGGATGGGCAAATGTTAAATTTTGGGGTTTATTTTAAGACACCTGTCAATCTGGTCCCAATTAAAAATTGGTAGCATTTAAGTTCACCTGATAAATGTGCTGGAAGAGCACACCCAAATGAGGGATGTATTGCCTCCAAAATCCAAAGAGGGCAACTAGGTGCTGTGCCTGTTTAATGGTTGTAGGGATGGCCAGATGCAACACCTTATTCTGCACCTTAAAAAGGTTATGCCAACTTGCCCCACAACACTGGGCACCTAGAAATCTCACCTGAGTTTTGTTTGATTTATTTCCCATCCTCTGATGTCCTGGCCTGCGGGACAGTCAACCTGAGGCTCCATCTCCTCCGAGAGAAGAATGGTATGGGACAAGAGACACGAAGAATGACAGCAAGACAAGATTCTGATCAAGCTGCAAAACTTTATTGAAGAGGCAGGGTATATATACTGTAAGGGAAGAGGGAGTGGCTAATAAGGACGGGTGGCGGTTTAGGATTGGTAGGTACTGTTGCTGGGGGTGTGGGATTGGTAGGTGCTGTTGCTAGGGGGAGGTGGCAGCATTTCTGGCACGAATCTTTGGCGCGGGCGCGGAATGCTGCTGACTTCCTAGAAGAAGGCTAGGGTGCTATTGTTTCAGTCCTGGCGGCCATGTTGCATGCCACCGACCTCACTTAAGGCAAAATAGACATGGATATATTATTTTTATGGCCCCCAACATATCCTCCCTTTGTTTTTCAAAAGGATGGAGGAAGAATGTAGTTGTAGCATTCATTTGGCATTGACCTGCTGGGAGAAATAGTGGCCTCACTTGCTTTCAAGGGGGGGCTGTGCCTGTTTTAGGTCAGGACCGTACTGTACGGCTGCTGAATCTTACCTGTCATCGGAGACCTTGGCAGCGATTGGCTGTCTTAGGTTGATCCAGCAGCTTTGCCGCAGTGAAGAGAAGAAGGGGGGTCCAGTTGCCCGTCACTGGCTATCCAACCCAGCACTTGAAACCGATGGCCAGTCAGTTCGCTGTTGGCATAAACTCTTATACAAGTGAGGCATATTTCACAAGGAGCTCAAAAATGGCCTTTGGTAGTTTTGGCCCTCCTTTGCGGTGCTTTGCCCTACACCCAGCGGTACCAAACATAGCAGAGGTTAACAGCATATTTTTGAGTTATATGCTGTTCCTGTGGGGGGGGGTTCTTAAGCCAAGAATTCTGTATTTATACCTTGATCAGCGAGGTGGAGCCGGTGATAATGCACTTGAATGGGCCTGCCTAGGGCAGAATCAATCTGATCTTTAACTAGCTGAATTATTCTTTTAATGGCCCAGGGTGCAAATGATATTACTAGAAGTAAGGTCAATATGGGGCCTAGTATAGGGAGGAGATAAGGGAGGATTCCATCGATACCCCAGGAAGGACTCCCTTGGGCCTCCCGTTCGCGTTTGCGATTCGCTAATCCTTCCCTAAGTTTGGTCATGGAATCTTTGATTAATCCAGAATGATCAGCGTAGAAGCAACACTCCTTCCCTAACGCAGCACAAAGCCCTCCCTGTTTAAGGAAAAGTAGGTCTAAACCCCTTCTATTCTGGAGAACTACCTCCGATAGGGACATAAGGGATTTCTCAAGATGGGTGATGGAGGTTTCAATGTGGGCTAAATCCTCATCTACTGCAGCTCTTAGGTGAGAGAGACCTTGTTGTTGGAGGATGGCAGATGTGGTCCCAGTGGCTATACCTGCAATACCTAAAAGAGAAGCAATGGTAACAGCAGTAATAATTTCTCTTTTTTGTCTAGTTATGGTAACAGAAGGCTGCTCGTCCCAATGCTGATAGAGGTCTTCCTCGCGATGGTAAAGGACATGGGGGAGAACAACAACCAAGACGCACACTTCTCCTGAGCTATTGAGGGTTATTGTGACTACGCAGGGAGTAAGCCCTGATGAGGAGCACAGCCATTTTGCCCCTTCAGGGGGAATGTAAAATTTATCCTGAGACGGAGGGGATAAATGTACACATGCCTTAGTTAAGGTGGAGGAAATGTTACCAAAGGCATTACTGACGCACAGTCCGGTGTGCAGCATGGATTGTATGGTGAGGCCACGGGATTTTTCTTTGTTCCAATTGCATTGGGAAGGATTGTCATTAGAGGAAGTGTTATAGCATTAAGGGCTATAGCATCATAGTAGGGGGGTTTAACAGAAAGACATAGCCAGCAGCTGCGAGTAAGATTGGGTTGGGAAGCATTTAGATCAAGAAAGGTAGCATCGAGCATTTGCCAGAGTGGATTGTTAATGGCTGGATTAGGGGTAGGAGAGGTAATTTTTACAACGCTAGGTGTAGTGGGCGCCCCTGGTGCATTTGTAAAATGGTTTAAAGCAGAGCAGGTGACAGGAGAACTGAGCAATGGGGAAGGGGACAGGACTTTGTTAGGGCCTATTGGGCCATGGTTCACTTCCACCAATTCCTTTTTTATAAGCAGGAGCGTGCCAGGGTCGGGGCTGGAGACATATAGTCTGATTCCCCAGGTCCGACTGACGACCCAAGCGGGATCTGTAGGGCTTCGAATGGAAAGGGTGAGATTGGCACAGGGAGTTTTACCCAGTGGTAGTTTCAAGGGGTCAGGCCAAAATAGTCGAGTGCATCCGGCATGGGCGAATTGCACTGTGAGGAATTGGTCAGCAATTAGGGGTGACCACCCAGTAGCCAATGTTTCGCATCCCCAGTAGGCACAATAGTAATAAGGGGGCTGACTGCAGTACGAATGCCCTGGGGTGGAACTGGGACAGAGGTAAACATCCTGAATATTGATATACAAATTACCAAAGTTCCCGAGCGATGGACAATAGAAGAGCTTGCTAATTGGGGCAGTAAAGGTGGGGGAGGTAGTAATATTGGTTAGTAGGACTTGGGAATCCTCCCATCTAGAAAGAGTCCATTTGTAAGGCTGATGGAGATTGGTAGTTTCCCCGTAGGTAGTGACAGTAAGGGTAAGGAGGCAAAGGACGATAGGCTTGAGTGGTGATAGGCCTAACATGATCGTATTGTTAGGGGCTTGCTTGAGCTGTATTTGGTTAAGGGGACAGAGTGCAGATAGTTTATAGCAAGGGAGGCCCTCAAGCCGAAGGTCACTCCCTGGGGGCAAACCTGCGAGCAGGACTTCTTTCTTCTGCTTCCTTTTCACTGTCAGGTGTGTACCGGTGGAGTAAGTCACCGTAAAACCAGAGGTGCTCTGGAAGAGAGAAAGGAAAAAAGGCTTCTCAGGAAGGGGTGACCGTACCCTGGAAAGATTGTTAATCGGAGAAGGGGAGTTTGGTGGAGGAGTGGATGTAGGTGGAGTAGGTTCTGAAGGTAAAGAATTAACATGTCTTATTAGTCTTTCTGGGAGCCAGCGAGGGCCTTCCTCTTCTTGGTCATATATGCAAGCAGACCCTCGTCCCCAGATAATAAAGGGGTCAGGTCAATTCCATTTTGATGTTATGGGGTCACGCCACATAACAGGGGCTTGTTGCATTTGTGTTTTGGGATACCAGTGCCTGTCAGCAGCAGATTGTCCATTGATATCTAGGGTTAGAAAATTAAGAGCAAAAAGAGCATGGTGTAGAAGGTCTCAGGGATGTTGCCTAGTGAGGTGGAGGGTACTTTCGGCCAGGCGACACAGGGCGTTCTTTAGGGTGCGATGTGCCCGTTCTACCATTCCCTGACCCTGGGGGTTATAAGGTATTCCTGTTATGTGTTTAATATTTAATTGTTGACAGAAGGTTTGGAAGTTTTTTCCAGTATACCCAGGTCCATTGTCTGTTTTAAGGAGCTTAGGCTGGCCTAATATGGTAAAACAATGCAGCAAATGAGAAATAACATGTTTTGAAGCCTCTCCTGTTTGTAGACTGGCCTGAATGAATCCACTGAATGTGTCAACACAGACATGGATATATCTAAGCTGTCCAAAACTGGCAAAATGGGTGACGTCCATTTGCCAGATTTCATTTGGGATGAGTCCTTTTGGGTTGACTCCCAGGTGAGGGACTGGTAACTGCGTTAAGCAATTTTTACAGGCTTTAACAATGTCCCTTGCCTGTTCCCTTGTAATGTTAAATTTTAGGTGGAGAGTGTTTGCATTCAAATGGTGTTGGGCGTGAGCTTGGGAGGCCAAGGTCTGAGGATCGG
Organism: Tolypeutes matacus; assembly: GCA_026826555.1. Classification (NCBI taxonomy): domain Eukaryota; kingdom Metazoa; phylum Chordata; class Mammalia; order Cingulata; family Chlamyphoridae; genus Tolypeutes; species Tolypeutes matacus. The sequence goes on along the minus strand of JAKSZT010028212.1, from coordinate 2,156,337 downwards.
AGAGATTGGGACATATAAGTTGAGTGGCGGCATCTGCCAGTGCATTGCCTTCCGCTAGGGGGCCTGGTAAACACTGATGGGCATGGAGGTGTCCTATGAAGAAGGGGAGTTGTTGGGTAAGAATTAGTTTTTGCAGTTTTGAGAACAAGGGGACTGCATTTGAGGATGGTTTAATAAACGGTGTTGTTTCTAACAGAGGAACAGACTGAGCTATATATGCACTGTCAGTGTAAAGATTAAAGGGTTGGTTTTGTAGACGAGAAAAGACCTGTATGACCGCATAGAGTTCGACAAGCTGAGCTGAGGTATAGGGGGAGGCTATGGAGAAGGTTTGACCCTGGATAACATATGCCGCTGTCCCTTTTGCGGAACCATCAGTAAAGGCTAGGATAGCTGAGTCTATTGGTTTCATTTTCGTAACTTTGGGAAAGGTAAACTGATGAAGCTTGGCAAACTGAATTAATGGGTTGCTTGGGTAATGGTTATCAATATCGCCTGGGAATGAAGAGCATGCGACAGCCCACTTGTCATCGGTTTGGAAAAGCCAATGAATCTGATCTTGGGTGTATGGGACAATAAGGGAATCGGGATCTTTTCCAAATAGCTGACAGCTAATTTGTCAGCCTTTGATTATGAGGGCCACGGTGAGTGTAACATACGGCAAGAGCACCTTTGTTGGAGTGGCTGGGAGGTGAACCCAGAGTAGTGGGTGACCTAGGCCGTTTGGCTGGTCTAAACTGGATTGCCAGAATACACCTGTAGGCGCATGAGTTGAGGCAAAGATTATGAAAAATAAAGGCTGATGGTAGTTTATTCGAAAGCAAGTTTGGTCTTGGATAGCTCGGCTTACGATGGTAAGCATCTGCAGTGCTTCCGGAGTTAAAGTTCGGGGGGAGGAGGGATTTGCGTCTCCTCTTAAAATATTATAGAATGGTAGAAGAGTTTCGGTGGGTAGTTTTAGGTAGGGGCGAAGCCACTGAATATCTCCTAAGAGTTTTTGAAAATCATTGAGCGTTCACAGATGCGAGAATCACAACTGAATGCGGGGTGTTAAAACCTGCTGGTGCCAGAGTTCAAACCCTAGATAAGAAAAAGGGTTGGACATTTGTACTTTGTCAGGGGCTATTTGAAGACCTCTTGCTGTTAGACTCTTAAGGAGGTCTTGAAAGCAAGAATACAACTGCGAAACATCTTGTCCTGCCAACAGAACATCATCCATATAATGGAGAATGTAGATTGGTGGCCACGATCATCTAATAGGGTCGATGGCCTTAGCGACAAATTTCTGGCATAAGGTTGGACTATTGGCCATGCCTTGTGGTAGGACTTTCCGTTGAAATCGGGGCATAGGCCCTTGAAAATTAATTTGAGGGACACTAAAGGCAAAATATTGTCTGTCTTCTGGGTGAAGAGGTATAGAGAAAAAGCAATCTTTTAAATCTATAACTAATTTGTGAAAATCAGCAGGGATGGTGACCGGCGAGGGAAGGTGGGGCTGTAACACCCCCATGGGTACCATAGCTTTATTTACAGCACGTAAGTCTTGTAACAGTCTCCACTTGCCTGATCTATTTTTTATAACAAAAATAGGAGTGTTCCAGGGGGACTGAGTAGATTCAATATGGTTGGCGTTAATTTGTTCCTGTACTAACCTTATCATTGCTAGAGTCTTTTCCTGAGTTAGGGGCCATTGAGCAACCCATACTGGTTCTACGGATTTCCAGGATGTTTTTTCAGCATGGGGTACAGGGATGTCAATGACCGTCAGGTTAAATTTTTAGGGAACCCGAATCCTGTCCTATCTATTTTCTGTGCCACGGGGATGGGCTGTTTTATTCCTTGATTAGTTTTGCCTAGGCCTTTGCCAGGGAGAAAATTCATTTTTAGCATTTGTGCCGCAACTACGTCATTAGGACTACACATAAAAACTTGCGTTTGAGTCAGGATGTCTCTACCCCAAAGATTAACAGGGAGATGGGGGATAACATATGGCCCAACCATGCCAGAGTTTCCTTCCTCATCCTCCCATTTTAGGATTTGCGAACTTTGCAAGGGATTTGCGGCCCTGCCTATTCCACTCAGATGTGTGGCAGCAGCCGTGAGGGGCCAGGATTTAGGCCAGTGTTCTGAGGACATGACCGTGGCATCAGCTCCTGTATCTAGAATTCCTTCAAAAGTTTTATCATTTAATCTGAGTTTTAGTGTGGGTCGATCATGGGATATCGAATGTGCCCAAAAGACATCGGAAGATCCAGGCCCTTTTGCGGGTCGCTGGAGGCTTTTAAAATTGGAGTTGATATGCTGAAAGGGAAGTATTACAAGCTGTGCTATTCGAGTGCCCTGAGGAATAGAGATAAGATTATTTGAGGTAGCTGCAATTATTTGAATTTCACCCTTAAAGTCATTATCCAGTATCCCTGGAACTATTTGTATTCCACGTAGGGCGGCACTAGCTCTACCTAAAATGAAACCAAAGGTGTTTGGAGGCAGTGGTCCATAAACTTCTGTTGGTAGGATGAGAGGACTATTTTCTGGGGTTAATATTGATTTGGAGGCGGCACAGAGGTCCATTCCTGCGCTCCCTGCTGTTGCTCTCCATAAGTCTAAGATATGGCAGCATGGTTTATGGTTGGAAGCACAGGCACTGCGGTTAGGGATGGCTGGACAAACCATATTGCCCCTGGGTTTGTCTTGGGTGGGGCCTGGGGCCGGCCCCATTTGGAGTTTCCTTGGGGCTTAGGCTGGAGGGGTTGGCCATTTATGTCTGCTACAGAGTAGCATTCAGATGCGTAATGAAATCCTTTCTTACAGTGAGGGCAAATGGATGGTGGTAATGGAGGTCTGTTGATGGCGGGTAAGGGAGGTTTAGATCATGGCACAGGGCAATTCTTTGAAAAATGGCCTGGTTGTTTGCAATTGTAACACGTTGGGGATTTTGGCTCTACCATAAATTTCTGGAGGGCGGCACCGATGGCTATTCCCAGAGTTTGGGTGGGTCCGATATTAGAACAAAGTTTTATGTAATTATTAAGATCAGAATAGCAAAAAGGGTGGATAGCTGCTTGACAGGCAGCGTTGGCATTTTCATATGCTAAATGTTTGATAAAGTCACTTTCGTTTTCGCTAGCCCCAAACAAACGTTAAGCCATGTTTTGTAGATGGCTGAGGAAGTCGCTATACGGTTCATTGGGCCCCTGCCTGAGTTTAGCAAGAGAAGAAGTGGCAGCGCCCTTTTGCGGGAGTTTTTTCCACGTTCTAAGCGCGGCCGCTTGCACTTGCGCAAGGAGACCTGGGGGGAATTGAGCTTGCTTATCGTTTTGATGTTAAGGGCTCTGACCTAAAAATTTGTTTAAAGTCCAATTTTTGGAGGCCGGTTTTCGAGCATTGCATGTGGCATATTTCTTACAATGCTCTTCATAATCCGATTTCCATAATAGGAAGTCACCGCCGGACAGGGTGGCTCTAGCCAGGTGTGACCAATCGTTAGGAATAAGTTCCTTTTCACTAATGTTTTCCAATAAGGCGAGCATGAAAGGGGCGGTAGTGCCGTAATCATTCACTGCCTTTTTCAGTTTTTCCAAGTGTTTTAAGCTGAGTTTTTTGTATTTGGCCGTGGAAGTGGTACTATCGTCTCCCCTCTCGTCTTCACTAGAGTTATGAGCCTCCGACTTATCATCTCTTTCGCTTTCACTGCTAGAGTCACCATTTTGAGAATCAGCGGTGCCATTTTGTGAGGTAACATGAGAGGTAGCAGGTTGGGCTTGACTACGCGTGACTGAGAAAGCGAGGGCATTCTCTGGGGTTAGAGGCGTTCTCTCTGGGAGTGCAAGGGCTGTGATACTTTGGGTTGCCAAGCGAAGGTTAGCAAGCAAACTGGCAGCCCGCAGACGCTCCTGCTGAAAAGCGTCCTTGAAATTCTCGGTGAGTAGCCGGAGATTTTCTGTGACCTCTTCGAGGGCGTGGAACTGAGGCAGGGATGTAACTGTGTGGAATTGAGGACATGGTGGTTGTAAAACAGCAGGCGTGTAAGGAGGTGGCCAGAATGGGGGAAGGGAATTACCCTCTAAGGAGGAAGAAGTTTCAGCCTCTGTCTCATTCTTACACTGATTGGATAATAACCCAGCCTGATTAATAGGGGGGCTCGGCCTGCTTTCATTTTGTTTTCCCAAAAACCGATCGGATAACAAATCAATCCGACTGGCAGGGGTATTTGCTCTACTTTTATTTGGGTCCTCGTTAAGAAGTTTCTCAGACATATCGGACATGTCGATGATTACGGAGTTATTTTTTTGAGGCAGAGCAAGAATGCTCTTTTAAAACTTCCTCCCCTTCTCTACAGAGCTTTTGAATGTCCGGGGCGGAGGAATGAACTTTTAGGATTTCATTAATGAGGTTCCAATATGTGAAAGCGGTGACAGGGACCTTTTCAGGACCAAAAGTGCACAATGATCTATAGTACCTTCCCGAGGGAACCAAGGGCAAGTTTTTAATAAGAAATCAAAGAAACATGTGAGATCCTTTTTCTAAACTCTAATTCTTTGTGCCTTGAGTGATTGTTTGACTTGACTAACATATACTTCATGTTGGGAAGTTACTTGTCCCATGATGGGGGTGGGGACTTACCTTTGCTTTTCTTCCTTTTTTCTTCTTTCATTTCGCCGACACTGGTGAACTGGTGAACTGGTGAATGGATCTTTCTCGCGAGTGAGTCCTTCACGGCGATCCCGGTTGCCTTTTTCTTCGGTGAATGTGAGAGCTCTCTCTTTGAGTGCAGCATTCTCCTCCTCGCAGAATCAGGGGCCCCACGTTGGGCGCCAGTTGTCCCGGCCTGCGGGACAGTCAACCTGAGGCTCCAGCTCCTGCGAGAGAAGAATGGTATGGGACAAGAGACACGAAGAATGACAGCAAGACAAGATTCTGATCAAGCTGCAAAACTTTATCGAAGAGGCAGGGTATATATACTGTAAGGGAAGAGGGAGTGGCTAATAAGTATGGGTGGCGGTTTAGGATTGGTAGGTACTGTTGCTGGGGGTGTGGGATTGGTAGGTGCTGTTGCTAGGGGGAGGTGGCAGCATTTCTGATGTGAATCTTTGGCGCGGGCACAGAATGCTGCTGACTTCCTAGAAGAAGGCTAGGGTGCTATTGTTTCAGTCTTGGAGGCCATGTTGCATACCATCGACCTCACTTAAGGCAAAATAGACATGGATATATTATTTTTATGGCCCCCAACACTCTGATATGAAAATTTCTTAACAATTATCATAAAGTTGCTGCTACTTCTTGCTCACTAGATCCAAACAATATAATGTAACCAGTGTACTGGACAAGTGTGCTGTCTTGTGGAATGGAATGGTGATTAAATTTATTGAGGAATAGATTATGATATAGGGTTGGGTAGTTGTTATATCTCTGAGGTAGGCCAGCTGAAAGATAACTGTTTCTTTCTGTCTTTACTAAGATGTATTGAGACAAAAGTAGTTGCTATATCAATACCTGTACACCAAGTACCATTGTGTTAATTTTCCTCAAGCAATGATACAATACCACATATGGAACCATGGTTGAAATTGGAGTCACCACCTAGTTAAGTTTACACTTTTCTACTGCCATACTCCAAGAGTAATTTCTTTTCTGGGCAGGCAGTATAGGATACTTGAATGGTGATGTGGTGGTGTCTGCCAAAGGTCTGCCAATGCAAAGTACCAGAAATCTCTTGGCTTTTATAAAGGATATTTATTTGGGATAAACGCTTACAGCCCCAAGGCCAGGGACATTCCAACTCAATGTACCATAAGAGGTCTTTTCTCACCAAAGACAGCTGCCACATGTTGAATCAAGATAGTGGGCAGTCTCTGGGAGGTTTCAGCCTTCCCCTCTGGGTTCCCTCTCAGGATCAAGTGCTATACTTCTTCCTGATTTTAGCTGCAGGCTTGTTTATTCCTGGCTTCCTATATCAGTCTCCCCTCTCTTCCCAAAGTCAGCTGTCAGCTATCAACTCTCAGGCAAAATAGATCACCTCTCCCTGGGGCTTTAACTGTTTGAGCCTTATTCTTCCTGTCACATGGCCAGATAAAAAATGACAGAGCTCTCTCTTCCTTGTGTGTGTGTCTGTCTGTGTGTCATTTTATATCAGACCCACCAAGGGGGCAGGGACTCAACCTGAGTCATGCCTCACTGACACAGTGAAATAAAAAAGCCCTCAAAACAATCTTGACAGGTAATCTAATCAAGGTTCCCTTAATTGAATTTAATATAATCAAAGTGTATCACACCCAGAGGAATGGACTGGTTTACAAACATAATCTTTGTTTTTGGGGGATTCATAAATTAATCTCAAACTACCACTGGTGAGAATAATCACCCCTGCATCCTTCAAATCCTTGGTGGTGTCACAAATCTCTACAATGTGTTCTCTAGAAATGTGTTATTGCTTTTAGTTTACTAATTTGCTAGGTAAATGCAGTTTGCTGGCTTCCAGTTGGCCTTCCCTAGAAATTAGCCTATACTCCATAGGTCAGGGAACCATTGTGGGGATTCTGCCAGCTGCTAAGTATGACTACTTCAATTGTGACTACTTGAATTGTGTTCAAGCTGAGTTACAATTCTATTAATCACCTCACTTCCATAAGACCATACTCACTATGCCTCATTTCTTCTAGAAAAAGGGCAAGGTTCAGGTCTCAGGACAATCCCAGAAGAAACTCCATACATTTCAAGTCAAAACATTCATACATTTTACAAATGCATATTAGATATTGTGCCATTTTCAACTATTTTAAAATGACAGTGGATATCAAGGGACAATGAATGCTTATATGAATAATTATGTCTTTCTTAAATTCAATGTTATTTTTTCATTCAATTGATTGTTGTTTTTGGTGGTTGGTTGAATTATTTATCTGGGGGGGGCATAGTCTTACTCTTAATTCTTTTCCTGTAACTGTGAACGCACTGTAAATAAGATATTTTGAAGGTAATTTATTTAATGCATGGCCAAATTAGTCAGCATTAGTCTTAATCCTGTTATTAGAAGACTTAAAAAAGAAAATGTCATGGGGAGGTGTTAGAAGCCAGAATACAGAATCTGAAAGAGAAAGGAGAGAACCCAGCCATGTGCATTGCCATATAATAGGAACCCAAGGAACCCAAGGATTTCAGGTCAGCCAGAATGTTACCAAGCCTGGGAGGAAGAAATCTGTCTAGACGCTGAAATTATTACACAATAAATTGCATTGTTTAAGCCAATCTAGTGTGTGTTATTTGACACATAGGCAGAAAACTAAGACACCTGCTCCACCTTTTTAAATTCAAGGTGATTTCCTGAAATCATTTATTGAATTACTGCATTTCAACTTATGGAATTCCCTTTATACAATAAATGCTAATTCTTCCATTTACTCCTATCTTATATAAAAAATCTTTTTTTTTTTTAACATTTTGCTTTGACTTCCTGTGGAATTTTCCAAATGATGTCTAATCTCTATTTTTTCAGCAAAATACCTGCTCTTCAATACATCATTGAGTTTTATAGCTGTATTTGAAAAAACATATATTAAATAATAGTCATTATATGAGTGTGTGCTTTTGTGTGTGCATATATATAAAACTATATTTATGCATTCACATAAATACATATATACTTATACATATATATATTCAAGTTAAATTAACTCCTTAACTTCAAACTGTTTAACAAATAAAACATCAGGAGTAACTTTTCAAGTAATTTGACACCCCTTCTCCAAACTATCTCTTCACTCCAATTTAGAGATAACTATTGATATATACATATATGTAGGTCTAATTTACTAGATTTTACCTTAAATCTTCTGTGAATGCCTTCTTTTGCTCAGAATTTTAATTTCGAGTATTATGTACCTGAAGAATGTGTTTCATTCATTCCTTTTTCTTTATATAGTGTTTCATTATATGAAGAGCATACAATTTACCTATGATTCTGTTTAGGACATAGGACAAAGTGATTTGTCCTATTTTCCTTTTTTTCTTTTCTTTTTTCCCTTTTTTTAATAATAAAAACCAGATTGCTATGAACATTGTTGAAATTGTCACTCAGTGGAAATGTAAGTGATTCTATCTGAAAGGGCCAATCTCCCTTTCTTCTTTTTATCCTTCAGAATTGTCATGTTTTTAATGCTTTTTTGTATTCCATATAGATTAGAATATGCTTGAGGAATTCCATGAAAAATATTGCTGGGATATTCATTAATTGCACTGAATCTATCATCAACATTAGAGAAACTGCCTTCTATATGATATTATAGTTCCCTATCTAAGAATAAGGTACATCTCTGCATTTGCTTAAGTCTTTTATAATGTCTTTCAAAAAAGTTTATAATCTTGCTTATATTTTATAAGATTTACTTTTTTCTCTTTTACATGTTTGTTTTCTATTTTAAATTGTATTTTATCCAAGTTTTCTTTTTTGTGACTCCTAGTATAAAGAAATGAAATTTACTTTTTAAATGTTAGTCCTATTTCTAAAAACTTCAAATAAGTCCCTTCATAATTATAACTATGGCTTCATTTTCTACATCAACATTCACATCAACAGTGAATAAGCACTGTAGTTTTTTTCTTTTCCAATTCTTGGATATTTATCTCTTCTGTTTATCATAATATGCTGTATAGTACTTCCAGGCAATGATGAATCAAAATAGTGATAATTGAGGTACATGACTGCCGAGCCAAAACTGGTGTGAGACCACCATCTAGTGGCAATAATAGATCAATACCGACTCATGTATGTCCTATATACCAGAAGGGGATGCACTGGGCTAAGGAATGCCATTCTAGATATCATAAAAATGGTAGTCTCATTAATAAGTTGTGAAACTTCCAAACGGGCCTCGCTCAAGGCCCTCAGACAAACAATATGAGCACATTTCCCAGCCTTGCTCAAATCTACCCAGTCAGCAACAGAGCAGTTCACTACAGCCTATAACTGAACTTAAGGCAGTTACCAAAGGCAGTGTTGCTGTCGATCTTCCCACAGCTGAAACTAAGTTTATTATGCCTTCACTGGGTATACAAAAAATAAGGACAAGAGTTAAAGGGCCTATCCCTAAAAACAATGTAGGTTTCATTATTGGCCATAGCAGTCTTACAACCCAAGGTGTTTTAGTGCAAACCGGGATCATTGACTGATTTTGATGGAGAAATTTGCTTATTAGTACAAACTTTAACTCCCTATCAAATTGAATCAGGAGATTCTATGGCTTAACTTCTTTTGTTACCATATTGTAAACCTCCTATAAAATGTGCAGAGGAATTTAGTTCCATTGGGCCTAAAGTTTATTGGCAAACAGCAAATGGGGATGAAAGGCCTGAAATTACCATAAAAATAAACGGAAAAATATTTTTAGGATTAGTGGATACCGGGGCTGATGTCTCTATCATTGCTAAATGATATTGGCCCCAAGCTTGGACTTTACAAAAGGTGCCTACAGTTTTCACTGGTGTTGGCACAATGGCAGATGTTTACCAGAGTATTCGGATATTTAAGGTAGAAGGTCCGGAAGGACAAGATGTAGGACTTAATTTATGGGGAAGAGATTTATTATACCAATGGGGAGCTTATTTGAATATACCTCACATTTCTGATACAGCTAAACATCTTATTACTCATATGCAATATGCTCCCCCTTCCCGACCTTGCGACTTACTGGAGACTGCTGTGGCCTAGGATATTCATATTTAGAGTAGGAGCTACTGTTACAAAGGGCTTTGCATTAACTTTAAAATGGCTAACAAACAAACCTATCTGGGTAGAACAGTGGCCCCTTCTGAAAGAAAAATTGGAAGTCCTGAAAAAATTAGTTCAGGAGCAGGTAATAGCAGGGCATATTGAGCCCTCTATGCGTCCGTGGAATTCTCCAGTTTTTGTAATTAAAAAGAAATCTGGCAAATGGTGCATGTTAACTGATTTGCATGAAATTAACAAAGTTATTCAACCTATGGGGTCTTTACAGCCTGGTTTGCCATCCCCAACTATGATCCCAAAAAAACTGGCATGTTATTATTATTGACTTAAAAGACTGTTTCTTTACTATTCCTCTTAATCCCAATGATAGAGAAAAATTTGCATTTACTATTCCTTCTATTAATCATTCAGTTCCTACTGACCGATATCAGTGGAAAGTTTTACCTCAGGGAATGATGAACAGTCCTACATTATGTCAATCCTTTGTTCACATTCCAAATTTTCACATTCCAAATTTTATGAAAACAATTTCCTAAGGCTATAATTATTCATTATATGGATGATATTCTTTTTGCCCCTGAGCAATCTTCTGAGCTGAAACAACTATTTCAGTTGGCTAAAGAAGTTCTTCCTCAACATGGGTTGCAAATAGCAGAAGAAAAAATTCAAAAACAGGTTCCTTTTCAATATTTAGGTCTTACTATTAATAAAAATATTATAACTCCACAAAAGATCCAGTTTAAAACTGATAATTTACATACTTTAAATGATTTTCAGAAATTAATGGGTGATATTAATTGGGTATGGCCTAATTTAGTAATTCCAACTTATGCTTTAACTAATCTTTTCAATACTCTAACAGGAGACCCTGATTTAAATAGTCCTTGCATCTTAAGCCCAGAAGCAAAAGAGGAGTTAAAATGGCTGGAAAAAAGAAGTACAAAATAGACAGCTAACAAGGATAAATATAAATCTTCCAATTTCTCTTTTAATATTTTCATCTTGCCATTCCCCTACTGGTATACTTTGGCAAGAGGAGGGAATAATAGAATGGATATTCCTGCCCAATAAAGATACAAAAAAAACTTCATACTTATCCTGAAAAAAATTCAGCAACAATATCAAAAGGCCATATTCACCTGAGACAGCTTATGGCTAGAGATCCTGATAAAATCATACTAAACCTTACAAAGCAGGAGCTTTCTCATCTCTGGCAGTTCAGTAACTCTTGGCAAGTGGCCTTAGCAGATTTTATTGGAACAATTGACAATCGCTTCCCAAATTCAAAATTTTTACAGTTTTTGAAATGTACTTCATGGATTCTTCCTAAGGTTGTCAAACAACAACCACTCTCAGCTGCACCAATTTACTACACTGATGGCAGCAGTAATGGAAATGCAGGCTATTTAGGCCCAACTAAGAAATCTTGGAAAACACCTTATTCATCTGCCCAAAAGGTAGATCTAATGGCTGTTATTCAATTGTTAACTGATGTTTCTGAGCCTTTAAATATTGTGTCTGATTCTGCTTATGTTTGTCACGATGTTTCTGAGCTCAAATAACTCCAGCTTCTGAATTGGAAGTTCTTTTCCTACAATTACAAAAAACTATTCATGAACAATCTGATCCAATTTATATTACTCATATTCATTCCCATTCTCAACTTCCCGGCCCTATGGCTTCACAAAATGATTTGGTAGATAAATTTATTGCTCATACAGAATCTGCTGCTGATTATCATAAACTTACACATACTAATGTGTCTGGCTTATGTCATAGATATCCCCACTAAACAGTAAAAGAAAGTAAGAGGATTGTTAGACAATGTCCTACTTGTGGGCCCATAAATGCCTCCACTTTCTCTCCAGGAACAAATCCCCGTGGAGAACATCCTAATGAAATTTGGCAAATGGATGTTACACATGTGCCCCTTTAGGCCACCTTTAGTATGTATATGTGACAGTGGGCACATTTTCTAATTTTATTTGGGCAAGCTGGTGAAAAGGCCTCACATGTACTTTCTCATTTATTACATTGTTTTGCTGTAATGGGCCTGCCAGCACAGCTAAAATCTGATAAAGGGCCTGCCTATCTTAGTCAATCTTTCAAAAAATTTTGCAGATATTAAACATGTTACAGGAATTCCATATAACCCCCAAGGACAAGTGATAGTAGAAAAAAGCAATCACTTATTAAAATTAATGTTGCAAAAACAAAAAGGGGGAGATGGAGTAGAATCTGCAAAAGACAAACTATCTAAAGCATTGCTTACCTTAAATTTTCTTAATGGACAACAAATTTCTAATACTACAGCAGCAGAAAGACATTGGGAGGTTAATAAAAAGAATAAAAATGAAAAATGTGGACAACCAATATATTAAAAAAATGAAACAAACAATAAATGGGAAAAAGAAGAGGTAAAAACTTTGGGCCGAGGTTTTGCTCTTATCATTACAGAAACAGGAGAACAGCAGTGGATCCCCTCCAAAAGAATCAAGCCTAGATTTGAAGATACTGCTGAAACTTAAACTATGGACACGGTGGTTTCACACTGTATTAATTATAGGTACAGTGTTAGGTCAAGGGGTCGGATGTGGCTCAACTGGTTGGGCGTCCGTCTCCCATATGGAGGGACCCGGGTTCGATCCCTGGGACCTCCCGGTAAAAAAAAAAAAAAAAAAAAAGTATTAGGTCAAGGTATGATACCACATCATAATTACACTTATTGGGCATACATAACCAACCCACCTCTTCTAGAGCTGTTAACTTGGAATGATGAGTCTTACCCAATTTATCTTAATCAATCTCACCATTTTCCAGGACCTATAGATATACGACTACACTTAAAGCCAAAAGAAGAAGGGTAATTTATAGAAAATTTAATTTTACCTTTTATAGACTGCCCTCTTTGTATTGGATATGGTTCTGTATGCATGCAACCTAACAATCGCAGTGTAGTTTTAACAAGGAAAAATCAAACTCAAATTTATGTTCTCATTTTCCCTTCTTTACCATATAAACCAGAAAACATGGTAAATCTTACATCTCCCTCTCACAACAGACTACTTAATGACAAATGGCATATTTGTCATAGGCTTACAGAGGCTGTGTTGTTTAACAATTCCTATGGAATTGTAAATGATCGGGCCCTTATAGGGATACAGAAACCTATTAAAAACACAACCATATCTTGGTTCATTAATAATTCAACCATAACTACTAATGACAGTAATTCTTATTTCTGGAATTTTGGCAATACAGCATTTAGTAACAGCTCAATAATTTGGAAAAATCAAAGGAAGATATATCCCACAACCATGGGACACTAAACAAAACTCAAAGTTATTTGTGGAAACTATTTTTGGGATCTGGTCCAATTTTTGAATAGCAAGGCAGTAAAACTAGTATTACTATTTTAAAAAGAAAATCAACTCAATTTCTTACAGTATGTGTATGAGATCTTATAGTTTTTATCATTGGAAAAGTAACTTCTGGTGAAAGGAACATTAGTTGCTCCAATTGCTCTTTATTTACATGTCTTAAGAATTCATATTTGCAGGAAAAAATCAAACTCTTTTTATTTTATTTTTTTATTTTTATTTTTTTAAAGATTTTATTTATTTTATTCATTTATCCCCCCCTTGCTGCTTGTGGGTCAGCTAACCACGCTGCGCGGGTGGGCTTGCCTTTACCAGGAGGCCCCGAGAACCAAACCTGGGGCTTCCCATATGGTAAACGGGAGCCCTACTGATTGAGCCACAGCCGCTTCCCCTCAAACTCTTTTTATAGCAAGAAGAAGAAAAGGACTATGGTTACCGGTTCAGATGATAAGACTTTGGCAGTAGTCTCCAGAATCCCAGTTGCCATGGCATTTCCTTGACCATTATTTAAAAGGAACTAAAAGTCTGATTGGACTTTTAATAACTGGAATTTTGGGACTGATTGGCATCATAACCACTGCAACCGTCACTGGCACAGCCCTGCATCAAGGAGTCCAGACTCAACAAAATGTTAAGGACTGGCATAAAAATGGTCTGAAAATTTCCATTTCACTGGTGGAGACAAAAAACAGTTCAGATATCATTTTGGATTGGGTTAGGAATTATAGTTATATGCATTTTAGTTGTTTGTATTGTCAATGGTACAGTAATGACATATATTCATAGAAAAAATGGAGAATTAGATCGGATAAATGCATTTATGTTAAGAAACTTGGCCTTGAAAAACTAATTTTGCATTATTTAGTGAAAGATTCTACTAATAACCCCTTGATCTTAATACTAATTATCTGCACAAAAATATTCTCTTAAGGAACCTGAATAAGTGTAAATATTAATGAAATTGCCTTCCATGTAAGAGCTCATTGGCCCACTGTTGGCCAATGATGGGTAAAATTCTCAGAGGAGGACAACATAAGACAGGCACAGTCACAAGAGCCTATGGAAGAAGACAAGTGTGACAGGAGGTCACCTTGTATCAGCTTATATAATGGTTCCTATAGTCTCCACTGAAAAAAAATTAATTAATATAAAAAGGGGAAATTATGGAGTTTCAATCAAAGGCCATGACTACTGACAGTAAGCAGATCATTTTGGAATGTAGGAGACACCCTGGAATGGAGGAGATAAGAGCCTAGTCTCAAGATAATGAGGTAGGATCTTATAGTAGCTGGGTGGGGAAACATCCTGAGCTTCTATTGAGTATTTTGAATGTTAGATAAGATTTACAACATCTGCTACATGCAGGAATGTAAACCCTTCAAGACTTGATGGTTTTAGTAAAATGTAAACTATCAACTATCTGTTGCCTTTGGATATGCGCATGTGTATTTTGATTGGACAAAAACCAAATAAAAGCCACACTCTATGGCGTGGCTGGACTCTTCTCCCCATTACAGAAGGAGATTCCCCTGATCCCGGTTATTTCTTCTCTTTGTTTCTTTCTTTCTCATCCACGGCACTGTTTTAACGGACCCAGTTCCTGAACATCAACACCAATTCTTGGATATTTATCTCTTTTGTTTATCATAATATGCTGTATAGTACTTCCAGGCAATGATGAATCGAAATAGTGATAATTGAGGTACATGACTTGGTGCAGGTTTTAAGTGGAACGTTTCTAACATTTCAACATCAAACAAGATGTTCACTCTGTTTTATTTCTTTCACATACCTGTAAAAGATGTAAGACGTTTTCTTAAGATTTTTTTTTCTGTTAAGAATTCCATCACTTTATTTTTTTATACAATTTTTGAAATGATATAGCTTTTATCCTTAAATTTATGAATCTCTAAGGAAGAAGCATATATTCTTGATAAAACTATATTGGTCATGAAGTTTTAAAAGTCTGTAATGACTTGTTAAATCATTTTGCTAATATTGTATTTAGTATTCTCATTTATATTTATAACTGATATTGAGCCATAATTCTCTTTCTCCTTTGGTTTCTTTTTATTCTTCAATACTCATAACTTGTTTTATTTTATATTTTTAAAGATACTTAGATTACATAAATGTTACATAAAAAATGTAAGGGCTTCCCATATGCCCCACTCCTTACCCTGCCACATTTTCCCACATTAAAAACATCCTTCATTAGTGTGTTACTTTTGTCATAATTGATGAACACATATTGTAGCTTTGTCAATATAATGTGGATTATAGTTTTCATTATAGTTTAAACTCTTTCCTACACATTTTTGTAAGTTATGACAAGCTGTATAATGCCCTGTATCTGTCACTACAACATCATTCAGGACAATTCCAATGTCCCAAAAGTACCAACATATTATACCTATCTTTTTAAAAGATACTTAGGTTACATAAATGTTACATAAAAAATATAGGGGATTCCTGTATGCCCCGCTCTCCACACCTCCCACTAAATTTATACTGCTCTTATAAAATGAATTGATGAATATGTCTTCTTCATTTTTTTTAAAAGAGATTGTATATGATTAGTATATGTTACTTCACTAGTTAGTAATTGTTTACTTCAGTAAATCTGGACCAGGTGATTCAAAATTTTTTAAAAGTTTGATTTTCCTTTTAAGTGGTTAAAGAAATATTAAAATTTCCTTAAATATACTATCGGTTTTGATATTTTTTGCACTTAACTTTTAATTTTTATGAATATAAAGAGGTTTTTTGTTAATTGCCATTGTATTCTTAAATATAAATCATAATTTTTAAGTAATATACATTGGAGATGTGTTCCTTAAGTTCAGAATTTTAAAAGTCTTAGAATGTTACATGGTCCAAATAATACATATTGTGTAATGCTCTAATAGAATCTGGTATGATACTCCATAATCAACTCTGACAATTATTGCAGCAAATTGTATCTTTCCAGCACCAATCAGTAAATAGTCATTATTTCATTACTAATCTACAATTTCTTCTATCATATATAAACTTTCATGTGTGAGGCTCACAAGGTCTATAAATACTCTTTTGTATGTTGAATGTTACTTTTCCTCACAAATGGTTTTTAAAAGTTTATTACTGTGCACAGTTTCATATCCAACTACCATGCAGATATTACAGGGAATGGTCTTCTTTTCTACCAGTAAGTCAGTCATTAGTTTGAGCATCACTGTGGATGTATAGCAAAGGTTGGAAAGTAAGAGGCAATTAAGGAAGAAATACATGGGCTGGTAAATAAACCGACTGCATGATATTGATATCATTATGAATAAATTTCCTAAACAAATAACAATGCAACAAAATAAAAACATACAAAGCAAAGTATTTCCAGGTGTTTTTTATTTTTATTTTTATTTTTATTTTATTTTATTTTTTTGAGAAATTCCCAAGAGAATAAACACAGTGTGATATTATTTCTATTTTTCAGGTCTAATGTAGGAAAATGTAAAAATGCATATAAGTCACCCAAAAAGACGTATTTCATAAGTCAATGTAAGAAGGGTTTAGGGGGAATATTGATAACACATACATTACGAAACTATGTTAATTGACATGATTCTAAATCTTCAGAAAATGAAGAACTAATATTTAATGAAAGTGTTTTTTCTGTTCTTCTCATGTTGATTTCCAGGAATCTTTCCCAACATTATTTTCAATCTAAGATATTAATAGAAATTAATGTACTCAATGATTTAAATGAAAACTTTTAAATATATTATTAGGTAGCAAAATATTCTCTGCAAGATGCCAATGCAATTGGTTTGACTAATTTTAATAGTTTGTTACCAGTTTTAAAAAATGATACATAACAGTAAATTGTTGACATTTTATAACACAAGTATATTTATTTACAATTTGTTATTTTCATTTTGGGTCTTATAACCCAGAAAATCTAAATAAGAAAGATATATGGAGCCTCTGTAAAACCTCATTAGGAGAAGCATCATGTGCACACCTAAGATTTTATACCAAAGCTTTAAGTTTTCCTGCATATAATTATTCACATATTGTTTTAAAAAATTCTTGACTTGACAATAGTGCTTAGCAGAGAATGATCATCTAACCAAAGGAAGCAAATGTCTATATTGTGTGAAATGAACATCATGATCTCAGGGTATTATTTTCCAATAAGTTTGTGGGTTGTTTATCATCAGTGCATGATCAATTTAAAATGGTATCATAGAGGTTGGGTTTGAATAAGTCTGATAGGCACAAGAAAATTGCACGGACATCATGATGGATTGTCTTCTTTTCCACAGTCATCATATGGCCTAATTGTTGATTGAAGAGGAAATATAAAATCATGTATATTTACATTTAGTTCTACATGAAAATATGGTGCCAACTGAAAGTGGAATGCTGTAGCATTAAGGCCTCAAACATAAATGTTCCTAAAGAAATAGGAGTAAAGGAATATTTTCTCAATGAGCACAGCTCAGCCAGTTCATTTTGACTGTCCACTTTGTATAGACAGAGAGATGGGTTTATTCCAATTAATGGCAGTTAGTAATAATTTCACTGGGTGGTCAGAGATTTGGTAGCATTTGGTGGAAGTCTAAGTGCTAAGGGTATGTGTTAATTGAGTGTGTGGAAGGACTTACTGGACAAAGTGTGAAAACCTCATGAATCTTACAAATGGTCACCAAAGTTGTGTTCTCTGCAGAGAAGTTTCTCAATAATGATAAACAAGATTATATGGTCTCTGGATGTCATTCATCTTCTTATCTCAGCCACCCAAATTTCTACTCAATGGTTCAAGAATAAAATGGTCATGGTTGCAAGAATGAAGTTCATTGCAAATAATTAAAATGATAACAATTCCCTCACCATTGTTAATCAACTGCTGCTATTACTGAGTGCCAAATTGTTGTAAAAATTATGCCTTTATAACAAAAACCTCCGAACTTGATATAATACAATCAATTAATATATTCATGAACTCTGCAGATCAGGAATTTAAGTAGGATAAAATGGGAATAGCCTGGCTATGCTCCTCGATGTGTGTGGTCTCAGAAGACTAAAAGGCTGAGGATGAATCATTGACTGGAAGCTGAAATCATTTGGGGACATCCTCACTCACATGTATGGAAATTGATGTTGGCTATGGACAGGGACTTCAGCTGGGCTAATGGCGATGAGAACCTACAAATTATTTCAATATGGTCTCTCTGCATGGACTAGTTTGACACAATATGTTAGCTAGATATCAAGAGCAAGAACTGAAGAGAGCTAAGTGTAAGGTACATTTTTTTTTTTTTTTTACCAATTCTTGGAATTTGTAGGCATTCATTTCTGTTGTATTGTATTGGACATCTAGAAACTATAGGCAGGGCAGACAAACCCAGGAAATAGTCATCGGTGAGCCTTCCCTTGGAATATATGATAACTTACCTCCCCAATGATTCAGAGTTAAACTCATTTATGTTTTCCTACACATGGTTCTGCCCATTTCATTTGAATTTATAGTCAGCACTATATCATATATATATATATCAGAAACATAAATCTTCTCACTGTTCATATGACAGTTGAGGCCTGAATCCAGAAAAGTGGCAGCAAGCACCTACTCTCTAGTTCATCAGATATACCCAGAACAACTAACAAAAGGATGATGATGGACAACACCCATCCCAAAAAACAGAAAGTACCTACAACTACAAGCAAGTCAGTTCCATCCATCTCCCCCATGAGATTTAAGTCCCCTCACTGTCAGAAGCAGAGTAGACATCACCATCCCCAAATCATCAAGATCGAGGAATGAACAAACATAAGAGGCAAATGCAACTATGGGCTAAAGTATACTGATTTTTATTTGAGTAATGGAAGAACTTGTAACAATGATATATGGTTACTAAATACATTCTCCCATTGAGTAAGCTGATTTTTTACTTTTTTGATAATGTCCTTTGAGGTGCAAATGTTTTTAATTTTGAAGAGATCCCATTTATCAATTTTTTTTTTTTCACTGCTCATGCTTTGGGGCTGAAGTTCATGAAATCATTTCCTATTACAAGATCCTGTAGAAGCTTACCTATATAATCTTCCAAGGCCTTTATGGTCTTGGTTTTTATATTTAGATCTTTGAGGCACCTTGAGTAGATTTTTGTATAAGGTGTGAGATGGTGTTCCTTTCTATTTTTTGGATATAATGGATATCCAGTTCTACAAGCACCATTTGTTGAAGAGGCCATTCTCTCCCAGTTGAGTGGGCTTGGTGTCCGTGTCAAATGTCAGATAACTGTATATGTGAGGATCTATATCAGAACATTCAATTACATTCCATTGGTCGGTATGTCTATCATTGTGCTAATACCTTGCAATATTGACCACTGTAGCTTTGTAGAATGTGTAATTCCTCTGATTTCATTTTTCTTTTTCAATATGTCTTTGGCTATTTGGGGCCCCTAACCCTTCCAAATAAATTTTGTAGTTAGTTTTTCTAGTTCATTAAAAATGCTTTGTTGATTTATATTAGCATTGCATAAATCTGTAGATTAGTTTGAGTAGGATAGACATCTTAATGATGTTTAATCTTCCTATCCATGAACAAGGAATATTCTTCCCTTTATTTAAGTCTTATTTGATTTACTTTAACAGTGTTGTGTAATTTTTTGCATATAAGTCCTTTAAATCTTTAGTTAAATTTACTCCTAGTTATTTGATTCTTTTAATTACTATTGTTAATGGTATTTATTTCTTGATTTCCTCCTCAGTTTGCTCAGTATTGGTGTACAGAAATGCTATTCATTTTTTATGTTTTTGAATGCGATTAGCAAGTATTTTGTTGTGGATATTAGCATCTAGTTTCATTAAAGACTTGGTCTGTAATTTTCCTTTGTTGTTGCATGTTTGTTTGGCTTTGGTATTAGGGTAATGTTGGCATCATAAAATGAGTTTGGAAATGATCCTTCTATTTTTTTTTGAAGAACTTGAGCAGATTGGTGTTAATTCTTTATTGAATGTTTGGTAGAATTCACTTGTGAAGCTGTCTGGTCCTGGGCTCTTCTTAGTTGGGAGGTTTTCAATGACTAAGTCTATATCTTTACTTTTAATTGGACTATTGGGTTCATCAATTTATTCTTCAACAAAGTAGGCTACTTGTGAGTTTCTAGGAATTTGTCCATTTCCTCTAAATTATCAATCTTTTTGGCATATAAATTTTCAAAGTATTTTCTTATGATACTCCTTATTTCTGTGGGGTCAGTGATGATATCACTTTCCTCAACTCTTATTTTGTGTATATACATCTCTTCTCTTTTCTTCTTTGTTAGTGTAGCTAAAGGTTTGCCAATTTTATTGATCTTCTTGAAGAATCAGCTTTTGATTTTATTTTATTTTTTAGTGCTTTCTTATTTTCTATATTATTTAGTTCTACTCTAATCTTTGTTATTTCCTTCTTTATACTTCCTTTGGGGTTAGTTTATTTTTGTTTTTTCAAATTCCTCCAAGTGTTCAGTTAGGTCTTCAATTTTAGCTCTTTCTTCTTTTGTGATATATGTCTTTATGGCTATGAGTTTCCCACTCAGTACAGTTTTTGCTGCATACCATAAGTTTTGATATGTTATGTTGTATTTTCATTCATTTCAATGTAGTTACTCATTGCTTTTGAGATTTTGTCCTTGACCCACTGTTTGTCTAAGAGTGTGTTATTTAACTTCCATATCTGTGTGCCTAATCTGGTTCTCTGTCCCTTACTGACTTCCAATTTCATTCCATTGTGATCTGAGAAATTACTTTGTATAAACGCCATCTTTCTTAATTAATTGAAATTTCTTTTGTGGCCTAGCATGTGTTCTGTCTTGGAATATGATCCATGTTCACTCGAGAAGAATGTATATCCCATTGTATTTGGGTGTAGTGTTCTGTATATATCTACTAGGTCCAGATACTCTAATGTATTAACCGAAGTGTTTGTTCCTTTATTCTTTGTCAAAATGTTCTGTCTAATAGTGGTAATGGTATATTAAATGCACCCAATATAAATATACAGGCATTTATTTCTCCACTTAGTATTTCCAGTATTTGCCTCATGTATTTTGAGGTGCCCCTCTTAGGTGCATAAATGTTTATGATTATTCTTTCTTTTTCAAAGATTACCCCATTCACTAATATATCATGTCCATGTTTGTCTCGTACAATATTTTTGCATTTAAAATCTTTTTTTTCCTGATATTAGTATAGCTAATACTCCTTTTTTTTTTGGTTATTGTTTGGTTGTAAAATTGTTTGCCAGCTGTTTACTTTCAGCCTCCTTGAATCCTTATGTCTAAGGTGGGTTTCCTGCAGACAACATGTCTGCAAGACATGGGTCATATTTACTAATCCATTCTTCCAATCTGTGTCTCTTGACTGGTGAGTTTATTCCATTAACATTCAGAGTCATTACTCTCAAGGAATTACTAACATAAGCCATATTTCCTGTGAGTTTATGTAGGTCATATGTTTTTATTTCTCATTTTGTCTTTTATTTGTTCTTACACTCTCCTCCAGCTCTCTCTGCCATGTTTTTTTTTTTTTTTTTTTTTTTTTTTTCCTTTCAACCTGCAGAAGTCTTTAGTATTTCTTGAAGGGTAGGTTTCTTATTGGCACACTCTCTTGATTTCTGTTTATCTGTGAATATTTTGAACTCTCCATCATTTTTGAATTCAAGCTTTGTTTGATAAAGAACTCGTGGCTGGAAGATTTTTTCTTTTAGTACCTTAACTAAGCCATAACACTGCCTTCTTGCCTCCATGCTATCTAATGAGAAATCACCACTTGATCTTATTGACCTTCCCTTGTATGTGTATCTTTTCTCCTGCTGCCTTCAGTATTTTCTCTTTGTCTTGAGATTTGGACAGTTTGACATGTATGTCTTGGAATAGGCCTGTTGTGATTTCTACTGTTTGGTGTGTGCTGTGCTTCCTGAAATATACATCCATCTCCATCAATAGGCTTTGGAAGTTTTCAGCCGTTATGTCCTCCAACACTACTTTGCACCCTGTCCCTTCTCTTCTCCCTCTGGGATGCCTATAATACATATGTTTGCACATTTTGCATTGTAGTTCAAATGCCTAAATCCCTGCTGGATTTTATCTATCTGTTCTACCATATGTTTGATTTCAGATGTACCTTCTTCCACATCACTCATTATTTCCCCTGCCTCTTAAAATATACTGTTATGTGCTTCCATTGTCTTTTTGATTTCTTGGATTGAGCCATTCATCACCATCATATCTGTTATCTTTTTATGTATTTTTACAATTTCTTCAGTATATTTTTCCAGTGTCTTCTTAATATCCTTAATCTCTTCTTTCACTTCATTAAGTTGGTCCATGATATTTGTTTGGACAGCTTTGATTAGCTGTTCAATGTTCTGTACCTCTTCCTGGTATTTAGTTTATTCATTGGACTGAGCCATGTTTTCTGGTTTCTTAGTATGGTTTACAATTTTTTGTTGCCCTCTGGTCATCTTTTTATCTTGATGGGTTTATTCAGTTGATTAGCTTCTCTCTTTACTCTGGAGTTTTATTTAATTGCTGTTTTTTGTGTGTATGTTTTCTCTTTTACACTTTGTTTTCTTATTGTATTTTGTTGCAGTTGTCTATGTTCACTTGGAGGAAAAAATGAGGGCCGGTGAAAGTGAAAGAGTTAAGAAAAGTAAAAGGATATTAGTAATAATAATAGTAATTGTTATAAGATGAACTATTTAAGACCTTGGAAAATGAATATTTAATTCATGTAAATAGTGTAGGGTAATAGGAATTGAAAAGTGGAGTATCAACATTGAAAAGGGAAACCAAATAGAGAAAAATATATAGGCTGAATTAAAAGGCCTGTATGGTGATGAGAGAGGGAAAGAAAATAGAAAAGACAAAAAGAAAACAAGTTAATAAAAGTAAGAAATCAGGATATATGAGGCAGAAATAAAAACCAGAAAAATTGGGGACTAAACTAAGAAAGGTGGAATGAAAGAACAACAACAGAAAGCAGAAGATAGAATAATGAGGGAAGTAAAAGAGATAAACTTGGTATACAAAATTGGTATATACAGAAAATGGGAAATCAAGGAAGAGAAAATACAGTAACCAAGAATCAAGCCAGCAACATGTTGAGGAATTTATCTCTTCACCCAGCTCCCTCCAAATCAATACCTTGAAACCTCCTACTGTGTGGGTTCCCAAAACAGCTCACTCTGGCAGGATCTTACCCCCTCTCAGCAGTTTTTTGTGAAAATGATTTGCCTATGATCCTTTGAAAGACAAAAAAAATAGGGCCAGAGAAAAGGAAAGAGATAGGAAGACAAAAAGTATAATAGTAATTGTAATAGTAAAAGGTAGGAGAGCAAATGTACAAGACCTAGGAAATTGAAAAATTAACACAAGTAAGAAGCACAGAGTAATAAGATCAAGAAAGTGGAATTGAAACAATGAAACAAGAAACAGAATTGAGAAACAAATCTATAGAATAAATTAAAATAAAAAATAAAAAATAAAATAAAAAAAAATTAAATAGAATAAAATTAAAATTTCCCAGCTGGTCTTTGAACAGCCAACTTCTCCCAGAAACTCATCAAGGATCATCCATTGGACTTTCATCAGAGCCCATGGTTTGCAGCCTGCCTGCAGAACCTAGACCTTTGCATCCCCATGGACATGTGAGAGACTCTTATAAAACTCATATTATTGACAGATATCTCCTGTTGATTTTGTTTCCTGAGAGAACCCTAACTAATACAACTTGATACTTACTGGGAGTGGTTCTTGAGGAACAGAGTCTTCAACATGGGATGTCTGACCTGGTTCTGGGAGTTTTGTAATTGGCTCTCTAGTCTATTTGGACACAAGGGTACTAATGACTCCCTTTCCAATAATAAAGAGGTTGCTAACAGTCCATGGCATGAGCTGGCAATAGAGATATGCAAAATAGCATCACTGGATTCCCATATTTCCACACTTACAAGAAGCAGGGATCTAGGTGAGAGTGATTTCAACACCTTAACAGAATTTGACAGAGTCAAAAGGTATAATGATGTTGGATAGCTCCTTCTAGATACTCTGGATAGAGTTATAAAAGAAAGAGATGAGCTAAAGTTTTCAAGTTTGAAATTTAAATACCACATGAATGATATGAAAATTGCTATGTGTGCCCTGAAAGAAAATCTTGTCTCTGGTAGCCACAAACTTGAGATATCTGAGACTCAAACATAGACTCTCATTGTATGAGTAGCAGATTACAGAGGAAACTAAAATCTCAACCCCATGTGGTTTCTGCAATTAAAGTGAAGGCATTGATTGGAAAGGAGTGGAACCCCAAGGATTGGGATGGAGACATATAGGATGATGATAATATTGGTGGGGACATTGGAACCCTAAATTCTGTTGAGACTTTACCAGATGAAGCTGCAATGCCTTGCCCTGTGGAGGCCACACCTTGTCAAACTTTTATCACCCACCCTCCAGCCTGCCCCAGGGAGTCAGTATCTCCTTCCAGCCCTGAGTTGGGTACCAGCCAAACTGAAGCTTGCACTGCCCAGCCTGCAGCCTGCCCCAGAGAGTCTGGACCTCCTTCCAGCCATGACACAGGTAACAGCCAAACTCCAGTAAGCACTGCCCAACTTCCAGTCTTCTCTAAGGAACCTACCTTCCAAACCCTGCCTGAAGAGATTAATCCTGTCTCACTAGAAGGAAATGTAAAGGAATGCCCTGAGGTCAGTATTTTGTAAGACTTTTCTAATTTTTCTCCTTATCTACCCCACTACCCCTCTTGTCTCCTATTACTAGATTAAAATCACAACAAGCACTAAAGGTGAAATACAAAGTGTGACCCATGAAGTACTATGCCATACTCTGAAAGAACTGCATGAATTTTCCTACTTATATAGACATAAATCGGGGGACTATATGTGGGAATGGATACTAAGGGTGTGGGATGATGGTAGAAGGAATACAAAGTTGGATTAGGCTGAATTTATAGATATGGGCCCACTAAGCAGAAATTCTGGATTCAACACTGTTGCTCAAGGGGTTAGAAAGGGCTCTAATGGTTTGGGTGGCTGACTGAAACAAGGACCAAAAGATGGCCTAGCATGTCTGTGGTTTAGATGCCCAATTTGCCCTTATATACAGTAGGTGGGGGGGATTCAAAGGCTTAGAGAAATTGGAATGCTAGAATGGATTTACCATTTGAGACCTGCCCACCCTCCACAGGAATTTCCAGAGGACACACCTTAACCAGGACTGTGAGGATTAAATTTCTAAGACTAACCCTGAACTCTGAAGAACTTTGTAGTTGCACTCCTCTGTATTCTAGATATTACTGTAGGGAGGGCTGTAATGGAATTAGAATCATTAAACATTATGAGGATGATCTGATCTCAGTCTGGTAAATGTCAAGCATCAGGAGTCATTCACCAAAGGCAAGGTGGGCATGGCTACCACAATGAAAGGCAGATTCAAAACAGCACTCAAAATAGTCTGAGTCACATGGAGTCATGGCATCGGCTAATAGATCATGGGGTACCTAGAAGCGAAAAACATGGGTAGTCTACTAAATTTCTTCTGGAACTGTATAAGCACAAGAGTTCTAGGCCAAGTGAACAAAACCTTAACTCAAATTACAGATGCAGAGAATCACAGCCCCTTAAACAATTCCCAGATTTGAGACAGTTTACATACCCAGATTCCCTTGAATGAGAACGCCAGATCCCCTTGGGGAAAGATCCTGTTAAATTGCCAAAACTTTATACTGTTAATTTTCCTCCCACCTTTCCCCGAGAGACCTATGGCCCTTTACCAGAATAACTGTGCATTGGTGAAAAGGAAATGACCAGACATTTTGGGGATTATTAGACACTGGCTCAGAAGTGACATTAATTCCAGGAGACTAAAACATCACTGTGGTCCACCAGTCTGAGTAGGGGCTTATGGAAATCAGGTGATTAATGGAGTTTTAGCTCCAGTCCATCTAACAGTGAGTCTAGTGGGCCCTGGACCCATTCTGTGGTTATTTCCCCAGTTCCAAAATGCATAATTGGATAAGACATATTCAGTAACTGGCAGAATTCCCTCATTGGATCCCTGACTTGTGGAGGGAGGGCTATTATGGTTGGAAAGGCCAAGGGGGAGCCACTAGAACTGCCCCTACCTAGCAAAATAAGAAATCAAAGGCAATACTGGATTCCTGGAGAGATTACAGAGATTAGTGCCACCATGAAGGATTTGAAGGAGGCCCGGGTGGTGATTCCCACCACATCCCCATTCAACTCTCCTATTTGGCCTGTCTAGAAAACAGATGGATCTTGGAGGATGACTGTAGATTATCATAATCATAACCAGTTGGTGACTCCAATTGCAGCTGCTGTCCCAGATGTGTTATCATTGCTTGAGCAAATGAACACATCCCTTGGTACCTGGTATACAGCTGTTCATCTGGCAAATGCTTTTTTCTCAATTACCATTAGAAAGGACCACAAGAAACAGTTTGCTTTCAGCTGGCAATGCCAGCAGAATACCTTGACTGTCCTGTCTCAGGGGTATATCAACTCTCTAGACCTATGTCATGATATTGCCTGCAGGGACCTTGATTGTCTCTCCCTCTCATGAGACATCACACTGGTCCATTATATTGATGATATCATGTTGATAGGACCTAGTGAGCAAGAAGTAGCAAAGACTCTATACTTAATGGTAAGGCATTTGTGTGAGAGAGGATGGGAAATAAATCCAATAAAAATGCAGGATGCTTCCACACCAGTGAAATTTCCGGTTGTCCAGTGGTGTGGGGCATGTCAAGATATCCCTTCTAAAGTAAAGGATAAGCTGTTGCATCTGGTCCGTTCTATGACAAAAAAAAGTGGTGCAGCACTTAGGTGTCCTCTTCTGATTTTGGAGAAAACACTTTCCTCATTTGGGTGTGCTACTCCAGCCAGTTCACCAAGTGACCAGAAAAGCTACTAGTTTTGATTGGGGACCAGAAAAAGAGGAGGGTCTGTGACAGGTCCAGGCTTCTAAGCAAGCTGCACTACCATTTGGGCCAGATGATCCAGCAGATCCAATGATGCTGGACATTTCAGTGAGAAATAGAGATGTTGTCTGTGGCCTTTGGCAGCCCCCTATAGGTGAATCACAATGCAGACCTTTAGGATTTTGGAGCAAACTTTGCCATCTTCTGCAGATAACTATACCCCTTTTGATAAATAGCTTTTGGCTTGCTACTGGGCCTTAGTAGAGCCTGAACACTTAACCATGGTACATCAAATTACCATGAGACCTCAGTTGCCTATCATGAGCTGGGTATTGTCTGACCCACCAAACCATAAAGTTGGGTGTGCACAGCAGCACTCCATATTAAAATGGGAGTGGTATATTCATGATAGGGTTCAAGTGGATCCTGAAGGCACATGTAATTTACATGAGGAAGTGGCCCAAATGCCCATGGTCACCACCCCTGCCATGTTACCCTCTCTTTCCCAGCCCACAGCTTTGACTTCTTGAGGAGTCCCTTATAATCAGTTGACTGAGGATCAGAAAACTTGGGCCTGGTTTACAAATGGTTTTGCATGATATGCAGGTGCCACCCAAAAGTGGACAGCTGCAGCATGGCAGCCTTATTCTGGGACATCCTTTAAGGATAGTGGTGAGAGAAAATCCTCCCAGTGGGCAGAACTTTGAGCAGTGCACTTGGTGGTTCATTTTTCTTTGAAGAAGAAATTGCCAGAGGTGCTTTTGTACACTGATTCATGGGCTGTTGCCAATGGTTTGGCTGGATGGTCAGGGACTTGGAAGGAACATGATTGGAAAGATGGTGACACGGAGGTCTGGGGAAGAGGTATGTGAATAGACCTTTCTGAGTGGGCAAAAACCATGAACATATTTGTATCGCACATGAATGCTCACCAGAAGGTGACTTCAGCAGAGGAAGAGTTTAATAATCAAGTAGATAATATGACCCGCTCCTTGGCTAATGCTCATCCTCTTTCCCCTGCCACTCCTGTCATTGCCCAATGGGCTCATAAACAAAGTGGCCTTGAAGCTAGGGATGGAGGTTATACATGGGCTCAGCAATGTTGACTTCCCCTCAACAAGGCTGAGTTGGCTACAGCCACTGCTGAATGCCCAATCTGCCAGCAGCAGAGACCCATAATCAGCCCCCAATATGGCACCATTCCTCAAGGTGACTGGCTTGCTACCTGGTGGCAAGTTGATTATATTGGGCCACTTCCACCATGGAAGGGGCAGCGATTTGTTTAACTTGAGTAGACACATACTCTCAATATGGGTTTGCAATTCCAGCACACAATACTTCTTCCAAAACTACCATCTTTGAACTTAACGAATGTCATTTCTACCAACATGGCATTCCACACAGCATTGCTTCTGATCAAAGAACCCATTTCACACAAATGATGTGTGGTAATGGGCACATGCTCGTGGAATTCACCGGTCTTACCATGCTTCCCATCACTCTGAAGCAGCTGGATTAATAGAACTGTGGAATGGCCATTTGAAGACTCAATTATGGTGCCAACTAGGTGGAATACTTTGCAGGACTGGGGCAATGTTCTCCAGGAGGCTGCGTATGCTCTAAATCATCATCCACTCTATAATGCTGTTTCTCCTATAACCAGTGATCCAGGAATCAAGGGATGGAAATGGGAGTGGCACCACTCACTATTACCCCTAGTGACCCATGAGGAAAATTTTTGCTTCCTTTCCTTGCAGTCTTAAGCTCTGCTGGTCTACAGGTATTACTCCCAATAGGAGGAATGTTGCCAACAGGGAACACAAAAGTGAGTCCATTGAACTGGAAACTAAGACTGCCACTTGGCTACTTTGGGCTCCTCTTACTTGTGAATCAACAGGCAATGAAGGGAATTACTGTACTGGCTGAGGTGATTGATCCTGACTATCAAGGGGAAATAGGACTACACCTAAATAATGGGGGTAAAGAAGATTTTGCCTAGAATACAGGAGAACCTCTAGGGTGTCTCTTAGTACTGCTATGCCCTGTGATTAAAGTCAATGGAAAATTGCAACAAACCAGTCTAAGCAGGAGTAGCAATGGCCCAGAATCTTTAGGAATGAAAGTTCAGGTCACTCCACCAGGCAAAGAACCATGACCAACTGAAGTGCTTGCTGAGGGTAATGGGAACATGGAGTAGGTAGTGAAAGAAGGTAGTGATAAATATGAAATTTGACCATGTGACCAGTTACAGAAATGAGGCCTGTAATAGTCATGAACCCTTCTTTCTTGTTTTGTTATGAGTATGATTGTAATGTACACAAAACAAATTTCTTAGCTTTCTTACCCAATCTTTTCTGCTAGCATATGAAAAGGTGTATTAATTTCATATCATAATATTTAAGGATGTCAAGTTTAAGAGTGTATAATACCCAAGGACTCACATCCTATTCTGTAGGGAATTAATGCATTTCCATTTGTATACAGGAGAGTTGAACATTGTTAGATGGAAATAAATATATATGCTTGTCTGTTATAATTTTTACTTAGAGTCTATGTATGGTTTAAGGTAGTGTGTATGGTTTTAAGTTTGCAAGGGGTAGACTGTAATGTCCAGGTGTTTGGTCCAGCAAACACTGGGCTAATTGTGATACAAGAGCATTTCTGGATTTTAGTCACCAGTGGGTTTACTGTGTAGATGGCTGATTACATCTGCATCAATCAGAGAGTTTGTCATCAGCAATTGGTGACACTTTTATCCAATCAGTTGAATACCTTAAAAGGGGAAGTGATTTCAACATTCAGAGAAAGTTTCCCAGCTCATCTTTGGACTGCCAACTTCTCCCAGAAACTCATCCAGGACCTTTCATTGAACTTTTATCAAAGCCCCTGGTTTGCAGCCTGTTGGCAGAGCATGGACTTGTGCATCTCCACGGTCACATAAGAAACTCTTATAAAATCTCATATTATTGACAGATATCTCCTGTTGATTCTGTTTCCTGAGAGAACCTTGACTAATACAGTGCTTAAAGAAACATAAATTTCCTTTAATTCTTGAATTGGTTTTGGTATTTTATACTTTTCAGTTTTTCAATTTTTTATGGATATATATAGATTTTATTTTGGTAATAAATGTATTCTCAAATGCAGTTTCATAGTTTCTTAAATGTTGCTCATTGATACAGAAGTGCTCATGAATACAGAATTTTTAGTTTTAGAAACTGTTGTGCATAAACTATAAATTATTTGGTCCCGTAATTGTATCTGCAGTAGTCCATCTTAATCAATTATATTAATATTGTATATCAAATTGCATGAATAGTCACACTAAGAGAAATCTATAAAGCCTGTAAATAGTACTACATAGCTTAAGTTTCCCTACAAGCTTAATGGTATGAATGGTTTTTAGATCTTTTTAAATTAATTTTAGATAAGAATTTGTACATCTGTAATAAACTTCTAAATAGGTTCTTATTTTGGTATAGTGTAACCTTTTTATTTTATTGATTCATTTCTTACTTTATTTCTCTTCTAGTTATTTTTTTTTGTATTCTGCTTATTTTCTACTCCCTTATCTTGAATGCTTAGCTAATTAATTTTTCACCTCTGTTTTTATAATATTGTCCATTTAATATTCAGCACTATCAACCTTACCTGTGCATAATTTGTTCTTCTCTAGTGCCTTGGCTACTACATTGTATGCACCATTTTTTTTTTGTATGACCTTGTCCAGAGGTTAATTCAGATGCAAATTATTTTAGCTCAAAGCAGATGTCTTCATAAGTCTAAATAAGTAGTATTTTGTTCTCTTCCAGGTAAAATAAAAAAATAAAATAAATAAAATAAAATAAAATAAAATAAAATAAAATAAAATAAAATAAAAAAATAAAATAAAATAAAATGAAATATATTGGCTTAACAGTGGGAATTTATTAGCTTACAGTTTTGAGGCTGAGAAAAATGTTCAAACCAAACCATCATCAAGACAATGCTTTCTCCACATGTATAGAATATAGGTGATTCTTTTATACCCAACATTCTCTCCCTTTTACCCTTTTCCTTATTAATAACATTTTGCATATATATGGTACATTTGTTACAATTGATGTGCAAATATTGAAACATTGCTACTAACCATGGTCAGTGACTTACACTGTGGTTTACATTTTGGACCATACATCATTATTGACCTCTAGAATTGAAAAAAATACCTTCTTTGCTATTACTGTAAAATTATCACTATAGTATAATATTACCATTAACTACTGTCTATAAATTAAATTAGTTTTATTTTCCATGAATATTCATAGTCTTAACATTGAAATAGAGGAACATTCTTGTGTTTGTACTATTAACTACAACCATCATACACCACCAAATTCACTATGTTGTGCAGTTCTTATATTACCTTCCAGTTTTCTTTCAATTTGTATTAATCTTCTTAGGTTACTCCCATTAAAGTCACTATAAAGTGTTACCATAAACTCTATCCATTTCCCCTATTTTGCAATTGATCTTACTAAAGACTCTATCTACATTCATGAGGTCTTTTATGTCCAGGCAATGTTGTATCTAGTCTTTGCCCCATTTGTGAGGTCCCTCTCTTGCTTTGAAAACTTAAGCTGGGCAATTGTAAAAACTTTGAAAAAGGGGAATGAAACATCAAAGAAGCACTAACAAACAAAACTACTAAGCAAGAGAGAGAAATTGACTGTCCGAGGAATTTCCTCAACACAATTAGATGTCTAGACACCAGGAAAAAATTAAGAACCATACTAAGAAACAAGAAAATATGGCCCAGCTGAAAGAATAAATAAAAAAATCCAGAAGAAGAAGATATTGGAAAAGAAGAAGAATATTTAAGAAAATAATGACTGAAAACATCCCAACCCATATGAAAGACATACATATCAATATACACAAAGGATGATGCTCCACAAACAGAATAATTCTGAATAGATCTATTCCAAAAAGCCTACTATTCAGAATGTTAAATGCAAGGGAGTGAAAGAGGATTCTGAAAGCAGCAAGAGGCAAGCAATGCATCATACAATAGAAGCTCAAGAAAACTAAGTGCAGATTGCTCATCAGAAGCCATGGAGGCGAGAAGGCAGTGGTATGATATATTAATGTTTCTGAAAGGGAAAACTCCCAGCCAATAATTAATTGTCTGGAAAACCTGCCCTGGAGAAATGAGGCTGAATTAAAAATCTTCACAGAAAAACAAAATCTAAAAGAGACTCTTACCAAAAGACCAGTTCTACAAGAGATACTAAATGGAGTTCTATAGCATGAAAAGAAAAGACAAATGTGAGAGACATGGAGAAAAGTGCAGAAATTAAGATTATTAGTAAAATGGTAAAATGATAGCAAATGCTAAGATATGACCACTGAAAGCCAATGGATAAAATGGATGGAGTAAATAATGCATTTACAGTAATAGCATTGAACCTTAGTGGATTGAACTCCCATTCAAAAATATAGACTGAACAAATGGATTAAAAAATATTTGTTATCTATACACTTTCTACAAGTGACCCCCCTTAGATGCACAAGCACAGTCAGGCTGAAAGCTTAAGTTGGAAAAAGCTACTTCCTGCAAATGGTAATCAAAAAAATATCTGAAGTAATGATACTAGTATCATTAAATAGATCTAAAATGCAAACCTACTCTAAGAGATGAAGAAGATCATTATATATTAATAAAATGGACAATTCACTAAGAGGAAATAAGAATCATAATATTTATGCACATAATTTGTGTGCCACAAAATATATGAGACACATGCTAGAAAACTGAAGATAAAAATAGATTTTTCTTCAATAATAATTGTAGACATCATTCACCATTCTCAACATTGGATAGAATATCTGGACAGAGGATAAAAAAAGAAAAGAGGGTTTGAAATAGATGATAAATTAAATAGGCCTATCAGATATTTATAGAATATTAAACACAAAACAGCAAGATATATATTTCTTTCAAGTGTTCATGGGTCTTTCTTCAGCATACACCATGCTTGTTCACAAGACAGATCTCAGTAAAAATAAGCATTGAAATTATACAAAGCACTTTTACTGATCATAAAAGAATGAATAAGGAAATCACTAAGGGACAGAAAAAGGAAATATAAACAAATATATGGAGATTAAACAACACACTCAAATAATAAGGGGGTCAAAGAAGAAATTGCAAGAGAAATCAGTAAATAACTTGAGATGAATGAAAATGAGAACACAATATATCAAAATCTATTGGATACAGTGAAACCAGTGCTTAGGGGGAAATTTAAAGCACCCAAAACTTACATTAAAAAAGGAGAAAGAGCTAAATTCAAACACCTAACTTCACTCCTGGAACAACTAGGGAAAAAAAAGGAAACTAATCCAAAAGCAAGCAGAAGTAAGGAAATGACAAATATTAGAACAGAAATAAATGAAAATGAGAACAAATAACAATGGAGAGAATTAACAAAACCTAAAGTTGGTTCTTTTAAAAGATAAATGAAATTGACAAACACTTAGACTGATAAATTAAAAAATTGAGAAGATGCAAATAAATATAATCAGAAACGAGGTGGCTCATTCTCCTGACTGCAAAAAAATAAAAGGGAACAAAGAGGATCCTATGAACCACTGTATTATAGTAAATTAGACAAACTAGATTTAATGGACAATTTCTCATGAACACATTAACGATATACACTGACTCTAGAAAAATAGACATCTTCAAGAAATGACAAAAAAAAAAAATATGATGAAATCCATCATCACTAACCTCATGCCAGGGAAAATCCATGGCTAAATGGCTTCACAGGTAAATTCTACCAATAATTCCCAGAAGAATTAACATTAATCCTGCTCAAGCCTTCCAAGAAATTTAAGAGGAACTCTTTCTAACTCTGAGGCCAATATCACCCTAAAACCAAAGACAGATTAAAATAAAAAAAAAATAAGAAAAGAAAATTGCATACATTTTTTTCTTATGAATGTACATGCAAATATCCTCAAAAATAGTAAATTTACTAAAAATGCACAATAAAATAATTACACACCATGGCCAAGTGGGTTTTCTCTCAGCTTTGAAAAGGTGGTTCAGCAAAAGAAAATTAATGTGATACAGCACATTAAAAGTGGAGCCAAAAAAATAAAAAACACCCAATGATCATCTCAACTGATAAAGAAAAAGCATTTTACAAATCCAGCATACTTTCTTGATGAAATCACTTCAAAAGACAGGAAGAGAATGAAACTCCTTCAACATGGTATAGGGCATATATAAAAAACCCTCAGCCAATATTATATTCAATGATACAGAACTAATAAAAGTTTGAAAGTCATTTTGAAATGATGTCCAAATACGAACATTAGAAGGCAAACACACAATTTTAAATGTACTTAATTAAATAAGTAATATTTATTACAATTCTAGAAAGGTCTGTTTTCTCTTACAAAATTATTTTTAAAATATTATAATAAAAAATGTATGTATTAAATCATGTTGTTAATTGAGTCACACACATGACTTTATATAAACATGTATATTTACATAACATGTTTTACTGTCAAATACACATAACATACAATTTATTTATGAAATATATATCAAGAAAATGATATCCTTGGAACCATAATTTTCACTTTTGAATTACTATCATGAAATGATTCCTTGGTATGAATAGTATTGCTATTCATGTATATATATATGTGTGTGCATATTATATATGTATATATACATATATATACACATATATATCGGTATGCTTTTTTTGTTTCATAAGATTCTTACACAATTACCATGAAAAGTTTCAACATAAAAAGTAGGAATGTATTTGCTCAAAATTTTGGGATCTGGAATATGAACAAATCAAGGAATCATCAAGGTAATGCCTTCAACCCAATGACTGTGATGTCCAGATGATACCTTCTTACAATCCTTTCATCTTAGTTTGTCATTATGGCAAGGCACGTGGTGGCAGCTTAACGTCTCTCCCTTCTATTGCAGGTTTCATTGATATAATGCTCTAGCTACTTCGTCTGTGGATTTCTATCTCTCTTTCTTAAACTCCTTCTCTTTTACAGTATTCCAGGTATAAGAATATGATTCATTATTATTGATTTGGTATAGAAATTAACTGAAGCAATCTCATCAGTTGCTCCTATTTACAAATGGTTGATACACACAAGAATGGATCAAGTTTAAGAAAATATGTATTGGGGTATACACAGTTCCAAATTATCACAGATGCATATACACATATACATATATATATCTGAATACACTTATATAGTATATATGTGTGCATATATTTATTTATTGGAAGGGAATTATATATATCTATATATATAGAGAGAGGCAATGACATAATGAATAATATTTAGTAGATTACTATATTTAGTAGGCTAAATTACATTAATTTATTTGGTAGTAATTATTAAATAAAATAAGCATATGTGTACCTCTAACAGTTAGTTATAAAGCATAATATCACTTGAAAAATAATGTGGTGAGAGCAGAAGAAAAATGTATAATTTTGTTACACAGTAGGATTATATGTTAATAATTAAATTTTACTTAAATAATTACAAATTTTAAGTTATGAGCAATTTTTACCAATATTTACTTTTACATTATGTTGCAATATTATAATACTGCTATTAGGGAGATGAATGTAAAATTCAGCATAAAATCTATATTACTGAGGTTTTAAATTTTTCTTCTTTGCTAATATCAAAAGACATTTGTACTTTCTATTGTTTGATGGACCTGAAATTGAGGTGTTTTTTAAATTAGAGAGTTCTGCTTAATAGTTCTTTGAAGCTCAAAAGATGCTCAACAAGAAAAAGTACTTGCACCTTTATGATTTTACCAACAATAGGTTGAAGGAATTTGTTCATGAGTTGTATCCAGAATAATAAGAGTTTTGTTGTTTTTTGTTGTCTATCTCTTATAATAATACACTTCTCTATAAGAGGTACATACTCTCGTCTCTTGCTCTCAATAGATATCAATTTTTAAAGGAGTTTTACCTTTCCAGAACTTCCTGAAGTCTGTAGCCACATCTGTGTTTTGAAGACTGTAGATGTCGGGCTTGAGCATGGGAGTGAGGATATTGTAGGAGACAGACACTACTTCATCTGGCTTAGCAGCATGATAGGCTTTTGGGAGACAGTACTTGATTATGGCAGTTACATAGAAAAGAAACAGCAAAATCATATGGGAAGAACAGGTTGGAAAAGCTTTTTGCGACCCTAAGTTTGATCCTAATCTCATAAGAGTAGAAATTATCTGTCCATATGAGGCCAAAATGGCTGATATTGGAATGAGGAAGAACACACCACCACCAAAATAAATCCATTTTTTCATAAAGAGATGTATCAGACAAACAAGTTTCAGGAGAGCTGAGAACTCACAAAAGAAATGATGGATTTCCCAGGAGGCACAATATGGGAGATTCAGAGGATATATGCCATGGACCAAGGCATTGAGGAGAGAACCCACCCAGAAGCCAGCCATCTGAAAGCATAGGCTTTAGAGCTCAAAAGAATTCAGTAACACAAAGGATGGCATATAGCCACATAGATGTTATAAGCCATAAGTGCAAGGAGAAGGCACTCTGCTCCACAAAATGTCATCAACAGAATGAGCTAAATTCCACAGTATATAAAGCATATGGTATTCTTCCCAGACAGAAAAACAGTGGCTATGTTGGAGAAAAAGTGGAGCTATACTAAAGGTCCATGACAGAAAGATGACTGAAAAGGAAGTACATAGAAGTATGTAGCTGAGAGTTCAACCAAATAAGAATCATCACCATAATATTGCCAGCAAGGGTCATAAGAAACACCAAGAAAATAAGTGGAAAGAGAAGAATGGAAGCTTGAACGTGATGAAATAGACCCAGGAGGAAAAAAAATCACTTCCAGTTGTTTGATTAGTCCATATCCCCATTCTCTGCTTCCTTATTCATTATCCTGGATAGATTAGAAAAAAGATCTTTAGTCCTAACTCAAATTGGTTCCACCCCCATTTTACAATGTGTCAATCTCATTCTCTCTCCTACTCTACAATTATATATATATATATATATATATATATAACATTTCAAATATTTTAACACTATCTCTTTAAAACAATAATTGTGATTATTATTGCAAAATGAATTAAAAGCATTTATCCAAAATTTTAAAATTATTACATTCTCAGTATTTTAAGGAAATACATTTCAATTCCTTGGAATTTATAATTGTAATAAGTAGGATTTCACTGCATATGAAGAATATAAAGAATTCATGCATTTCTATGTTATTTTTTTCCCTGTTTCTCTCATCTCTCTCTTAATCTCTGTACTGTGTATTTCTCTGTCCCCTTACTCTCTATCTTTCAATCTCTCTATCTCTCTGCCTCTATTATTTTTTTTTATCTATATTTTATCTCCATATATGGATATATCCAACACAGATACTGAAAGACAGTTTATGGTTTTGTTTTGTCCTGATTTGGAATAGGTAGGGACTGTGTAAATGAGATAACATTCAAAAGTAATCTGATAGGGAAGTGGCTGTGGCTCAATCAGTAGGGCTCCCGTTTACCATATGGGAGGCCCCGGGTTCAGTTCCTGGGGCCTCCTGGTGAAGGCAAGCCCGCCCGCACGGCATGGTTAGCTGACCCAGCGAGCACAAGCAGCAAGGGGGGGATAAATGAATAAATAAATAAAATCTTAAAAAAAAATAAAAAATAAAGTAATCTGCTACACACCTGTGGGAAATATGTTAGCAGTTTTATATATGGCATTTTAACACTTTACATTTATGCAAGGGGTTACTTTTCTTGTTTTCAAAAGACATTTGGTTTCCAGACAGACCAAATCATTTTGCATATTTAGACAACACTTAAAGAACCAGGACCATAATCATGTCTAAATGTTACCATGTTCCCTGTTCCTTTTAATTTTACATATGTCCTCTAAAAAATAATCTTGTTTAAGTGTTCTTTTTTTTTAAACAAGATGGATAAATTTATCTTTACTTTCATGTAATTTGAGAGCTGAAAACATTAGACCATCCAAAGAGGATGAGAAGAAGCCCACTATCAACCAATATACTTGCTTGTTGCAATTCAGTAATTTGTCTTCACATACACAAAACATTGTTGAGGATATGATAAGGTACAAAAACAATACAAATTAATGAAGAGTCAAAAATGGCTATTTGTGATATAATTAGGTCAGAGGGCTTGGTGCTTAATCCAGTAGAGCTCTATTTGAAGGGAATCAAAGTGTTTCCTAGTCCAAAACAGCAATAATGTAATCTAAAGTGGTTTAAGTGGAGAGAATCTTGATTAACTCATTTGTTATTTTGTGGAAATAATTTTGATTGTTTAATCTTGCTAATGTACTGGCATTATTTTGTTGAAAATGCTTCTCAACATTTGGATCATTATAAAACACTGTATCTATGAATACATCAAAAAATTAATTTCATTCAAAATAGAAAAAAAGTACTCTCTTTTTGGAAAAGTGTAGTCAGTCTCTGGTTGTCACAATCTATAGTGACTTGCTTCTTTTAGGTGGAGTCATGCCTATTTATTATGATGTGTTATCTAGGAAATTCAATAAATCCACATCATTGATGTGGACCCATTAACAAATATTATATTTTCAGTTATAGGAATACTGCATTATATTAATTATGTCTGCATCAATAAGTATGCCTATATATTAGTTACTGCTTCTCCATCAAATATGGAAAGAAGTACAAAATAACCGATCTTTGGAGAGTAGTTCAAAACATGTCCCATTTTTTAGTTAAAATCAGGGAAGTTCTAAACTTCTAAAAATATGTTTTATTTTATATTTCATTAATGTAATGTTTACTTCAAAAATGGGTTTTATAAATTCATATTAGAAGACTCTAAAAATACAATTAAAATGTAAAATACATAGTTTTTAAAATATGAAAATAGGCATGATGTTTAAGTTTTATTTTCAGTTGATTATTTCAAAATTTAGTACTTATTTAATCTATTGAAGTATTTTATTCAAACAAGTCAATTTTGTTATAGAGGAAAGTTATCCTTGACTCTATATTCAATTGGAATTTGTACTTACAATGTCATTACTAACAATATTTGTGTAAATGCATTTCTTTGGTCTCAAAATAAAGCGGGTAAATATATCTATGATGCAAGAAAAATCAAAACAATAATCAAACAAAACAGTTGGATTCCTGAGATGGAATTATTTTTTGTCTCTAAATATATATTTTTATTGAGTATATATATGTATGTATATAGATATATGTATATAGATATATTCAATAGAGTTGGCCATTCTAAATCAGTGGTACCAATCCCAAATAGAGAAAAGCAGACATACACTAGATAATATATAAAGAATACAGAATATTTAAAAAGAGCTTTCTCGCTGTATTCTTAATCAACTCTTAGTTTGATGTTCTCCCTCCTACACAAAGGTTTTATAGAACCATCAGGAGACTTTCATAGTCTATAAGAAATTTTTATTTTGGATTAATTCTGATTGCTTATTCTTCCTTCTTTACTGGTAAATAATATATGATTCTTTAGAGTGGTAAGCTTTTAATAAATGAAAATTTTGTTCTTGTCAATGAATGCCAAAGTGCAAATCCATATGTAAAGAATTAGACAAATCACACAGTGTGGTTCCAGTTTTACCCTAAATGTTACCATATATTTTTCAAGTGATTTTCACAGATGATGTTTCATATATTTCTCTATAATTTGGTGAAAAGTTTATTCTTGTCAATTTATTAATATGTAATTAGTACTTTTTAATACCTTATAAAACAATTTATATTTTAATATTGAGTCAATATATCCATTTGAAATAACAAGATCTTAAAATATGATGGGTTGAAAGGCCCATCCACCCTCTTATCAAATAGTTAAATTTTTAAAAATGTAAATATATCAATTTGTTATGCAATTTTAAATTTTAATAAAGGCAACATTCTTGTATTTAAAGATTTTATAAATTATTTCTAATTTGAATCAATAGAATAAAACAAATATATTAATGATGTAATAAAAATATTTTCAACTGTCCATTTTAAAATGTATTCTATGAATATATATTAACAATATATTTTTGTAAATCAAATTGTTTGAGACAATGTTTTTCTGTGTTTGAAGAATCTGTGAGAGATGTATGGCATCAGACACATGTGATAAGTAAATAAAAACTTACTTAATATCTATGCAATTTCAATTATATTTTACTGACTCAGAAATTAGAATAAATTATCATGAAATATTACTT
This sequence comes from Tolypeutes matacus, assembly GCA_026826555.1. NCBI lineage: Eukaryota > Metazoa > Chordata > Mammalia > Cingulata > Chlamyphoridae > Tolypeutes > Tolypeutes matacus. Next base: position 2,115,952 of record JAKSZT010028212.1, on the reverse strand, counting down.
TTCTAGTGCTGAAAAAGCAAGGATGATAATATTGAATGAGCTAACTAATCACAAAATAATATTATAATCATGCCTATTATTCAATTGAAATTTTATTTGGCTTAAATATAAATCCAAAGACCATATTACCTTTTATATTTTTCCTCAAGATAACACCAGAAATCAATTTATGTATAAAGAATTGCAGAGAGGACGCAAGATGGCATTAGTGTAGGAGGGCGCACACTGCAAGCTCCCAGAACAAGGTGGATTGTGGATGGGGTCCTGCCCGGGGGTCTGTGCTGTGCACGTGTGGAGTGAGAAGCTTGGGACATCTATCTGCGCGGATCGGTGGTGTGGATGGAACGGTGGAGATTCGTGAGTTTTGAGGCTGCTGGTGGAGGTTGGCACAGGCGGCTGAGCCCCGTGGTTAGGGAAAAAAAAATAAAACGGCCATTTGGAGCCGTGGGCGGGGTGAAAAAGTTTTATTTTCTGGGGATCTGGCTGCCTGGCGCCCCTTGGGCCTTGTGTGAACAGAGCAAACGAGCTAATCAGCACCCAGTGAACTGGAGGGGGGATTTTGGTCGGGGAACGGAGCTGATTTCCCTAGCCACCCAGGGATAAGACCCAGGCCGCTGCGGAGCCAGGAGGAAGGGACACTTCCCAAAAAAGGGAGGGTTCGGTTGGAAGACAGGGAAGGGTATTTTATAATTTTAGACATTGATCTGGCTGCCTGCACTGCCCCATAGCTTTGGGGAGCAAATAAGCCGACCTGAAGCAGCACCAGGCTGTGAGCAGACGCAAATCTGTAGTCAAACTGATTTACTGAACAGCCCGGTGACGCTGGAGCTCGGCGCCAGAAGGGGCGAAATCCGCCATCTTTAGCACTCCTCACTGACTAACATCAGAGCTTCAGCTAACCTGGGGAGTCCGGAAAGTGGGACGTGCTTGATTAATTTCAATGGGCCCAGCTAGGGTCTCTTCCGAAAGGGGGTTGGTCTAGAGGAGGAATTATTGTGGGTCCTGCATTTGGCTAAAAAAAAAAAAAAAAAAAGTGAGGTCACCTCAACAAATGAAAAATAATTTTTTTTTAATTTAGTTAAATAGCTAAAAGCTGCTTCAGGACCTGCATATAGAACCCTGTGGGGAAATTCATTGATAAGCACAAGTAGGCAGGAAGGATCCACGTGGACCCTAGGGGAATCATTGAACCCCCTTAGCTCTGTTTGACTGCTTGCCTGTGTGGATCTTTGGTTTCTCTCTGTTACTTTCTGGTCTATTGCTATTATTCCCGTTTTCCTACCCCCTTCTTTTTTCCTTCTTTTTTTTTTTTTAAATAGGTGCTGCCAGCTGGTTGCTTTTTGCTGGGCTTCTTATTCAGTAATTTCCCACTCACTGTATATATTGATTCTGTATTATAAACTATTGCTTATCCTTCCTGCATCTTTCTGCCTTCTGTTTTCTGTTGTGGCTCTTAGAGACAACATTTTTTTCATAGGCCCACAACTTAAGGGTATCAATTTCTATCCCATCTATTTTGTTTTCTTCTTCTTTTTTCTTTTTTTTTAATTAGTATTAACTTTTTCCTTTCAGACCTTTCTTTACTATTTCTCTCCATCCTCATAATTCTAGCCTTTTAAATCACTATATATATATATATATATATATTCCTCCATTTGTTTTCCCAGTCCATTGTAGGAACTCCATATTTTTTCCTAGTACACTACACTGCCTACACAAGTTAAATATTCATCTCATTAAGTCTCATTTTGCCCCACTTCTAACTTTTATCAATATTTCTATTATCCTTCTGCCTTCCTTACATCTTTTGATTCCTCTGGCCCTAAACTTTTGCCTGCAAGGGAACATAGAAAGAAGCAAGGAAATAAAATAAGAAGAAAAACTGACAAAGAGAAAACAACTCACACGCAGAACCAACAGCTAAATAAAATTCTAGAGAATAGAGAAAAGCTAATCAACTGAACAAACCCATCAAGATAATATGATGACCAGAGGGCAACAGAAAAATACAAATGACTCTGAGAAACTGGAAAACATGGACCAGTCCAGTGCACAAAATAAAAAACCAGGAAGCAATGCAGTACATCGAACAACTAATCAAAGCTATCCAAACAAATATCATGGAACAACTTAAAGAACTGAAGGAAGAGATTAAGGATATAAAGAAGACACTGGGAGAACATACTGAAGAAATAGCTAACACACCTAAAAAGGTAATGGATATGATAACGAACAAAGACATAAGTCAAGAAACGAAAAAGACACTGGACTCACATGGCAGCAGAATTGAACAGGCAGAGGAAAGAATTAGTGATATGGAAGACAATACAGTTGAAATGAAAGAGATGGTAGAAAAGATAGACAAAAAGATAGAAAAAATCCAGTATGGTCTCAGGGAATTAACCGATAATGCAAGACGCACAAACATACGCATTATGGGCATCCCAGAAGGAGAAGAGAAGGGAAAGGGAACAGAAGGAGTGTTGAAGGAAGTTATTGCTGAAAACTTCCCAACTCTATTGAGAGAGATGGATGTGCAGATCCAGGAAGCACAGCACACCCCAAATAGTATAAATCCCAACAGGCCAATTCCAAGACATATACTTGTCAAATTGTCCAATGCTCAAGACAAAGAGAAAATACTCAATGCAGGAAGAGAAAGAGAACCGTCACATACAAGGGAAGCACAATAAGATTAAGTGCTGATTTCTCAGCTGAAACCATGGAGGCAAGAAGACAGTGGTATGACATAGTCAAAACACTAAAAGAAAAAAACTTCCAGCCCCAAATTCTCTATTCAGCAAATTTGGCATTCAAAAATGATGGAGAGTTCAAAATATTCACAGATAAACAGCAATTAAGAGAGTATGTCAAGAAGAAACCAGCAATTCAAGAAATACTAAAGGAATCTTTACAAGTTGTAAGGAAAAAACAAGGGAGAGAGAGTTGGAGGAGAGTTTAAAAACAACTGAAAAGACAAAAAGAGAAACAAAACAACATATGACATAATATAACCCAAAGAAAAAATGGTTGAAGTAAGAAATTCGTTACGATTAATAACATTGAATGTTAATGGATTAAATTCACCAATCAAAAGAAACAGATTGGCAGAATGGATAAGAAAATATGACCCATCTATATGATGTCTACAAGAAACCCACCTTTGACGCTGGAATTCAAGGAGGCTGAAAGTGAATGGCTGGAAAACCATTTTACAAGCTATCAATAGCCAAAAAAGGGCAGGAGTAGCTATTCTAACAAAGGACAAAATAGACTTTAAATGCAAAACTATTGTAAGAGTCAAAGATGGACACTACATATTAGTAAAAGGAGTAATCTCTCAAGAAGAGAGAACAATCATCATCATTTACGAACCTAATCGGGTTGCCTCAAAATACGTGCGACAAACTCTGGAAAATCTAAGAGGAGAAATAAATGCCCCTACAATTATAACAGGGAAATTCAACACACCACTATCATCATTAGAAGAACATCTAGACAGAGAATCAATAAAGAAACTAAGGTACTCAACAATACATTAGAAGACCTGGACTTAATAGACATATACAGAACACTACACCCAAATAGAGCGGTCTATACATTCTTCTCGAGTGTACATGGAACATACTCCAAAATAGACCACATGCTAGGCCACAGAACAACTCTCAATGAATTCAGAAAGATTGAGATTATACAAAATAATTTCTCTGACCACAACAGAATGAAGTTGGAAATCTTTAAGGACCAGAGAAACAGGTTAGGCACAAGGATATGGAAGTGAAACAACACACTCTTAGACAAACAGTGGGTCAAAGAGGAAATCTCAAAAGAAATCAGTAACTACCTTGAAACTAATGAAAACGACAACACAACATATCAAAACCTATGGGATGCAGCGAAAGCAGTCCTGAGAGGGAAGTTCATAGCAATAAATTCATATATTAAAAAAGAAGAAAGAGCTAAAATTAAAGACGTAACTGCACACTTGGAGGAATTGGAAAAACAACAACAAACTAAACCTAACAGAAGTAGAAAGAAGGAAATAACAAAGATAACAGAAGAACTAAATGAAATAGAGAATAAGAAAACACTGGAAACAATAACAAAACCAAAAGTTGGTTCTTGGAGAATATGAATAAAATTGACAAACCCTTAGCCAGACTAACAAAGAAAAAGAGAGAACAGATGCAAATACATAAAATAAGGAATGAGCAAGGTGATATCACTACTGACCCCACAGAAATAAAGAGTATCATAAGAGGATACTTTGAAAAATTATATGCCAACAAGAATGATAATTTAGAGGAAATGGACAAGTTTCTAGAAACCCACAAACAGCCTACATTGATTAAAGAAGAAATAGATGAACTCAAAAGTCCAATTACAAGTAAAGAGATAGACTCAGTCATCAAAAACCTCCCAACTTGGGAAGCGGCTGTGGCTCAATCATTAGGGCTCCCATTTACCATATGGGAGAACCCGGTTTCGGTTCCCAGGGCCTCCTGGTGAAGGCAAGTCCGCCCGCACGGCGTGGTTAGCTGACCCAGCGAGCACAAGCAGCAAGGGGGGATGGATAAATGAATAAATAAATAAAATCTTAAAAAAAAAAAAAAACAACTTCCCAACTAACAAGAGTCCAGGACCAGATGGCTTCACAACTGAATTCTACTAAACATTCTGGAAAGAGCTAACACCAATTCTACTTACACTTTTCCAAAAAATAAAAGTATAAAGAATATTGCCTAACTCATTCTATGATGCCAACATTACCCTAATACCAAAACCAAATAAAGATACCACAAGAAAGGAAAATTACAGACCAATTTCTCTCATGAACCTAGATGCTAAAGTCCTCAACAAAATACTTGCTAATCACTTTCAACAACATATCAAAAGGATGATACACCATGACCAAGTGGGTTTCATACCGGGTGTGCAAGGATGGTTCAATATAAGAAAATCAATCAATGTAATACACCACATAAACATATTGAAAGAAAAAAACCACATGATCATCTCTATAGATGCAGAAAAAGCATTCAACAAAATACAGCACTCTTTCCTCATAAAAACACTAAAAAAGATAAGAATAGATGGAAACTTTCTGAATATGATAAAGGGTATATATGAAAAACCCAAAGCTAACATGATTTTCAATCGTGAAATCCTAAAAGCCTTCCCTCTGAGATCGGGAACTAGACAAAGATGCCCACTATCACCACTCCTATTTAACATTGTCTTAGAAGTACTTGCGTGAGCACTGAGACAAGAAAAGGACATAAAAGGCATCCAGGTTGGAAAAGAAGAAGTAAAAATTTCATTATTTGCAGATTACATGATCCTATACATAGAAAGCCGTGAGAAATCTACAAGTCTTCTAGAATTTATTAAAGGAGTTCAGTAATGTTGCAGGCTATAAGATCAATGCTCAAAAATCAGTAGCATTTCTGTACAACAATAATGAGCAAACTGAGGAGGAAATCAGGAAAAATATACCATTTACAATAGTAAATAAAAGAATCAAATACCTCAGAATAAATTTAACTAAAGATGTAAAGGACTTATATACAGAAAAGTACACAACACTGTTAAAGGAAATCAAAGAAGACTGAAATAAATGGAAAAATATTCCCTGTTCATGGATAGGAAGACTAAACATCATCAAGATGTCTATCCTACCCAAACTAATCTACAAATTTAATGCAATCCCAATAAAAGTCAACACTATATTTTTTAAGGAACTGGGAAAACTAACCACAAAATATATTTGGAGAGGCAAGAGGCCCCGAATTGCCAAAGACATATTGAAAAAGAAAAATGAAGTTGGAGTTATCACACTACCTGACTTTAACACATACTACAAACCTACAGTGATCAAAACTGTGTGGTATTGGCACGAGGATAGACCTACTGTCCAATGGAACCGAATTGAGAGTTCTGATATAGATCCTCGCATATACAATCATCTGATATTTGAGAAGGCCACGAAGCCCACTCAGTTGGGTGAAAATGGCCTCTTTAACAAGTGGTGCTAGGAGAACTGGATATCCATATCCAAATGAATGAGAGAACAATGCCATCTCACACCTAATACAAAAATCAACTCAAGATGGATCAAAGATCTAAATATAAGAGCCAAAACCATAAAGACCTTGGAAGATAATGTAGGGAAGCATCTACAGGACCTCGTAATAGGAAATGGTTTCATGAACTTCACAGCCAAAGCACGAGCAGCAAGAGAAAAAAATAGATATACGGGATCTGATCAAAATTAAAAACTTCTGCACTTCAAAGGATGTTATTAAGAAAATAAAAAGACAGCCTACCCAATGGGAGAAAATATTTGGCAACCACATATCTGATAGGAGCCTAATATCCTGCATATATAAAGAAATCCTACACCTTGAAAATAAAAGGACAAACAACCCATTTTAAAAATGGGCATGTGACCTGAAAAGATGCTTCTCAAAGGAAGAAATACAAATACCTAAAAAGCACATGAAAAAATGCTCAACATGGCTTGCTATCAGGGAAATGCAAATCAAAACTACAATGAGATACCATCTTACACCCATCAGAATGGCAGCTATTAATAAAATAGGAGACACTAAATGTTGCAGAGGATGTGGAGGAACAGGAGCCTTCATCCACTGCTGGTGGGACTACAGTATGGTCCAGCCACTGTGGAGGACAGTTTGGCGGTTCCTCAGAAAACTAACAATAGATCTTCCATATGATCCAGCAATTCCTCTGCTGGGTATATACCCAGGAGAACTGAAAGCAAAGACATAAACAGATATATGCACACCAATGTTCATAGCGGCATTGTTCAACATTGCCAAAAGTTGGAATCAGACCTGGTGCCCATCAACAAATGAATAGATAAGCAAAATGTGGTACATAAATACAATGGAATGTTACTCAGCTGTAAGAAGGAATAAAGTGCTAACTCATGTAATAACATGGATGAATCTTGAACACCTTATGTTGAGTAAAGCAAGCTAGGCACTGAAGGATGAACAGTTTATTACCTCACTGATCTGAACTGAGGAAAGTGAGCAGTCTCTGAGAACCAGTGTTTGAAAGATCGGTTAACAAGGGAGAATAAGAGAAGAGCAGGCTTTGAGCCCTCACCCATATGGACATAATCTATGGTAAAGGGATAGAGTGTGGTTGCCTGTTGGGGGATGGGGCAGATGGATGGTGGTGTTCCTGGGTTTGGTGGTGCAGCACTGGCGGGTATGTGGATTAGAAAGGGCTGATTCAAATTCCCAGGAAATGTAGCTGTGAATCTTGACATTCCATGGGTCAGGATAGGGTGATGTCATGTGCCCTGGGGGCTGGGGGTAAGGGGACAATATCTAATGGGGTGTTTGGTAGTCATGGGAAAGGTTTTTCATTACCTTACAGTAATGGACACAGGACATGGTAAATATCATCAAAATTATTAAACTGTATCATCTAAATTTTAAACTATACTGTAAATCATTGACAATGTTTAGTTGCTATATTTTGCTATCTGTATAACAGTTATAACAATGCTAACATCCATAAAAAAGGGTGGAGGTTTAATATGGGGTGGGGAAGGGGGGTGGTTTGGTATCTGGGAGTCTGGTACTCCATGTATGACTTTACTGTGACCTAAAACTTCTTTGAAAATTAAATGAAAATTTGGGAGACAATGGGGATTGAGAGGGGGAATGTGTCACGGCACACCGGACATCCGATAACACAGTGATAAAAGGAAAAAAAGAATATATACATGGCATTTATTTTGTTTTTTCCCCATTTTTTTGAATGTCCCAATCTGCTAATTATATTTTGTTTTGTTTTGTTTGATTATTTTTTTTCCTGCGTTTCCTTATGTTTGTATCTTGCATGTAAGCTTATCATTGTTGTTGTTTTTTTTTTTCCTATTAAGTGTATTTGATTATTTTATGGACTACCTGTTCATGGAGGATTTGGATCACAGAAGGGTTACAATGGGTACTGCAGGGGATTATTGGTGGGGGGTGTCTTGGAGGGGGGATTCATGGGAGTTAGTTCATCGAATATATATGAAAGATATATAAAAATTGTTCAAAAGATCAAAAGATGGGGCATGGTCATGATGGGTGGACAATCACACAATAAATGAGGGAATCTGAATTCCTAGCCTGGGGAGCTCTGCCACAGTCTCCAAGAAAGCAGCAATAGTCCTCTACGTGCAGGGACAGTGTCTGTCAAAAGAGGATGACCCACTGGTGAGTTCTTTTTATTGATGACTACCCTTGTGAGTCTTTGCTTTGGTAACTGAGACTTAGCTTGCTGTTGAGGGGTGCCTAAGGTTTGCCACCTGAGTGCCTCCTTGTTGCTCAAATGTGGCCTCTCTCTAAGCCAAACTCAGCATATGAATGCATTACCTTCCACCCAATGTGGGACATGACTCCCAGGGATGAGCCTCCCTGGCAATGAGGGATTAATACCAAGTGCCAACTGGCAACACAACTGGAAAAAGACCTTGAATAAATGGGGGAAAAGGTAAAGAGAAATGAGTTCAAGTGGCTAAGAGACTTCAAAGAGTGTCGGGAGGTCATCCCTGAGGCAACTCTTATGCACACCTCAGTAAGAGCTCATAGAACATCAAAGTGCCTTTCACCCCACACAGAGGGGCTCCTGAGAGCTCTGGAGACACCCAGGTACTATATAAGTGGAGATAGCCCCAGAGACTGATGCCTTATCAGTGGGCTTTATTTTGGAATCTCTGCTCCTGAGAGTGACAGATTTGGACTCAAATAAGTCCTCCCTGCATATGGTTCATCAGTCCCTTCTATTCAAACCTATATGTGATGCTGGAGTTTTTAGGTATACTTCCAGAGACTGAAGCCTCTGGCCTACCTATTTGCCAGGTGTGCATGGAATCTCGGTGGAGCTGCAACTCCTACCCTACAGCTCAATGGACTCATCCAAGTCACCTGGGGAGGAAACAATGATGGGCAACGGCCAGCCCAGGCAATGGAGAGGGCCTGCATCTGCAGGCAGGATCATCTCACCCACCATATCCATTGGATATAAGCCCTCTCTCACTTGGAGGTGGAGCGGACATCACCATCCCAGTCCCCTCAGGATTGAGGGAAGAACTATGGACTAGAGTGGACTTGATGGTATTCTGTTGTACACATATGGTGATTCTAGCAATGGAAGAAATTATAACAATGAGGTGGAGCCAGTGGCCACTTGACACTTTTGGGGCAGGGAGGGGAGGTGCACTTGAAATACAGGGGCTTCTTTAGGATTTGGAGGTTGTCATGAGTACTGTTGTGGCAACGGATGTAGGTCATTTTCAATCAGCACACACCACTCAGAACTGTGTGGGAGAGAGTGTGGTCTATGATGTGAACTGTGGTCTATGGTTGGTGGCAAGGCCCCAGCATGTGTAAGTCCATTGAGGGTGGTGGGCCACACTTGTGGGAGATGTTTGTGTGAGATGTGGTGGGAGGTGTGGGAGGTGGGCAACATGAGAATCCCGGTGGGTTCTGTGTAATATTTTAGGTAATCTAAGCACCTCTTAAAATATATTTATATATATATAAATAACATTTTTGTAAGCAAATGCACATATATGCATATATATTTATATATTGTTTTACAAATATTGGTATGTATTGTGAAAATTTTTTATTTTTACCCACAATACAAAATAAATAAATTTAAAAAAAATCATATCACAGTCAGTTTAAAGAAATACAGTCTGCTGTAGATTTCTGAAACTTACAAAACCATTTATCTGCTTTCAATACACAAATGGACAGACAAAGGATACACATTTTCATTATCATAAGGAGAAATTGAGCGGTAAACATGAGTCACGGGTCCTCTACAGTTCAGTAAACCTGCAGGGCATCCTCCATTTGATTTCAAAGTCTGAGAGTCATTCTTAAGACAACGGTTTCTTCCCCTTGGGGCCTTACAGGGACCCACACTTTCCACAGGATTGCCCAATGGCCATTTTCTTAGTTCCACCTTCATCAATCATCTGGATGTCAACCAAGCTCCAGACCTCACCCATGAAAAGCATTGGGGTGATTACCACACCTTACCCAATCTTTGGGTTAGACACTTAAATCCCCTAGTATAGTGAGGTGAAGGCAAAATCCTCCCTAACATTTGGCATAAAGTTTCAACCCTCTCAGAGCAATAAGTTGATCACATGGCCTTCCCTAATTCATAGGGTACAGGTCTGCCACTCTCAGACCTATGGGGCATTGACATCAACTTCCCTAATCCTTGAGGAACGTGCCCCACCCTCTCTGTACCATGGGGCAGGAAAATTCTCCCCAAACATTGAGTGGCAACATCCACCCTCTTCAACTGCTGGAGCAAACTCACCCTCTCTGTATACATGGGTGGCATCCCTCTCTTGGCCCAAGGCAATATCTTAATTCCAGACCTCAGCTTCCATGGCCTTCTTAAAGCTGTTTCTCCTTCAATCTCTCCTTTCCATGTCCCTTTTAGTCCAAGTTGACAATGGTTTTGATCATACAGTGTTCTCAAAAAGCTTGTTGGTATAGTGTGCTAGAAGCAGGGGTCCAAGCCATCAGACAGTAAGACTTTCCACAAGTCTTTCCTAGATAACTGCATCTTCCTTCTTAATTTACAAGTTTCAAGTTTAGTTAAGTCCTCAAATGGGGCACTATCATCTGGGAGCTTGACTTCCAGATGCATGGAATTTCCAGAATCAGTTTCTGTTTTCTTTGTGCCCAATATTTCAATCCTCACCTTTATCTCTCTCTTCTATCATTTTGCTATAAGCTACAAGGAGAAACCCAGCCACATTCTCCAAGTTAACTTTGGAAAGTTCTTCAGTTAAATGCCCAGGCTCGCTATTTTCAAATTATGCCTTCTATAAATCACTAGGAGTTAATCTTGCTAAGTTCTCTGCAACCTTAAAACATGGATCACCTTTCCTCCAGTTTTCAATAAGAGTTTCATCACTTACTTCTAAGGCATCATAAAAACTCTCTTTAGTGTCTATCTTACAATTATTTCCTTCTAAGACATTACCAAAAATAACTTCAGGCTCCATATTGCTATCAACAGTCTCTGCAAAGCAATCTAGGCCATTTCTATCAAGCATCTTACAATCCCTCCAAAAAATACCCCTTACCTATTTATAAAACCATTGCAGCATTTTGGTAATTGCAAAAGAACTACCCCATTCCCAGTACCAAATTCTGTATTAGACAACCAAAGGGTGCTGATGCAAAATACCATAAATCTTCTGGTTTTTATAAAGGGTATTTATTTGAGGAAGAAGCTTACAGTTACCAGGCCATAAAGCATAAGTTACTTCTCTCACCAGTCATTTGCCCCATGTTGGAGCAAGATAGCTGCTGACATTCAGCCTTCTTCTTCCACTTAAGGCTCCATGGTCAGGCTCTCTATGCTCTGTCTCTCTTCTGGGGCTCTGTTTCTCTCCAGCTCAGTTGTAGACTATCAGGCAAATGGCTCATCTCTTTTCCCAGGGCCTTCTCTCCTTCCTCACAACCAAACTCCTCTGTGTGCTTACTTCCCAGGGCTCCAGCTCAAAATCTCCAGCATCAAAACTCCACCTCTGTCCTTTGCCATGTCTTTTATCTGTGAGTCCCCACCCACCAAGGGGCAGGGACTCAACACCCTACTGACATGGCCCAATGAAGCCCTAATCATAATTTAATTAAGTAAAATTAAAACCTCTGAATCCAATACACTCTAATACACCCAGAGGAAAAGACCAGTTTAAAAACAAAATCCAATATTTCTTTTTGGAACTCATCAATAATATCACACTGCTACAATGTGGCTTCCAAATATTTTCTCCCAATGTGTACATTGTCTTTTCCTTTCAGGCTAAAATTCTTTGAGTTGTAAAAGTTTATAAGCTTGAGGAGATCCCACCATTTATCTTTTTCCTTTTCTTTTTTTTTTTTTTAATTTTGCTTGTACTTTGAGTATAGAAGTGAATAAACTATTGCCTAACAAAAGTTCCTGAAGTTGCTTCCCTGTCTTCTAAAAACTATATAATTCTGGTTCTTATATTTAGGTCTTTGTTCAATTTTGATTTGATTGCTGTATATGGTGAGAAGTAGGGAAGCACCTTCATTCATTTGTACATGGACATCAAGATTTCACAAGACAATTTTTGGGGAAACAATTATATACCAAGAGAGTAAACCATCAGTTGGCTATAAATATGAGGGTTGACATCTGAACTCTCAATTCAATTTCAGTGGTCAGTATGTCTCTCCTTATGCCAGTGCCATGCTGTTTTGATTATTATGGTTGTGTAATAATTTTTAAGATTGGGAAGTGCCAGTCAAGCAACTTCAATTTTCTTTTTCAAGATGGTTTTGACTATTGAGAAACCTTACCCTTCCATACAAATTTGATGATTGCCTTTTCCATTTCAGCAAAGAAATATGTTGGGATTTTTATTAGAATTGCACTGAATCTATAAATCACTTTAGGTGAATTGTTTTAAAATGTTCCAGGGTTGAATGTGATGTCCCATCAAGAGCCATCTACTTTTTTTAAATGTAGGAATTATTAAGAGTAATTTTATTTCTATTAGCAAAGCCCACATATTTATCATAACACAAATGGACAAGTATTAAAACAATATTGATTATTTCTCAAAGTGACCTTACTGATTTAAATGTATGAAAATTTTCTGGATGAATAAATTCAGTTGCTCAGAAAATTAAAGAGATAAAAATGAAAACAATATATTGTCAAGCGTAAACTATAAGGTCTATGAGTATAAATCATCTCTAAATTTCTTTAAATTTTATTCTAGTATGAACAAAACTTATTAAAGGATCAAATATTATAATAATAAGAACATGATGGCTATAAAACAGTGTTAAGTCATGTAATGTACTTTTATTTCCATTACATATACAAAAAAATCTGGATTCAGCATTTTGTCATTGATTTGGAAAAGGTTTTTTATGTCAGTTTGAATAAAGAACAGGATTCAAAGAAATCTTTCTTTCTAGCTAGGGACTTTGCATTTATTTCTGCCTTACAAAGCTGAGAAATGTAACCAAGTGCTGAAATCTCATTTAATTGAGTCTAAAATCTCTGACAAAAACAAATAATGAATAAAATGACATACTATTTTTATTAGGTTTTGCTAAGGAATCCTCACAAATATTAGTAAGTTCTTATCAAAATAATCCTATCAACAACATTAGTTTTAGATATGTCCATGGTGCTTTCCAGTACTTTACAAAAAATAAAATGGAAGTAGGGAGCTGATATATTCTTTCACAAAGGTTTTTAGAAACAACAATTACCATTTGACCCTGCAAACCCACTTCCAGGTACAAAAACAAAAGTTTTGAAAGCAAGGACTTGGAGAGATATTTGCACACTGATGTTTGTTCATAGCAGCATTATTCACAAATGCCAAAAGCAATACAAGTGTTTAACAACATATGAATGAGGTGTATTTTGAGAGCAAAGGGAATATGGAATGAGCAGTGATAAAAGGTATTTATAGATACCAATATGACCATGTGTCTAGCTGCAGAAAGAATGCATGTATTGTTATGAGTATTTCTTATTTTGTTATAAATATGTTCACATGTATGTGATTGCAGTTGTTTGTTTTGTGCCATTTCCAGCCACGTTTTTGTTTTTTGTTTTTTTTTTAGAACAAAATACATCTTTATGTTTTATTATTTAAATTTTTTAAAATTTTTTATAAAGATACTTAGATTACAAAAATGTTACACAAAAAATATAGAGATTCCCATACACCCCACCTTCACACCTCTCACAACCTCCCACATAAGCATTCTTCATTAGTGTGGCACATTAATTACAATTGATAAACACATCCTGGGGTTTTGTCATTAAGCATGGACCACAGTTCACATTGTAGACCACACTCTCTCCCACACAGTTCTGCATGTTATATGATGATATAAAATGGCCTATATCTGTCATTGCAATGTCACTCAGGACAACACCCAAGTCCCCCAAAAAGCCTCTATATTACAACTGCTTTTCCCTCTTCCTGCTCCCAGAGCCCCCAGTGGCCACTGGTTCCACATCAATGTTGTAATTTCTTCCATTGCTTGAATCACAATATGTCTATAGTAAAATACCAGTAAGTCCACTCTAGTCCATAGCTCTTCCACCCCTCCTGAGGAGTCTGGAATAGTGATGTCCACTCTACTTCCAATTGGGAGGGGGTTCATATCCCATGAGGACGATGGATGGAAATATCCTGCCTGCAGCTGTAGACTCTCTCCATTCCCTGGGATGGCCGCTTTTGAAAAACTATATTCATTGTCATGTGCTATCTTTGAAGTTTCTGTTTCCTTATCTCAGCAGTCAACCAATGACCTGACAGATACTTCCTTCAAGGCCAGGAGTTGAAAATAAAAAACACCACTTCCTTTCTTTGCAGATTGCTTCTGAGCTGTAGCACTCCATATAAAGCCTGGCTGCCCCCTATTCTGGTTTGACTTTCACTTCCTTCTTTTGTTGATCCTAAAGATCAGCCAGAAGTGCAATCTTAGGATCATGTTTCCAACACCGGGCATGCACAAAAACCCTGGATCCCAGGCTTCGTGTTAGCACTATGAGGCCCTTACTCCAATAAGTATCTTACTCCTCAGCCTTATCCTGCCCAGGCTTTTACATCTCCCTGCTGCTTGACCCATTATGAGTTGCTTACTGCAGGTAGAGTGTCTTCAAATGTTTTTATCAAATGCCACCTGTAAAGCTGCTCTATCTTGAGATGGGTGAAATGAATGCCAATCTTTATCTCAGTCCTGCAAGGAACCCCCAGAATGGACAAAATTCACAATCACATTTAATTTTTATTTTAGTAAAGGTTCATGTTTCTTCCAGTGTACACTATGTGTACATTATGTTATATTAAATGGATTTGCAAGAGTGTGGCAGGAGAGAGCATTGTTTCATAAGAATAGACAATTCATTTGAGAAGTTTTCTACAAATTAGTGAAGATTAATACAGAAGTATTTGGAGAAATATAGTGTTTTATTTTTAAGATAGGTGTAGGCTAGTGAGAATGATGAAGTAATATTTATGGGCCATAGATGAGTTAGAATAATTGAAGGAGCAAAGTCTTTTGAGTTTAAGATCCCAGGAATAGATTGGTTTTATGTAGAAACAAGGGAAGTTCACATATTTTAACAAGATGACAAGAGGGAGCCAGCCCTGCACACATGTGGGAAGAGGGCACCTGGGAGAAGACACAGCAGGGGAACAGAAGGAGGCAGAGGGAGTTTGGCCAGAGAGGAGGTTAGGAAGGAAGCTGCTGTGGGTGGAGCCTCAATTGAGGCTCAGGTGAGGAAGAGCTGCTTCCCAGCTCTGGTGTGTTGATCTGAAGGATTCATATTGGGATGGGAGATAGACCAAGAGAGGGAGAGTTCACTCACAAGACAGAGTGGTGAAGGGAGCAGAGCATTTTGTGTAAGTCATAGGAGGGGTGTCCTGACATTTAGCCATATTATTTTGTTTAGCAGTGAGTCACCAGGCCAGGACTCACTCCAAGGGGGGATATATGAAGCTGCTTGTACCTGGAAGCAGAGACAGCAAGAACCCAGGGCACAGGCAGCCCACCCCAGCAGTTGAGAGGAGGCAACTTCATCTGACTCCAAATGCAGTGGAAAGACTCTGGAAGGATTCCAGCACAGCAACAATGTCTGAATTTGATCTCATTTCAACCTGATCATCGTACAGACTGAGACATCAATCGAGGAGTGAAAGTGAGATTCCTAAAATCACACAGGCCTACCCAGCCCTGTGTTTAGTTGTAGTCAATGTTACATCCATCCCCTGCCTATTTATTCCATATCTATGTCTGTGTATTAGCTACATGGGAAACAAGACTCTGTGGTTTGCAGTGTTTGTCCCACATAGACTTGATGATGCCCCAAGGAAGCAGAAGCTAGAATGATTCCCACTGTGTCCATGAGGAGACTGGGGAGGCCTCTATGACTACTCTGGGGACACAAAAATGAGTAAAGGAGTAGCCTGGTCTGAACCCAGCTGGGTCTCCTCATAACTGGGACCTGAGCTGCATACAGGCCTTCCCAGGTAGCTGTGAGGAGGAATGTGCTAGGAGAACTGTGTCCAATTAACAAGATGATCTAGATGAGGAGGACACAGACAGATGTACAGAGGGACTTTTGTGGGGTTCTTACCATTGAGGAGGCCAGGGTAAGGGGACCTTAGGAGGTGACCTCAATTCCTTTGTGGAAGACCTCAGCAGAACTTGGAACTCTGGTAACCAGGCACCCAGATTCCAAAAGGCAGCCCCTCTCTAAGCTCACTTGGCAGGAGACACCCGACAGGGAAACATGTTCTCCTGCTGTCGTCCTAGATCCTGAGGCACCAGCCTCAACCAAACCAGGAATGAATCCCTTTCCATCACTTACAATGATGGCTCAGGCTTCAGCCACGAGGGTCCTTCCTGGCCATTGGCCAGGATGTACCCAAAGGTAACACGGGGTGGTCCAGGGGAGCCAATTCAGCACATGCCACTACTGTGCTCCTGCCTGGGCAGCCCCTCATCCCATCCACATCCCAGTGAGTGGGAAGCATGGGCAGTGGGACCACCCTGGGCAGGAGCAGGTCATCAGGAAAGGGAATACAGTAGGTCCTTCCCTGTCACCTGCCAGGTCATGGCAGGAAGGGTGGGGAGGTGCATCTTGGTGGTGGCACCCATGTTAACCAGTGTTAATCCTGAGCCCTCAAGCTGCCATCTCCACTCTAAAGGGGCTGGAGGGAAAAGCAGACACCCATCTGGGCCTGATCTGGGTCCCAGCCCAAATGAGGTACAGCTTCCCCTGCAGAGTAGGGCAGGCCACTCATTGACACCTTTTGGCCTGACTGCTGGGCACTGTTTGCAGCGCTCCCTGGAGGTGGTGCGTGAGGACCTGGAGGAGGGCCTTATCTACACCGTGCCTCTGATGAAGGTTTAGGTCCATCGTGGTCCCAGTCAGAGCCAGTGCTGGTTTCAGATGCGAGCGTGAGCCAATGGGGGTCCCAAAACAGCAAGGGAGCACCCCAGGGCCTGTAATCCACCCTGGTCATATTCCCACTCCCTCTCCCAGGCTTTCACCCCTGAGAGGCTCAATATCCCACTTCCTGAGGAACATAGGTCCCCACCATTCACCCACCACACTGTCATTCCATAGACCAAGGGAAAGGTCATGTCAAATGTTTAAAGGAATAGTAGAGAGGAGTCTTTTGTATGGGTTTCCCTTCAGGGTAGGCTGAAGGGTGGATTCACTTCAGATATGTGTGTATTTTGCTGCTGTTTCCACTTCTTGGCTCCATGTCACTCTGCAGCAGGCTTTGTGACTGTCCTTCCAAACCTGTTCCAAACCATACAGCTCCTCTTGTTTAGGAAGATTCTTGCCATCTCACATAAATATTCCCTCGACCTTCCCAGGTCAGGATCTGTTCCTGCTCAGCTGCCCAATATTCCAGAAGGAGATGGCTTAGAGCAATGATTCCACCTTCAATGCTGCTGGACTTTGAATGGTCTTCTCCTATGGCCCTATCAGCACCGCTGCCCTGATCACCTCCCTTATGCCCCAAGGCACTGATCCTACCACCCCCAGTAGGAGATCCCAGGAAAGGGATGGCTGGGCAGAGGACATGCAAACATCACTTTCAACAGCTAGCCAGATAATGTCCCTAAGGCTGGAGCAGTTCAGTTACCACAGGCTGCCTGTGTGGGAAGGAGTTTCCCTGTACCCCACCTGGTACTGCTTTTTCATTTTCCTTCATTTACCTGATCTGGTGTCGGGGTGGCAAATTGCATCACCTTTTGGCTTTACCCCATGAGCAATGAAGTCCTTAAAGTCATTTGCTGACCAGGTTGGTCTGCTGTTTCCTGAGGCATCTGTTCAGAACCTCGAGCATGCAGGAGTCTTTATCCCCCCAGGGACTCTCCAGGCATCTGCCCTTTACTGCACCTGGGGCCTCATCTTTCAATTATTTTCTCACCTTAGATTCAATTTTAAAGCTGAGGCCCTTTCTCTGATAGAGGCATGCACATCCCCCTTGGCCTCAAGCCACTGAGGGATTGGGTGCAGCAAAGTCTGCCCACATCTCCAGCCCTACCTGGGGGTCCACAGTTCTGCCTCTGACCGCATGTGCCTACTCTGTCCCACCCTAGAGGAAGAATGACTCAGCCTTCGTGGAGGAGGAGACCTGCATATTGTGGACAGTCAAGGCAGGCCCTTGGGAGAAGCTGGTGGAGCACCTGGTGCCTGCCTTCCAGAAGGGTGACCTCATGTATGTGAACATCTTCCTTGGGACATACCAGGTCTTTACCACCACCGAAGAGGTCTTGGATCAGCTGTTCCAAAGGTGAGTCCTAACCTCATCTTTAGCCACTTGACTGCTCTGCCCCCAACATTGTTTCAGAAAAGTCATTTCACCAACTGGCCTTAGTTTCCTCTTTGGGAAAGAGGGTGGTAAAAGGGCCAACCTCCAAGGTTGATTGTAAGGACTAACTGGGAGAATCTTAGGTAGTACTTTCCTCTTCCCAGTAAAGAAGCTCTCAGACTCACTCCTTTACTGACCTCAGTTTTCTCATCTCTAAAAGATATTTGAGATCCTTTTGGGGGCCTCCAACCTTAGTGTGGTCAGAGCAATTATCACTGTAGACTACCAGAGGGGCCCAGGCCCACCCTAGGTATGAGAAGTTGCCACTTAGGGCTCATTCCTTCTTCAAATATACATCAAGTGTCTGCTAGGTGCATACAATTTCTTAGGCACATAGCTTCATGCAGTGATCAAAGCAGAAAAAAGCCCCTGCTCTTCTGGGTTCCATTTGAGTTGGAGTCACAGGAAATAACATGAATCATCTTAAGCCGGGGATACACTCAGTAAGTTAGCTGCAACATGTTTACGCTCTCCCCTAGGTATGGATATGACCTGTGTGGCAGTGACGGAAATGGCAGATGCCTTGAAATGAAAAAGTGAGTGCTCACTGGGTAAGGGTGAGGTGCTCTTCTCACCAGACACCAGTGTGGGGAGTTGAGTGCTAGGTGGCAGGGAAGGGCTGGGAAGAACACTGGGCCCCACACATCCTATGACCCCCTGTAAGTCTGAGGATGGAGGGCTTCCCCCTCCACTTGGAAAGGAATCAAAGGAAGCTGTGGATGAGGTCCTGGGGCACTGGCTGTAGAGGACCCTGGGGTCTCATTGTAGGTCTCAGAGGGAACCCTTCACCATCCTAGCCCCATCACAACCCCAAGACCCCCAAACACCACCTCATACAGACACATGAAAGGGATGGTGAGCACCCTCCTCCAAATCTAACATGGACTTCAGTCTTGTCTGCCTCCTGCAGGATGGCAGGGCCAGCTGTGCCCCTATCTGCGAGGGCAGTGTCAGTGGGAAGAGGACACACATGACATGTGGCAGAAGATGAGGCAGCTCCTTGGGGCAGAATTTACTGGGTGAGGGGCATGAGGGCCTGAGACAGGACAGACTCTGTCCCCTCATCACTCACATATTGATGAAGCTCCTACTGTGTGTCAGTGCTGGACTATGGAAAGACAAGTCAAACCCTTCCATGTCCTTATGGACTTTATGTTCTAGTAAGAGGGTCCTTGGGGTACAGCAAGGAAGAACGGCCAGTTTCTGATTCTGCTGCCCACTCTCCTGCCCTCAGCACCTTTTCCTCCCTGCTGGGCACCTGGATGGACCAGTACCCTGATGATTTCCTGCAACCTCAAGACTCTCTATGCCTCAAGCTGCTGGTGGCCTACTCCCAGGAACATCTACCTGGCTCTGCCCCGGAGCACCGTACCATAAATGTACTTTTACAAATGAGCCACCTGGAGCTGATTGAGGCAGACCCAAAGGGTGAGAAGGACTTGGGGTGGGAACTTATGAGATTGTGGGTTGAGGCCAGACTGGACTACCTAAGCAGGATCTACCAGAGGTTGCTCTTATGTCAGAAGCAAGGAGGAGCCTCAGACAATTCACCTGGGAGACTGCAATGTGGGAACACTTATTTTTGGGCTGAATCTTCCCTTAGAAATAGTTTGATTTTCTCTGTATAAGAAAGACATTTGGAGTTGCTTATGGTGTGGAATCTCCCTCTTCTCTAGGTTCTTTGTCAGCTCCAGAGCTGCAAATGCCTCCAATGAAATCTGAAGCACCAGTTCAATCACCTGCAGCAGACACAGGGACAGTTCCAGAGGCTGAAGCTTCTCCATTGCCACTTCTACTGCCAGCTACAGAGTTTGCACCCATGCTAGCTCTGGAAAGAGAGCCTGGTACATTAGCTGTTGTAGCACCAGCTCCTGAGTGGAAGGTGGCTGTAGCACCACCACAACAGCCACCCACAGGGTTAGGGCCCATGCCTGTACTGGAGCTAGATCATCCTACCTCATCAGCTGGAGCACCTGCTCAGGAGTTGAAGGCAGCTATATTATAATCAATAGCACAAGTTCCAGAGGTGGAGGCACCAGTTCTAGAACCAGAGGCAAGTCCAGCTCCCCCTGCTTTGCCACCTATACAAGGATCAGCACTGCTCACTCTGGAGATACAGCCTACTCTCTCACCATCAGAAGCACCAGCTTTAGTGCTTGAAGAAGCTTTGGGGCCACCTTCACCATCACCTATGGAGGTAGCACCAACGACCACTCTTCAGGTAGAGGAGGCTACATCCCCAGATATAGTACCTGCTGCCAGGCTGGAGGAAGTAACATCACCATTTCTATCACCATTTCCTGAGCTGGAGGCAGTCCCACCACTACCTCTGTTCCCACCTACACAGTCTGCACCAGTGCCCATTCTGGAGCTACAGCCTAACTCACCTTCAGCAGCAGTGGTTACCGAGGGGGAGGCAAGTCTGGCAACACCACCAGAGCCACTGCCAGAGTTCAAATCAGCAGAAGGCCAGGCTGCATCATCAGAGCCTTCCTTTCCATGGCCTGAGACCTCAGAGAATGGGCTGTTTGGGGGGAAGGCTAACCTCCTGGCTTTCCCTCTTGAGCTGGTGGCAGAGCAGTTGACATGGATGGATACGGTGAGCAGATGGACTCGGCTGGGTGGAGATGGGGGAATCCTCCTCCCACAAACCACTGCCCCAGCCTTAGCATCCCCTTATCCAGTATCTTATGATCTGGATCCAAAGCCTGGCTCCACTCCCAGCACTGTTATTTGGCAAGCTTATTAATCCCCAAGCCCACACTTCCCCCTTCTGTAAAGTAGATATGGGACACTAACTGTACCTGTCTCATGCATTGACTTTGAAGATTATATGAGAGCAAAGAAACAGAAAGCCTGAGGGGGCTTGGCCTTTGATGGGTTGAAGGGAGCTCACTGAGGTTAACCGGCTCCATGGGTGGCCACTCTGTGCTGAGGGTCTCCCCAGCATCGACTCTAATAAGATCTTGATGTGCACTGGATCCTTTGGCAGGCACCCAAAGCCTCTGGTCCCCACCAGTACTATGTACCTGACCACTACCAGGTCAAGGAGGTGTTATCAGGAGAAGCAATTGTGCTGCCTGGGCCTGTGGAGGCATAAGGCACCTCTGGAGTCTGTGAGATGGACTTGAAAATGCAGCTCTATCTTCCCCCCTATCCTTGGGCTCTGGGCCACTTGAGTGTTAGGTCACCTCAGGAGACGGAGAACAAACCCTGTCCTCAGCCTGCTCAGCTCCATCTGAGACCACTGGACCCTGGCCTGTGTCCTTAGGGCCTGCAGGATCTGATCTGGGCAGGTGTGGGGCCAGCTGACATCTCCTTCCCCACAGGAGCTGTTCGAGAAGCTGGTGCCTTACCACTGCCTGGGCTCCATCTGGTCCCAGTGAAACAAAAAGGGCAAGGAGCATGTGGCACCCACTGTCTGTGCCATCATCACGCAGTTCAACTGTGTGACCAACTGCGTAAGCACAACTTGCCTCGAGGACCAGAGCATGAAGGCTCTGGACAGAGCCAGTGTGTTGGAGCACTGGATCAAGGTGGCTAGGGTATGCTCAGGGAGGTCCTCTCAGAATTCCTGGAACCCCTCTTTTTTCTTATTTGCTCTCAGCACTACAGGCCCTCCCTGGCCTGTAGCAAAGCCCTACATTATACTCACTTCCCACCCAGGCTACTACCTCAGTAGTACTCAGTAGACTTAGGTTGAGTGTAGGTGTAACTCACTAGGTCTGTGGGGTGCCCTCAAGGTTTTCCCTGGGTGTCTGTCTCATTTAAAGGGTAGATGTCAACTGAGGGGCTGAAGTAAGAGCAGGGGGCACTCAGACCACACGTCACAGTTCATTCTTTCACCCTCCCCAGGAGTGCAGACTCCTCAATAACTCCTCCCCATTCTGTGCCATCCTCTCTGCTCTTGAAAGCCACTCAATTCAGCGTCTTAAGAAGACAAGGGAGTATGTTTCCAGGTGAGCAAGTCTCTCTCCAGGGACACCAGGTTGCACCAGGGACCTTGTGGGGGTTGGGTATTGGCCTTCAGGGAGCCTGGGAGGCAGAAGCATCTGGGCAAGGACCAGGTGGTGTGGGGCTCTAGGTCTCCACAAGACCTGATGTCAGATGTTCTGCCTCAGCACTGGTTCCCTCCTCTGTCAGAGTTGAGCCAAATGGGAACCTGTTAAATGTTTGCTACTAAGCAACTTACTCTGTCTAATTGAAATCTACATGTTAGAACCAGCTGCTGGGAATGGGGGTCCCCATTTTGCCCACCTCAGAGCTCAGCTCCCAAGTTCCATTGTATCCTGCATCGTTCAGAGCTACCCAGTTTCAGCACCACCCACGCGGGCAATCTGAGTCCCAGGAGGCTAAAATAAAGTGGATTAGCCCTTATACCCTCCCACCCACTCCTAACTCTCTTCCTTTTTGCCCTCCCCCAGGGAAAGCTTCCATGTCTTTCAGACCCTTTCTGAGATTTTCTCAAATGAGAACAACTACTCACAGCAATGAACTGATCATCAAGGTAAAGAGGAGGTAGGGGAGGTTGGGAGTCTGGGGTCAGGAGGTGGGGATGTTAGTTTTTCACTGAAAGTTTCTTTGAAAACATTCAGTCTGGCCTATTCTGGTTGAAAATGTAAAGGGATATGTTTGGTTTGTGGGCAGGTGATTGGGCCGTTGTAGGGCAGTACGCTGTGGTTCTCAAATACAGTGGAGGTGGCTGGGATGTTCCAGGAGAAAATGAACTGGCAGGGTGAGAAGTCTCCATCTGCAAAATAAGGTCTCATAAGTATTACTCATTATGAATGACATGTGTGCCAGAGAGCTATGAGAAATACATGGAAGACAGGAAACCATGGCAGTCATTCCTGACCTTAACTACAAGCTTCCATGTAAAAGAGGAAGCAAAACTTCAATGCCCACTTTGCATCTTACCTGGAAAATCAGATCTGGCACCATGGAGACCCATTTCTGTGTGGATGTCTTGTCTGCAGGCAGAATATCCTGAGTGAACCCCAAGGGAGGAGATTCCTTTGGTATGGCTTGGGCAGACTTTGGGATCTCTACTCCTGTTGGCTGGGGCAGGCAGGATCTTCTCAACTAGGTCTCCAGAGACACTCCATCCTCAAGGTCCATGGCTGGGATGGCACAAGGCCCCTCCATACTCAGAGGTTGGAAAAATCAGACACCAGTTAGTGGAGGTGGATGGTGGGATGATGTCAGCTCAGATGAGGTCTCCATCTGGAAGGGAGCAGCCTGTCCTTTAACACCCTGAGTAAATCAGTCCAAGTCAACATCCTCTTGGGCCTCTCTGTCCTCATGTGGAATGGAGGCATGACCATCTGGTGGTGCTGCTTTCACGGTGAGGTGGCGATGTTTAAGGGAGACAAGGAATGTGGCTGAGCATTCCTGTGACTCCGAGGGAGAAAGCAAGATGGCCAGAGCATTTTCAGTGCTAGTTTGCAACACAGAGGCCTCTGGACTCACAGTGAGGACTTTCAGATCTTTGTCCTCACATCAGAGATAAATAAATAGGCACAAGGAGACTAGCCCACTTGCACAAGCTCAGGCAGTGGACATCAGGCATGTGATGGCAACAGATTTCCACCTGCTCATTTGGTCCAGGTGTCCAAAACCCCTGGGACAATAGGTGAGGGGAGGAGGTCCTCACTGACCTAGTCATAAACCCTGGCAGGAGGAGCTCTCCAAGTTTGCCACCCTGGAGATGAACCCAAAAAGAGCCCAGAAGAAGGAGCAGCAACAGAAAAGGAGGCTGTGTGGATTTAGGATGAATGACCTCATATTCAGCATGGGGGTCCTCAGCCCATCCTTCTGGACCACTAAGCCTGGAAAGCCTCACATCAATGTCTCATCCTCTGGAACCTTTAGGGCCCAGAGGTGTGATAATCCTGGAGGACTAGTTGCAGCCAGTCAGAACAAGAGTCTAGAAGAGCTGACTCAGGGGGTACTTGGTGGAGAAGGGGAGCAAACCGGGTGATTTAAGAAAAGCTTGAGCTAGGAGGTGACTGCAAGTGAGTTTGGGGTTCTTGGAGTCTGTAAGGGGAGTTTAGGTATGACAGCTAAGTGTCCAAGACTGTCCCAGGGGAAGGCTGTGTGGTCCTAGGAGTCGAGACTGAGTGTTCAAGGAGGGGCCTTGGGGGCACCTAAGAGCCTGTGCTCATCCACACCCCACCCAATACCATAGGGTGTCATCCAGGGCATTGTCCCATACCTGGGGACATTCCTCACACAATTTTTGATGGTGGACAATACCATGCAGGAGTATCTGGAAGTAAGTGATCCTGAGGTGGGTCAGGGGCAGGATGGGAAAGGGACCCTGAGGCTTGGGAGAGGAAGCCACTCCCTGAGCCCTGTTCTCTCACCAGTGGGCACACCACATCTCCTGAGAGCCTCACAGCTTCCTTGGGAGCTGGGGTGCCATGGCCTTCTTAAAGACAACTAAAAGGATGCTGGTCCAAGGGGCCATCTCTCCATTGTCATAAGAGGCTGGGACTCAATGTTCTCTCTGTCTCCACTCCCAGTCCCCACACCTGGTGCCCAGAGTCTGCCTGGTTCCTTCCCTGGTCTGGACTGCCCTGTTCATGTTGAATCCCACTGTAATGCATTGTGACATGGGCTTAAGAGGGGTGGCCATGGAAATGGATGGGGGCCCTTTTATGATGGATGTGAATTCTGTCTTCCAGGGGAGGATGGTCAATTTTGACAAATGGAGGAAGGTGAGCAGCTGTGGCCATCACTGTGAGGGCAGGACTGGTGTGGGGTATGGTATGGAAAACCAATCCTTCTGGGCAGGGCACCCCCAGACTGTATGCAGCTTCATCTTAGATTGACAGGGAGAGTTTGAGGAGAAAAGATAGGGCCAAAGTCTCCCTCTGGAGAGTGGGGCTTATACTTGGGATGAAGGACAACTTCCTGGAGGATCATCTGTGTGAACCCAGCCCTGAGGGCAGGTAGAGCCTGGAAAGGAGTGGATGAGTGGGGGTACCCACAGGAGCAAAATCAGCCACTGGCATGCATCCCATCCAGCAAGATCACCCAGGCCTCAGCAGAGCCTCTTCCTTCCCTCTGGCTCCAGGAATACCAGATGGTCGCTGAGTTCCAGCAGCTCCAGGCAGGCTGCTACTATGACTCCCTTGTACCCAATGAGCAATTTGGGGCCTGGTTTGGGGCCATAGAGCAGCTCAGCAAGAATGACAGGTGAGTCCAGGACTGGATCTGGCCATGGTAGTTGTGGGATTGCCCTTGAGGATCCTGGGTCAGCATAGGACCTGTTTCCTGAAGAGAGCTGGGGCACCCAAATGCCAACTGCTGTGCAGACCCTGGGTGGGAGACCTGAGGTGTGACTCCTGGGACCCTATAGCCACCACTCTGTCCTGTAGTTACCACCTGTCTTGTGAGCTGGAGCCCCTATCTCAGTCGGCCAGTAAGAGCTTCAAGGACGAACACCACCTGGAAGGCATCAAGCCTTGGAGTTAAGAGTGAGTTCCCCATCCAGGGTGGGGAAATGTGGGCTGGCTTGGGGATCAGGGAAGCTTCAGGCTAAGCATGGGCTTGGAGAGGCTGACAATTTAGTTCTGGGATCCCAGCTCCACACTCGACCAAGCCTGTGACTGGGGTGAGTCGCCCCATCTCTGGGTCTGTTTCCTCTTCTGTGAAAATGGGTGATGCTGCATTATCTCTAAGGTAGCCAGAGCCCACTGGCTCCTACTGATGGACTGAGCACTAAGCAGGTACAGTGGTGGAAGGGCAGAAGTTTGGCTGTGACGTGAGGAAAGCCCCCAAGGTAAGCTGACCCATCCAGCCAGCCACCAGGCCCCAGATGCTGAGTCCAGTGGTAGCATCACCCTCCACTCCGGTGTGCAGCTCCAGTGTGGTCCTGACTTCAGCAGTAGGGATGCATTTGACTCACACATGACCAGATCCTCAAGCTCTAAGGTGAAAATCTACCTGGACCATGTCCCAGAGTCACAAGATGACCAGGAAATGAAGGTGACTGCCCATCTCTTCTCATGTTTGCCCTCATCTTCATCCTCCCTCTCCTGTGACTGCTTGGCCTTCTCTGGGTCCACAAAGGGGTCAATAATTATTGATTCCTATAGAGCTTCTAGAGGCTCCTAGAGGTTCTAGAGCAGACCTGGGGTGCCCTGAGGCTCCAAGCCATCTGCTGAACTTGCTGTCACCCACAGTTGGAGCAGCCGATCTCTGCATCATCACAGAACTTCTCTATTGTCACATAGGCATCCAGAGGAAAGTGCTCTTCCTCCTCCTCCACCAAATCCAGGGCCAGCCGTTTCAGCCTCAAGCACCACAACTCTCAGCCATGCTATAAATGACATGTGACTGACTACAGCATTGTCCATGTCAGCCTGGATGAGGACAATGACTCCCAGTACAAGAGCATCAAGATGAGCAGGGGATGTGGCCGTCCCCTAGTGCCCCTCACTGGTTCGGGTAGTAGACACATAAGGAATGACATGTTCCCTCCCTGCCATCCTGAAGCAGACTTCCTAGTGGGTGAGGGAAGGACAGACAGCCACCTCCAGGGGCAGGAAGAGTATAAGTTCGAAGGTTGTCAGTGCTCAGGATGGTGGACTTAGGGCCTGAGGCTGGCATGCTGAGTGAGGAAGGCCTGGGAAGGGCCCGCTGAGGTAGCCCCAGTAGGAGGAGGAGGGCACAGCCTGCCAGGCCCAGGGGGTCATGTGCTTGGTCAGCCAGAGGGACAGCTTGGGGTCAGGGTGAATGAGCAGGGGTCAAGGGGAAGAGTTGATGTCACAGAGGTGTTGGGAGCTGGATCACATCAAGCCCTGTGAGCTGCTAGACAGAGATTGACTTTCTCACAGGGGGAGATGGAAGCCACTGGAGGGTCAGAGAAGAACAGGGACAGCAGATGAACTTTGGCCTCAAAGTGGAGATTGGGCTGGTGCATGGTGACACCTGCCATTGAAGGGCTGCTGCCATGACCCAGAAGTGAGGACAGGATCTGCCCAGGATGGTGGCCATCAAGTCATGAGCAGGAGCCAGATCCTGGATGGGATGTGCAAATGGAGCCACCCCAGGCCCACTGCACAAAGGTTGGGTAAGCCACCATGTTAAACACCCACCCAGGGCTGCACTTCTCTTGTGACCAGGAGCAGGTGTGGTTTTACTAAGCTGTCACTTGTCTGACCCTTGACCTGAGCCCTGCCTGTAGCTGGGCCCTCATGGTCATGGGAACTGTGGTCTGGGCCTTGCTGACCACAGCTGCATCCTGGAGCACAGGGTAGTCCTGATGTGCCATAGGTGGTCATCCAGCTCCTCCTCCTCTCTGACAACCAGGCTTAGACTAGATGTCATGTGTTCTGCCCTGGGGTTTCACTACTAACTGGAGGTGTCCTGGAGGGACAGGGTCAGGGCAGGGGCACTTCCTGAGTACAAGCCATCTCCTGTGATTGGGAAGCAGGAGGTGCAGAGAGAGGCCCAGTTTTCACTCCTCATTCCCACCCTCTGCTGCATGGTCACCATTTGTCCCCAGGGTCCTGGGAGCCCACAGGCAGTTGTGCAGGCTGAGGACCCAGGGACAGGGTTCAGCCTACAGGGCAGGGGTTTGAATACACACTGGGAAAAAACCTCAAGACAGAGTTTCCTGTAGGAGATAGTGTAAGGAATGATTGGAAAGAACCCCTCATTCCATGGAGGTCTCCCAGGGGAGCAAGGGAAGACAGTGAGGTCCATATAGACCCAGTCCTGACCAGGGGTGACATAGGGTACCCGGCAGCTGCACTCTGGGGGAGCTGGCTCCAGGAGCCATGCCCTGAGGCCTGTCTCTTGATCCACCACAGGTGATCAACAAAAAAGGACTCCAGCTGTTATCTGCAAGGCCATGAAAGAACTTGGAGGGTGACAAGCCAGAGGACTATAAATTGGTGCAAATCATTTCAGTGGATCAAAGTAAGTTGGGGGGGGGGGTGAGGTGGAGAGGATGATTGTGGAGGGAATAGGCATGAGGACCATGTCCTTAGCCTGAAGGTTCAAGGCCTCCTGGCCCCAGTGTACCTGAGAGTATGGTGGGCAAGTACGCTGTCCACAAACCATGCTGCCCAGGGCAGAACTCAGTGCCCACAGCATCTTCTCCTTACCTGCTTCTTCTCCCTTGTGTACCCTTTCCTGGACGTGACCCAGACATTGGGAAAGCAAGTTCAGAGCTAATAACATTGAGGTACCCAGAGAAAAGGATTTTCACCTCAGACCATGATTAAGATGGACAAGCAGAGTAGCTTAACTTGAAGGGTGTCCTCTGGAAAGGAGGGAGTGACTGCACCTCCAAAAGCACCATGACTGGTGGACACAAGCACCAAACATACTACAGGCCATGCCTTTATGATCATGAAAACTAGACAAAATCCCCTTGATCCACTTAGGAGGCCCTAGGGAGCTGACTTAGTATTTTAGAAAGTAGGAAAGGGAAAGAATCCAGAAGAACCACAGACTCAGACCCAGGCATCCTGGATTCTGAGGCCTTAGATCAGTTTCTCAAGCACCTGCACCTTTTTCTCACCTTCCAAAGGGGTGAGAAAATTAACCAACATATGTGCACATGGTATGTATATGCACAATAAAATTAACTGGATTCTTGTCAATGAGCTGATCTCCCTCTCCCAGCCATTAGCCCAGGGAAATTAAAATGACTCCCACCATTCCTAGAAGTTGGTTCTAAATCCTCTCTTGTCTTTCAAATGGGAAATAGGAGCTGTGAGGTGTGAAATAGGGCAGAAGGACCCATTCTACAGAACAGGAGGACTGAGGACTGGAGAGGTTAAGAAAGGAGATGAGTAGCCACACCACTGAGGCCAGAACAGGAATTCCAGCCCAGTGTTTATTTCTAGCTTTCTCTAGACCAGGACAACAGGAGGAAAATAGCATCAAGGTGTAAATTCTTGCTGGGTGTCAGGTACTGAGTGGTCAAGGAGGCCTTCAGGAACCCTGCTAGGGAGGCCTGGGCCAGGGCTGTCCTTCGCTGGACCCCAGTAGATTTGTCCAGTGTAGGGCTGGATTCAGGGGCCATGCACTGGGTGCTAGAAATAAAATTTCAGCTCTGAGATCCTGAGCAGAGAAGGCAGTAGGGGGTGTGGTGGGGGATTAGATGACCTCTTGGCAGCTCCATTCTGAGGTTGACAGTTATGAGTCAGAGTCACTTTTATAACAAGGGTTTTTCATTTTTAGCTTTGCATTTGCAGAATCTTTCCTTCAGGGAGGCATCATTGAGAGGGTGCCTTTTTGGTCATGGAGTTGAATTGGGGGATTCAAGTTCTGCTGAGGCCTGCTCTTGCAATGGCACAAAGGGATGGGGTTTCCTGTGGTGCTGTGGAGCACAGCAGACCACCCCTCTCTCCCACTCCCCAGTGCTGCAGATTCTGGACAGCGTGAACGTGTACTATGCTATGCAGCCCTCACACAAGTATCATTTAATTCTTGTGAAGCGTAACACACCCATGGGTGCCAAGGTCAAGAACAGATCTATCTCAACCCTTCTGAGGAAAAAGCTGAAGGGACCCACATTCCAAAAAGGGAAAGTCTAACTGGCCCCTCATGCCTACCAGCCTCAGGTTCCCCTTCCCAGGTCTGTCTGGCCAAGTAAGTTTTGCTGACCCTAACCACAGTGGGCCAGGCCAGGCAGGCACTTCCCTCCTCATCAGCCAGTCTGTGTCACCCCCAGGCTTCACTTAAACCCCTGAACCTCTCCTCCTGACCTGCATGACTCTTCTGTTGAAAGGCTGCCCTGGGCTGCCATGACCAGTCGCTCACTTAGGGGACCTCTGAAGTACTCACCCATGGATGACATCCATGACATTCCAGGGTTCCTAGAACAGATACCCCCATGCTAGCCTTTTTCAGGAGTAAAGGTGTCTGCTGACTCCTATCCCTGTTCCCTCACTCCTTGGAAGTGGGTGGAGAGACACTCTTCACCAAGTCTACTCTTTACCGGGTGAGTGAGGAGGGACCCAGCTGGGTCTCGGTTTTCTCAAATCTCATGTCACTGCAAGGGCCATGCCCCACTGTCTCTGTGGCTTTATGAGACTATGCAAAACATGATTAGTCAGAAGGAGGAGATTGGAAAATATTTGAATTTATGAATAAACAGCAAAAAAGTAATATATATATATATATATATATATATATATATATACACACACACATATTAGAGAGGGACAATATTTTTCTCTTGTAAATAGTAAATGTTAGATATGAATATTTTATTATTAAAGTCTTGCTTCAACTACAGCCTCAGAGTTGACATTTGGTTCTTTCATTTACTGTGTTAATTGAAATGAGTTGAAGCCTCTCACATTGCTCATTCAAATAAGAAATCATGCAGAGTCATAAGTTTATTTTAGAAGGGAGAAGTGAAAAGAGCCGGCCACCCTTCCCTGGCTTACTGAAGCAAACTCAGAAATTCCCTTTCACAGAGCAAATGTACATTTTGGTATCAATACACCTAGAAGGAGCAGAGACCACCCATGGGGACCATCAGGATTTAGATGTTGAAGGTACTTCCATTCACAAGGACCATTTCCTGACCCTGGACAGGGCAGTAGCTGTCTTTCTACCACTTTGGAGGAAGGACATTTTCTGCTTCTTGGCTGAGGTTTTGTTTGAGAACCAAATAGGAACTTGTAGTTTTTAAGGGCAAAGTCTAGATTTATATCAGCACTAGTCATAGATAAAATTAGAACACAGCTTCCAATATGGAAAGGAAAAGGACAGAGGAAGATTATTAGCACACGGTTCATGGGGAACAGTTCTTTGTATCCTCAATACCCCTCTAGACCCCTGGTGAATCATTACCTGAGATTTCATGCTTTCGGATCCTAATCCCTGACACTGAATTCCTTTTCCTTATGCAGGGACTGGGGGGATTAAGATGCAACTTTTCAGGCTCCAGGTGGGCCTGGTTTCATAAACACTACTGCTCCCTATGAGTTAGTGCTTCCCACTGCCCTGACATTCCTTGTGCAATTTCTTAATATAGAAAATCCCGGGGAACTTCCGGGAAGATGGTGGACTAATAAGACATGGGAATCTCTTCTCCAGAAAAATAGCTAGAGGGCAAGCTGAAACAGCCCCGAAAAAGATCTTCTAGGGTTTAGGTCATCAGGTGAAGGCTGCACACCACCCAGAAGAGAGAGGGACAGAAGAGGGAAATCACGACTACAGAACTGTGAGTTGCAAGTAGCAGCTTCTGCTGCTGCCGGCACCCTCCCCCACACTCTTTAGAATTCTCGGGCCCCTGGGTCTGTGGCCACAGACAAAGGGGGCTTCAGGGATCTGCCACTCCCGGAAAGGGGAGAGAGAGGGACACAGCCTTAGGCTGACTCAGGTTTGGACCTGAAATTTGGGTTGCAGAGCCTCAAGGACCCTTCCACACAGCGGTTTGCCCTGGGAGCCTGGAAAGGACTGGAGAAATCCGAACTTCCCTCTCTTCTAGCCTGGACTAATTGTTGAGGACACCACGGGAGAGGGGAGAGAGAGCCTGGGGCTGACCCTGCTTTGTACTCCCAGGTTTGGCCTGCCCTGTCCCGAGAGCCCTTCCAGGCAGGGTGGGGCTGCACCATTGTTTGCCTTGGAGCCTGCAAGGGGCTAAAGATATACAAACCTCCCAATCTCATCCTCTACTAACAGGGACTGATTGTTGAGGATTCAGAAGGGAGTGGAAATATTTCCTAGCTGGGAAAAGGGGGGCGCTACGAGAGAAGTCTGGAGAACTGTCTCAGAAAGTTTGAATCACAGGGCTCCTAGCCCCCAGACAGGAAGCTCTATCACATTGATCTAGTCTGTGTCACAACAAATATGCTCCGACCAGGCATTGAAATGAGAGCAGCCAACAAGCGCCATCTCCTGGCAGACCAAGGAAGTACACATAAGAAAATTAATAAGAGAGTCTTTTCCTGGCCTCTATAGCCTCCCTGCCCAAGGCCCTAGGAAACGACTCTACAACCAATTACTGGGTCCAGTGCTCAGTTTTGAGCAACCAGCAGAACAATCCTAACAATCAAGGTTGAGCCAAAAATCAAAGAGCGGTGGTAACTCACAGCCGCCTGCCACTAAAGCCCCATAAAAGAGAAAGAGATAGAGAATCTAAGTAAAATACAAACTAACCAGATGCCTAAGCACCAACAAAAAATTACGGGCCATATTAAGAAAATAGAAGACATGGCCCAAGAAAAGGAATACAGCAAAGTCCCAGAAGAGATGCAGAATTTGAGAGAACTAATCAGTGAGATGAGCACACATTTCCAAAATCAAATTAATGAGATGAAAGAGAATATAGTTAAAGAGATCAATGACATCAAGAAGTCATTGCATGAACGTAAAGAAGAATTTGAAATCATGAACAGAAAAGTAACGGAGTTCATGGGAATGAAAGATACAATAGGTGAAGTAAAAAATACATTTGAAGCATACAACAGCAGACTCGAAAGAAGAAAGAATAAGTGATACTGAAGGCAGAGCAGCTAAAATTGAAGAGAGAAAAGAACAGAGAGAGAAAATAATGGAAAAAATTGAGCAGGGGCTCAGAGAGTTGAATGACAACACAAAACGCAAGAACATATGTGTCATTGGAGTTCCAGAAGGAGAAGAGAAAGGAAAAGGGGCAGAAAGAGTATTTGAGGAAATAATAGCTGAAAATTTCCCAACTCTCATGAAAGAAATGAACTTTCATGTCCAAGAAGCACACCGTACCCCAATAAGAATAAATCCAAATAGACCTATGCCAAGACACATATTATTCAGAATGTCAAATATAAAAGATAAAGAGAAAATGCTCAGGGCAGCAAGAGAGAAGCAAATGATCATGTACAAAGAACGTCCAGTAACACTTTGTGCAGATTTCTCTTCAGAAACCGTGGAGGCGAGAAGACAGTGCTATGATACAATTAGGAAACGGAAAGAGAAAAACTGCCAGCTGAGAATTCTTTACCCAGCAAAACTGTCCTTCAAATATGAAGGTGAATATAAAGTATTCACAAACAAACAGAAACTAAGAGAGTTTGCATAAAAGAATCCACCTTTGCAGGAAATATTAAAGGAAGCCTTAGAACCTGAAAGAAAAAGACAGGAGAGAGAGGCTTGGAGGAGAGTATAGAAGAAAGAAAAGCAGAAAGGATAACCAAAAGAGTAAAAAGAAAGACAAAAATAAGATGACATATGAAAACCAAAGAATAAAATGGAGGAAATAAATAGTGCATTTTCAGTAATATCATTGAATGTGAATGGATTAAATTCCCCAATCAAAAGATACAGGCTGACAGAATGGATAAAAAAAACATGAGCCATCCATATGCTGCTTACAAGAAACTTATCTCAGACACAAGGATACAAGCCGGCTGAAAGTAAAAGGTTGGAAAAAGATACTCCATGCGAATAGTAAACAGAAAAGAGCAGGCGTAGCTATACTAATATCAGACAAAACAGATTTCAAATGCAAAAAAGTGATAAGAGATGTGGAAGGCCATTATATATTAATAAAAGGGACGATCCTCCAGGAAGATATAACAGTCATAAATATCTACGCACCTAACCAGGGTGCCCCAAAACATATGAGACAAACTCTGGCAAAACTGAAGGGATCAATAGACATTTCTACAATAATCATTGGGGACTTCAACACCCCTCTCACATCATTAGAAAGAACAACTAGACAGAAGATCAACAAGGAAACAGAGAACTTGAACAATATGATAAACAAGTTAGACCTAACAGGCATATACAGAACACTGCATCCAAACAGCGGATTATACATTCTTCTCAAGTGCCCATGGATCTTTCTCCAGGATAGACCACATGTTAGGTCACAATACAGCTCTCAATAAATATAAAAAGATTGAAATTTTACAAAGCACCTTCTCAGATCATAATGGAATGAAACTAGAAATCAATAACAGACAGGAAAAAAGGAAATTTGCAAATGTGTGGAGATTGAACAACACACTCCTAAATATTCAGTGGGTCAAAGAAGAAATTGCAAGTGAAATCAGTAAATATATTGAGACAAATGAAAATGAGAACACAACATATCATAACTTATGGGATACAGCAAAGGCAGTCTTGAGAGGGAAATTTATAGCCCTAAATGCCTATATTAAGAAACAAGAAAGAGCTAAACTCAAAGATTTAACTGAACAACTTGAGAAACTAGAGAAAGAACAGCAAACCAATCCCAAAGCAAAAAGAAGGAAAGAAATAATAAAGATTGGAGCGGAAATAAATGAAAATGAGAACAAAAAAGCAATAGAGAAAATCAACAAAACAAAAAGCTGGTTCTTTGAGAAGATCAATAAAATTTACAAACCCCTCGCTAGACTAACAAAGAAAAAAAGAGAGAAGATGCAAATAAATACAATCAGAAATGAAAGGGGTAAATTACAAATGACCTCACAGAAATAAAAAGAATCATAAGAGGATATTATGAAAAACTATATGCCAACAAACTAGACAACCTGGATGAAATGGACAAATTTCTAGAAACTCATAACCAACCTACACTGACACAACAAGAAATACAAGAACTTAACAAATCAATCACAATTAAGGAGATTGACTCCGTCATCAAAAATCTCCCAGCAAAGAAAATTCCAGGACCAGATGGCTTCACAGGTGAGTTCTACCAAGCATTTCTAAAAGAATTAACACCAATCCTGTTTAAACTCTTCCAAAAATTTGAAGAGGAGGGAAAATTACCGAACACATTTTATGAAGCCAACATCACCATAATACCAAAGCCAAATAAAGATTCCACAAGAAAAGAAAATTACAGACCAATCTCTTTCATGAACATAGATGCAAAAATTCTCAACAAAATACTTGCAAATCGAATCCAACAGCATATCAAAAGACTTATACATCACGACCAAGTGGGATTTATTCCCGGTATGCAAGGCTAGTTCAACATAAGAAAATCAATCAATGTAATGCACCACATTAAGAAGTTGAAGGTAAAAAACCACATGATCATCTCAATAGATGCAGAAAAGGCATTCGACAAAATCCAACATCCTTTTTTGATAAAAATACTTCAAAAGATACGAATAAAAGGAAAATTCCTCAATATGATAAAAGGCATATATGAAAAACCCACAGCCAATATCATACTCAATGGGGAAAGGTTGAAAGCTTTCCCCCTAAGATCAGGAACAAGACAAGGATGCCCACTGTCACCATTGTTATTCAACATTGTACTAGAAGTTCTAGCTAGGGCAATTAGACAAGACAAAAAAAATAAACGCGTCCAAATAGGAAAAGAGGAAGTAAAACTCTCACTGTTTGCGGATGACATGATCCTGTATTTAGAAAATCCTGAAGTATCCACAACAAAGCTACTTGAACTAATAAACGAGTTCAGCAAAGTGGTAGGATATAATGTCAACACGCAAAAATCAGTAATGTTTTTGTACACTAGTACTGAACAATCTGAGGAGGAAATCAGGAAGAAAATTCCATTTTCAATAGCAACAAAAAGACTCAAATACCTAGGAGTTAATTTAACTAAGGAAGTACAGGACCTATATGCAGAAAACTACAAAACAATGCTAAAAGAAATTAAAAAAGACCTAAACAAATGGAAAGACATTCCGTGTTCATGGATTGGAAGAATAAATATCGTGAAGATGTCAATCTTGCCCAAACTGATTTATAGATTCAATGCAATACCAATCAAAATCCCAACAGCTTACTTTACAGAATTAGAGAAGGCAATTACCAAATTCATCTGGAAGGGTAAGTGCACCCGAATAGCCAAAAGTATTCTAAAAAAGAAGAGCAATGTGGTAGGAATTTCACTGCCTGACCTTGAAACATATTACAAAGCTACAGTGGTCAAAACAGCATGGTAATGGCATAAAGATAGACATATCGATCAGTGGAATAGAATTGAGAATCCAGAAATAAACCCTCACCTATACAGTCAACTGGTTTTTGACAAACCTACCAAGCCCACGCTGATGGGAAAAAACAGTCTCTTCAACAAATGGTGTTGGGAGAACTGGATATCTATAACCAAAAGAATGAAAGAGGACCCCTATCTCACCCCTTATACAAGAATCAACTCAAAATGGATCAAAGATCTAAATATAAAAGCCAGGACCATAAAACTACTAGAAGAAAATGTAGGGAAACATCTTCAAGACCTTGTAGTAGGTGGTGGTTTCTTGGACTTCACAACCAAAGCACGTGCAACAAAAGAAAAAGTAGATAAATGGGACCTCCTCAAAATTAAACACTTTTGCACCTCACAGGACTTTGTCAGAAGGGTGAAAAGGCAGCCGACTCAATGGGAAAAAATATTTGGAAATCACATATCTGATAAGGGTTTAATATCCAGGATATATAAAGAGATGTTACAGCTCAACAATAAAAAGACAAATGACGCAATTAAAAAATGGGCCAAAGACTTGAATAGACATTTCTCCAAAGAAGAAATACAAATGGCAAAAAAACACATGAAGAAATGCTCAACATTACTCATTATTAGGGAAATGCAAATCAAAACTACAATGAGATATCATTTCACACCTATCAGAATGGCCACTATTAAAAAGACAGAGAACTACAAGTGTTGGAGAGGATGTGGAGAGATAGGAACACTTCTTCAATGTTGGTGGGAATGCAGGATGGTACAACCACTATGGAGGACTGTTTGGCAGTTCCTAAAGAAGTTGAATATAGACTTGCCACATGACCCTGCAATACCACTACTGGGTATATACCCAGAAGAACTGAGAGCAGTGACATGAACAGACATCTGCACACCAATGTTCATAGCCACATTATTCATCATTGCCAAAAGTTGGAAACAACCCAGGTGTCCATCAACAGATGAGTGGATAAACAAACTGTGGTCTATTCACACGATGGAATATTATGCAGCTGTAAGAAGAAATGAAGTCATAAAGCAACAAGGATGAATCTGGAGGACATTATGTTGAGTGAAGCAAGCCAGACACAAAAGGACAAATACTGTATGAATGCATTACTATGAACCAAATATATTGTGTAATATATTGTTTGATTCACACACACAAAAAAACAAAAAAACAAACAAAAAACAAAACAACAAAAAAATTTACATGTATCCATTATATTTAATTGAGAAATGTATATATTTATTCATCTGTGTTTACTTTTTAGTTTTTTATTGCTTATGTTTTCAATTATTAAATGTACAAAATAAAGTTAAAAAAAAAAAAAGAAAATCCCTGGCAAGCCCCAGCTTCTGTGTGGGTACCTGGTGGCCTCTCCTCCCTGGTTGGGGCCTTGAGGTGTCACCCATGGACTCTGAATGCCAAGATAAGAATACTTACTCATTGTAAGCAGAGACCCCACAGTCTTTTTTGTGGGTCAAGGTGAAGTCT
This sequence comes from Tolypeutes matacus, assembly GCA_026826555.1. NCBI lineage: Eukaryota > Metazoa > Chordata > Mammalia > Cingulata > Chlamyphoridae > Tolypeutes > Tolypeutes matacus. The sequence continues at coordinate 2,078,104 of JAKSZT010028212.1, read as the reverse complement.
TGGGCCCTGTGGTTTGAGGTCCACTATCTGGGGGATCTTCATTTTACACACTCAGTTGTGTTGCTACTGATTGTCCTCAAGAGGGGGTTGGCTCTGAGCCCTTAGAGCTTGCAGCCCCCTGAGATGACTGCATACACTGTCCAAACTTTGTGCTTTGCTTTTGACATTGGATAGTGGATAATTCCTGTGGGGAGGGGTTGAAAGATAAGGCCTGAGGAGGGAATGGTATGCCACCTGGACTGAGGACCACAGTCTTGCACAGACACACCTCACCACAAATTAAATTACTGAATAGCTTCCTGTCCAGGTGGTGACCAGGCCCTGTCCTGAGCTATGTGTGTGCCCGCCCCTGGCTTCTCAATGTTCAGGAACTAAAGGTGTAAGCCCTGGCACAACACAGAGCCCCAGGACCCTGCACCATTCTCCTGTCTACCCTAGCTGTGGGCTGTGGGGCCACTTCAGGCTGGTTTATCAGGGAAGTAAAACACTATAATCTTACATTTTAATTAGGAAATGTGTCTGAATGAATTCATTTTCTCTGTAAATAACATAGAGTTTTTAACTCTCTTGATTGAACAGGCCTAGAAAATCTGGTATCAACATTCACCACTGATGCCCAGATTGTTGTCCCAAAGTACTATTTTCCATAAAAAGAGAAGAGGGCACCTAGGAGGTATGTTAAGACGAGATCTTGGACAGGAAATGTGTGAGAGGAACTTGACAATCATCGTGTGCTGCAGAGCATGGAAGGCATCAAAACCCTCAGGTGGAGTCAAGCCATGACAGGAGCCAGCTGGCAAGCCTTCTGGCCAAATCTGGCCAAGTTTGTTGTCATAATAGCTAAAAAGTACAAGCAACTCAAATGCCCATTAAATGATGAAGGGACAAAGAAAATATGGTCTAGCCATACAATGGGGTGTTATCAGCCATAAGATGTAATAAAGCACAGATATATGCTAGAAGGTGAGGGACTTGAGGAACATTATGCTAAGTGAAAGGAGCCAGACACTAGAGGCCACTTACAGGATTCCATTTATATGAAGGATCCACACTAGGCAAACCCAGACACACAGAATATAGATTAGTGGTTTCTGGGTCCTGGGCTGAGGGTGGGTGGGGGAAAGTGACTGCTATTGGGTCCAGGATTTCATTTGGAATTGATGAAAATATTCTGGGATTAGATAGTGGTTATGGTTTTACAGCCTTATGAAGATACTAAAAAGCACTGAGTATCACACTTTAAAAGGCTATGTTAATTATAGCTCAATAAAAAACGTTAAGTTGATATTGGAAGTCCATAATATTTTTTGCCTTGAATGGGGCCTGGACAGCTTGTGAAATAGACAAACACCTGCACATTCACTGATTGTTTTAGGAAATCCTCAGGGACTATCAGAGACCAGAGGAATTGGGGGAAGCAGTCAGGTGAGTTGCTGCTTCCCTGGCTCTGGCTCTTCCCCTTGATCAAGTTCATCCCCACCCCCACCCCACTCCTGAGAATGGCCCCTCATATATTTTGTGTGGAGCTCAGAGAGAGTCTTCTCATTACCCCGAGCTCCTATGCAAGCTGTTCCATGTCGTGAGTCTGCCACAGGTAAGAAAAAGTCTTCGTGGGACCTTGTAAAACAGCACAGTGGTGACACTGCTCAAGTACTACTGAACTGGTTGGTAAACTGCCATGGTCTTGAGTCCCCTAAGTGCCACCCTAGACTCCCTGGTCCTTTCTTTGGGGCCCCAGGACCTCCCCATGATGTGGGGTTCATGTTTCATGGCAGGGGGCCTCAGGACCCCGACCAAGACTGGTTTTCTTTCTCGACCAAACTGCCAGCCTAGCTCCTTGGGTGCCCCTCCCTGCTCCCACCCCTGTCATGACCATCTCAAAACTAATGTTGTAGCTCTGGGACTGCAGAGAATAGCCACCCAGAATAATGGAAAACAAAGGAAAAAAGACACTCTCAGACATTAACATTTCTAAATCTCACACTTGCCCCCAAACTTCCTCTCCTAGCAACCCCTCACTCAAGCCGTTATGCTGCCCTGGGCTGAGAGGCCCCCAATCAGGCAGTTCCTTCTTTGCCTCTTCCTCTCCTCCAGCCTTCCAGAATGCTGGGTGGTCTCATCACTGCCAAGGAAAACCCTCCACACTGAGGTGTCCTCATGAGAGCAGCCTCAGTAAATCCCTCTCCCCAGGCATCACCACCCCCTCCAGTGTTCCCTTGACTTCTGCTCACCCAACCCCAGCCCCTACAGAGCATTTTGGCCTGTGCTTCATCAGAGTTTGTTCTTTCTCTCCCCTACCAGTATAGCAATGAGTAAAGTTATCCTTGCCTGTTTCACATTGTCTGGTACAAGTTTTATTTTGACAGCCCATTGCTCTACCTCTAGGGCCTGTATCTATGCTGATTGATTAGGATTAAATATGCTGAGTATCACCCACATACAAGAAAGTTTGCACACACACTCATATAGGACAAGTGGGAATGGACTGAGAATGGAGTCAGGCTTGTAAAAATTTCATTTTAAGGAACCCCCAGTCCACTCAAGAATATATGTTGCAATTGCTATCTTAATTTTCAAGGTAATATAAATCTTTTCTTTCTTTTGACCTTATGAATTCTGTGAATAAATATTTGGATAGCACTTCACTTTTACTAATTGCTTTTTAAAAGCTGTTTCCACAGACCCCACATATTCCTAAGAAAGACCAAAGTCTAGATTTTCTTTCCATTTTCCATGTGAAGAAACATGAGGCCTAGGGAGAGGAAGAGACAGGTCAGAGTCACTCAACAGAGGAGGAGAGGAGGTGCTTTGGGAACATGGGCTTCTTAGCTCCATGCTCAATTTCTTTCTATGACCATAGAAGTAGAAGGGTGTGGCTCCCAGGCAAGTGTGGGTAAATGAACCTTAATTTACTGAAAATGATTTGCTTCCTTACCATACATTCTTCTATGCCACATTAAAAGAAGCAAAGCCATTTCAGGTTACCACGAAGCCTGGAAGAATGAATGAACCTAGTGGCCACATCAGGAAGTCACAGTTGACCAGAATTAACATGTGCTGGCATCAGAGAGCTAATTGGAACCAGGTAAAACCACCAAAACAACCCCTTGGCTGACAGGGAGAAAGCATGACTACATGGCCCTAGAGCTCCCTCCACTGGCCAAAGCAGATCAGCCTTTTCCTGTTCAGTGTCTGGGAGCTGCCAACATCTCCTGGGGTTGATGGGCAGTTTTTTGTAGAAGGGACTCAGGAAAAGGGCCCTGTGTGGTCAAGAATTGGAGAGAATTTAACTTAGGAGAGGAGTTTTCCATGAGCAGGTGGAAGAAAAAGCAGCTGTATGTGTGTTGGGGGTGGATTCAGTGGTCTATGGGGTGGAGTCATCCACAGATGCCCTGAGACTTTTCAAGGAGTGTGGGAAGAAATAAAGACTACTTCCACTGTAAAAAATGTACATGTAACATCTTTAAACACATAAAGGAAGGGCATGTCAAAGGACCACACCTGTAAGTTGAAGTGATGAAGGAGCAGAAACAGGAGAAAGCTGAGAAAGCCAGTCAGCATAGTGAGCAGAGCTGAGGCCCAGAGAAAAAAGGCACAGATAGGATAAGGTTGGTACTAGGAGTAGGGAGAGAGGAGGTGAGCTGGTGTCCATAAGAGTTGGAGAAAGAGAGAGCAGCCAGTCACCAATTCCCTCACTCCACTGTCATCTGCTCTATACTTACCCCACAGCTATCAGAACTAGTTTGCCTGGGCCCCTGCTCCTTTCAACCCAATTACTGAACAACACAGAGCTTGGCCAAGAGCAGGTGCTCAGGGACTGTTAGAACCCATGCTCATAGGTGCATAGGTTTTCCAGGTGATCATATCTGTGAGTATCTGGAAAGCCTCTGCTGACAATAAGACCATGGTGGCTTCTTAGGTTCAGGAGTAGTGACCCAAGGGGTTCCTGCATCCTAGAGGTACCCAGGGTCTCTGCAACAGCCCTAGTGCTATGTCTGAACCTGGATGCAAGAGGTGTGAGCTTGTGACACAGAATAACAGGTACTCCTGGCTCTCCACTTCCTGAGATTTAGTCAGTTCTTTGAAATGTCATCATGCTTGTCCTCATTCATTACTTGTCTGCCCTTGTCTGGGCCCCTGGAAAACAGTGAGGCTGAGATGAACTTCCTCCTTGGTGAGTGTCTGCCCTAACATGATCCTCAAACAACCAGAATCACTGAATATCAGTGCTGGAAGGATTTCCTTGCCTTCTGTCCATCAATGGTTAAAAAAATGCTCCCCAGCACTTCCCATGGAGCACACCTCACATGCCATCTGTTCTAGGAAGTGTTCCTTGGCATTCCCAAGGAAGGATGAATAATTTCCTCCTCCATGTTCCCATAGAACTTGTCAGGCCCATTTACATGAGTGTACTCATGGCCTTGAATCAGTGAGAGTTGCTTTCCTATTGTCCCTACTTCATGTGGACTTCCAAGGTGTAGTCATGCTTTATCTATTCAAACACCTCCTAGCCCTTCTGTGCACCAGGCATCAATTGGGCTCTGGAATTCAGAGCTGAGTGGGACTGGATCTTGTCCTTGCAGAGCTCAGAAGCCATTTGGAGAGAGATAGTGATGGACAATTGAAGGAAAACTCTGAGTGAGGCCTTGGCCTCATGCCGGGGGAGGACCAGGTCTTGGGAGACATCTTGCATCATGCAGAGGAGTATGCATGGAGTGGAAGCTCAGTTAGCCCTGGCTGAGTGCAATTGAGGAGGCTTGATGGCAGTGATAGCCCTAGTTCTCATTTAGGGAAACTGAGACCCAACTTGACATGGATGGGGCTAAAACCCAGTGCTCCTGACCTCCTCTCTTTTGACCATTTGACAATGATTGATATCATTAAGTGAAGTTATAGCTAAACAACTCATTCATCATTGCCTCATTTTTGTATTCCTTTCAGGGGTCTATCATGTGACAGCCTGGAAATGGGGAGCAAAACCTGAGAAGGCACTTTCTCCATGGAGTTGACAGCTTAGAGAAGGGCAGGCAAACCCTGCACAAGTCAATGCAAAATATCATATTAGAGATACCAATAACTGATGCTTACTGAGAGTTTAGGATATGTCAGGCACTAGCTTGAGTACTTGTATGTATTAACTTATTTATCTTCAACACAACCTGGGAGCTAGAATGCATTGCCCTCTTTTAATATAAATAGGGAAACTGAAGTGCAGAGAGGAAAGGAACTTGGCCAATGACACACCATTAGAAAGTGGTGGCATGGGGTTTGAACAATGAGTCCCAGTTTTCTAAATTTATAAAAGCAGGATGACAAGGGCTAACAGCAGGCCTAGTTTAGTCAATGCTCAAAAATGATGCTGCAATTTCAATGCCCTGCAGTGGCTGAAGTGGGTGGAGTATTACCTCTACACCCTAGGCCCTTTCATGAGCTTCACAAGGGATTTTAAATAGTTATTGAACCAGTGTAGCTAGTGGGTGACCACTTGTTTTGCATAAAGAGGTCCTGGGTTCAATCAACAGCTCCTTCAGAAAAAAAAAAAAAAAAAAAAGAAAAAGAGAAAAAAAAATTGGTACGTGATGGGTCCTCTGCACGAAAGGAAAAGTCCCGGCCTCACAGCCTGGTGACTGGGCCCTCCTAATCAACCCCCCAGGCCCTGCACTGCCACACACCAGATGGCTCTCACCCTCAAACCTGCCCTGGTCCAAATCATTCCAATAACTTTGCTCTTGTAGCTCCCCACCTGGAATGCATTCCCACCCATCCTGACTTCCCTCTGCCAGGCAGCTATCCCTGTGAGCCCTCATCAGTGAGAACCTGTGTGTCTTCTTTGTGCCCACACCCAGGCCAGTCTGACCATTGGCCATTGGGAGAGATGTATCTATTTGTGCCTGCTTATTGTCCCAGGTTGGTGACAATGATCACAGACTTACTTCTCTCCAACCAGTTGTGAGACTGTGAAAAGAACAGCATAGAGGACCTTTTTGATGGAAAGCCAAGCTTACTTTCAGTGAAAAAATCTGGCCTGATAGTTAGGATCTCTGGTATTGTAATTTTCCTACCTTCCTCATCGACAGAAAGGTCTGATTTGTAGTCAATTGGGTGCTTCTTAACATTTAAGTCCCCAAGGCTGACTTCCCACCATGGAGAGTACAGAACATTTCTTGAAATTTATTTTATTTACCTCAAGGTTGTGAAATCATCCTGGTATTGCACCAGGAAATCTGTCTCCCAAGTGCCCAGTGCTACCTGCCACCTGAACGTGAGTGCTTGTACATATGGCAGGGACAGCTGCTCTTAAGTCTTGTCCTCCTCTCAGGACAGATGCCCTGGCTTGGTAGTGGAACAGATGTTGGGGGCCAGATTCTGATATCCAAGCCCATCAACAAAATCCAGGAAAACTCTCAGGACCCATGGTCTTCTGTGGACTTTCTGAGCATGAGGAGTCTGGGGTTGTTGATGAGGGTCTGCAGCAGAAGCCATCTCATCCTGTATCTTACTGAGACACGGGGTCCTAGGATGAGTCAGAGCAGAAAGAACAGAGTCATGCAGTGAGCCACTGCCCATCAAAGAGGCTGATGGCAGAGCTGCCCAGAAAGTCTGCAGTGTGTCAGGAGGACCTGGACAGGGAGGTCTGAGGACATGATGGGGACTGGAAGCTGTGAGATTGTCCCACATAGCTGGGCATCTGCAGTGTTTGGGGACAGTGATGAAGACAGTCCAGATTGGTGGGGTGTCCACACACTGACACCAGGCTACTGGGTGGGCTTCCAGGATAAGATGGTGCTTAAGGGGGTGGGGTCTGGGACTGGACATTTGGGAGCCCTGAGGGTGATCAAGGTGATGTCATGGAGAGTTTGTGCTGAGCTCCACTAAGAGGGCACCTGGCATGGGACCTTGAATGGCAGCTGGGACTCAGGCACATGGGGAGGGAAGACTCAGACAGTGGAAGAAGGTAGCAGCCCAGTTATCAGGACAAGGGCACATGGTCTGGAGGGTCCATAGCCAGGCTACCTGGAAGCTCATCCTCCTGAGCTCATGGGGAGAGGGGCTTTTCAGCACAGGAGTTGGGGAGCAGGAAGACAATGATGGCATACCTGGGCCATCCCAGGGTTCCCAAGGAGGCCTTAAGGGATTCATTTCCTGCTGCCCAACCCCAGTGAAGCATCAAATGTGAAAAATTACCTGCTGATTGATTTAGGTACCAGTATGTGATGTCCTGCTGGAGCTTCTTCTCTCTGTGGCCTGTCATCAGGATGTGACAAAAGCTTATGAGCACAGGTTGGTGTGATAATGGTCCACAGAGAGCATACCAATCCATGCACTGAACCCTGAAATCCAGAGGGAATTTCAGGCCAGGCTGTACCTCCCCAGGATTGCCCAGGTTTTGCTTCTTATGACATGATTGCAGTGCCAGATGTTGCCACATAGGACTCAGGTCTTTGCTGAAATACTTCAAAAACAAGGTATAAAGAGCTGCAAAGGCCCAAATATACAAATATCTCTTAAAACTTAATAATAAGAAAACAATGAAGATAGAAAACAGGCCAATGAACTAAACAGATACTGCAACAAAGAAGATACATAGTTGGTAAATATGTAAGAAAAGATGCTCAACATCACATAAAATTAAGGAATTGCAAATTAAAACAGTTTGATTCCACTATACTCCAGTAGGATGGGCTAAAATCCAAAACACCTATAACAAATGCTGGTGAGGATGTGGTGCAACAGGAGCTGTCATTCATTGCTGGTGGGGATGCAAAATAGTACAGTCACTTTGGAATACAGTTTGGCAGTTTCTTACAAAGCTGAATCCAAGCTTACCATAGGACACAGCAATCACACCCCTCAATATTTGCACAAAGGATTAGAAAATTTTACCCATGAAAAACCTGTGCAGGAATGTTTATAGCAGCTTTATTCATAATTTCCAAAAATTGGAAGTGACCAAGATGCCCAATCATAACTGAATGGATAAACAAACTGCACAGCCATACAACGGCATATTACTCAGCAATAAAAAGAAATGAAGTTCAAGCCACAAAAAGCATGGAGGAACCTTCAAGACCTAATGCTAGGTGAAAGTAGGCAATCTGCAAAGATTCAAAATTATATGATTCCAACTATATGACACTGTGGAAAAGACAAAACTATATAGAGAGGAGAAAGATCAGTGGTCCCACATGCTCTTTTGGGGACTGGTGGGGTGGGATGAATAGGTAAAGCACAGTGCATTAGTATGGCAGCAAAACTATTCTGTAGGATCATGGATTGCTGAGCACATGGCATGATGCATTTGCCAAAATCAATATAAGTGTTCACGCAAAAGTAAAGCCTAATATGAACTATGAACATTTGTTACCTGTAAGATAATAGGAGAAACTGCATATGTAGGGTTGGTATATAGGAACCCTACTTTCTATGCATTTTTTTGGTAGAGAAGTGTTAAATGTGCCAGAACCTTCTGAACAATAGCTTTGATCACCAACTTGACCATTATGTTACACTTGTTTTTCTTACTAAGCTTTATAGCCTCTCTCTGGAGATGAGCTCTAACCATGGATGGAGGATGTAAACTCAGAGCCCCTTTTGCTGGTCCCCCCAGACAGCTCCACAAAGGTGGTGGGTTCAACCTTCCCCAGAGGGTGTGATCAGTTGGGGCTGGTCTCACGCCCATGTCTACTTCTCATAGCCTTTCTGCATGATGGTTTTGTTGAGGTGTGCAATCAGCCATGTGCTCAGGATGCAACTGATGAACAGCCTAGAAAGGCAAGTGCCCAGGTCTAATAGCACATTGTAGAAGAAGAGAAAGTGGTTGAATCTGTGGAATGCTCTCCTGCAAATGGAAATAAAATGAAAGCACACTTTCATTATGACAAGGAGGCGAGGTAGGTGGGCTCTGGAGTCTCCCAGACATGGCTTGACATACTACCCATTCTGCCCCCCAGCTTGTTGACCTTGAGAGGGAAGTGAGCACTGAGCACAACCACCTCCCAGTACTGGATGAGGACCACCTCAGATATGGAGCAGAGGGCACTGAGCTCTGCACAGGACCAATGTTAGTGTTGACTGTCATTGTTTCATGCACCCACACCCTGGGTTCTGGGGTTTCCTGTATAAGCAATCTCAGGTGGCTACCCTGGTTTTGGGGGTACAGCTGAAGTTGGAGCTTTCCCACTGTCTGCTTCAATAATGATGTGCCTCCAGCTCTTTCCATCCAAGTTTAATTCCCAAATCACCAACTGGCCTCTTGGTACCCATTGCTTCTGGCATAAATTCCAAATTTCACGTCCTGCTAGTCAAGGACATCTGATTGGGCCTTTCTTACCATGTCACCTTCTGCACCTCTCTGACCTTCACTGCTGAAGGTCCCTGCATGGCAGCCATATTGGGTCACTAACCTTCTCCCAGAGTGCTCTGTCTTTCTGTGTCTTCCAGCCTTCCCCAGGCTTGTGCTGTGGTCGACCATGCCCTCTTTTCCTCTCTGCCTTTAGATCCCACCCATCGTATGCCCCTTGACAGAACTGTCCCAACTGCAGATGAATTCATCACTCCTCCCTCTCCTCCCCCATTATTCTTATATTTTTCTACTTGATTGGACCATCTGGGTTCTGTGTGTTTGTATGTGTATGTACCTGTTACTCCAATGGACTCAGAACTTGTCATGTAGGGATTCTCTCTGGACCCTCAGAGCCCTTGTTGTTTCCTCCATGATTAAGGTCCTTTGAATGAACGAATCAGGAAAGATGAGCATGTGCCAGGCACTGTTATTCTAAAATGTTTTCAGATGTTAAAATTCATCCTCACAACCACTCTCTGAGGTAAGTACAATTTGAGAAATGGAGAACCCAAGAGTCACAGATGTGTAGTAAGGTCACTCAAGGTCACACAGCCAGTAAGGAGTGGAGGCAGGATTTGAAGCCTGGCTCCAGAGCCCTCCTGCTGAAACACAGCCCCATACCCCATTTCAGAGAGACAAGGGACCCCAGGACCCTCACAAGAGAAAGGGGTAGGGAGGAACGATGCCAAGCAGGGACCCCACAGTTCATCCCTCTCCCCCACCTGTTGTTGAGATACAAGGGCTTTTGTTTGTCAGCTGTGCTCCTCTTAGGCTACAGGAAGAAGGTTGCAGTGATCCACACCTGCAGGATCTTGAGGCCCACAGTAATGGCTATGGTGATGCAGGAACATGAGGGGGTGACAAATCTGATGTCACCCACCATTCTGAGCTGGCTTTTCCACTCTCTCCCAGGTCCTTCCTGGAACCAGTGGTAGAGGAGGGAGATGAAAACTATCACTATCACAAGCTGTGCACCCTGGGCTTACAGACCACTCCCTTGCCCATTATGCAGCTAAGGAAATGGAGGCTCACAAAATTGAGGTGGCTTTCCCAAGGACACATGGTGAGTTCTTCAGATTCCAGTTGACAATCCAATACTCAGAATTTAATTGCTATCTTCTTTAACTTCAGGGTGGCAGGTGGGAGAGGAGTTTAACAGGTTGAGACTCAAGGAAAGTGTGGACTTTTTGAAGTATCTGAGAAGGCCAAAAGAGACTGGGCAGGCCAGGACTAGCCACAAACTCATAGGCTGCCCCAAACAATTATGGAAGCAGAAGAGCTCAGAGTAGAGTGGTCCCCAGATAGCTGCACAATCTATGTTTGCATCTCCTGGAGGCAGTGGGGAAGAGGTAGTGGTTAAAATGCAGCCTTGGTATTAGATTTTTTAGCAACTTACCTCACTCTTGGACCTATCCTTTGCCCCTCTTTCCTTGTCCTAAAAGGAAGATACTATATGAGTCATCATCCTAGGGTTGCTAATAGAAAGGTCATCTAGTAAAAGCTCAGTGATTCTGCATTCATTTTTTAACTACCAGATGGGAAAACTGAGGCCCAAACAAGGGAAGCAAATGCGCACAATAAGTCAGCAACAAATCAAAATCCAGGGCTCTGATTCTCTGATTCCCTCCAGTAGATTCAACTGCCAATCACTTCATTCCCCTCCACCTCATTTTCCCAGCTGTAAAATGGAGATAAGCATATCACCCAAACAATTGTGAGAAATTCAAGGCACAGTAAGTGTGATTGCATAGATGTCAGGCTCCATATGCTGTGTGTTGCTATGATGACCCATAAGCAAATCAGAGCCAAGACCATGGGCCCAGGGGTTGACAAGAGCCCAGCAGGGAAGGGTGTGTGTTGGAGATTGGCTGCAAGGAGGGCAAATGAGCTCCCAGGACCTGGGCCACTGCAGGCAACCTACCCAGCACTCAAGTCCCAATGCCCAGTCCTTTGAGCTATCACTAAGTGAATAGGTTGGGGGGAAAATACACCAAATATAAGATATTGGCTATGGTTTGTAGTCATATATTGGTGATGCTCTTTCATAGTATGTAACAATTGTTTCACAACAAGGCAAGGTTTTGGTGGTGGGGTAATGTATGGGAGCCCTGTAAGATATTATGCATGTTTCTTTTGTAAGTTCACAACTTATACTGCACACATTGTTTATGGATGTTCATGTATGAATGATAAACCTCAGTAAAAATGTAAAAAAAAAAAAAAGTTCAGTAAATAAAAAGATATCCCTGCAGGAGCACAGTAAATGTATATTGAACATTATTCCACCTGAATGTAAATTGATCTTGGTCCTAATCTATAGAGGGATGAGGAAGAAGGCATTAACTAGGTTCACAGTGACATCCCCTATGTCATCTGGGACCACTATAGCTACAACAATAATAGGAGGTACTGTAGGGGACAAGGGTATAAGGCAGTAGGATTCTGAGACATTTTATTAGGTCAGACATGACTGCTAAGCTCTGACAATGTGTATCCCAATGATCCTTCCTTTATCCAGCCTTGAAAAGCAAAGCAATGTCCTGAACAAACAAAGTAATGACCAGAAACCTTGGCCCCACCTTTAATCACTTTTTAAAGGGAATAGGACCAGATAAGGAATCTTAGTCCCTATGTAACACATCACACTCCCAGTTGGAATTGTCTTCCTCGCTGTCCTGGTCACAGTGCAGGGAGGCCTTATTAAGTGTCATTTTCCTTCCCCTGTGACCGTGCGTTCAGGGACTCAGAGGCTGGCAATGCTGGATTCTGAGTCTTTTCAGCCCTGTGAGCCCTCTTCCTCTTGCTCTGTTATGGTGGTAGTAAGATCTTAAACATCAAATAAGAGGAACCATCTTGGCCCAACAGTGTTGATCAAATAGTTCCTTAGGGATTCCATTAAATTTTTCTCCATTATGCCTTGCTTTAATAACCCAGCTTGTGGACCTTCACCCTCATTTATCTTTCCCTGGTTACTCTTTGTGTTCCTTTTATGGCCCTTTGGAAGGGGAAGTTTCCTATTACTGGGCTCCAAGATCCCAGTACTCTGGGCCTGCTCCAGTGAAGACGGCTGACATCTTCCTGTTGTTTCCACCCCAGAGTGGGATGTTATGGTGGGCCTTTCTTATCACTTCCACCACTATCATCCCAGGAAAGAACAGAAAAGTCAATAGGGTCTTCAATTTGAGAGGGCCCTATTTCATGAACTTCCCCAATGCTGTTCCATGCAAGATCTTCTCTTCCACATCCTGCCCCAAGTTTCTATTGACTTTACCATCTGGGAAGTTACAGCCTCACGAAAAATTTTCCATCTGGATTTACTTTTGGGCAAGTCTGTCACAGCTGAGAATACAATTCTCCACTTTCATGCTCCCAGCAAGCTAGAACAAAATTGGTATGGACTGGTCTATGTAGGTCTCTATCCTATCACTTCTCTTATTTGATGGAGGGGAAGTACTTTGTAGCAGAGGGTGAGTAGTTAAGTTCCCCAGACCATGCCTCTCAGCTCTAGATATCTGAGTCTGCAATGCACCCTCTACAGACATATTTACCAACCAAACTGCATAATCTGCCCTAGGCTTCTGCTACTATCTGTATTTTGCTCTCTGAAAAAGACCTTATTATATCAGGTTGGTATTAGCAATACCACTGCTGGTTAAGAGGTTAGTGAAACCACCTAATCCAGGGACTGCAAACACCCCTGACCAAGCAGAGCTTCCTGCTGAGGGGCCCATGGAGACAGGAACCAGGGCATAGTTTCCCTATTCTTCCAATTGACCACTTTCTACAACTCTGGTGTTATCTACCTCATTGTATCATCCCTGTTAACAGGGAGACTGTTTACATCCCATTTGTCTACATATGGCCTGAGGTAGTTCAGCTCCTCAGTCAGCCAGAACCACCCAGGGAAGGCCAAACTGATGATCCACTACACCTCAACCATGCCAATGTGTGTTTCTTTTGATGATCTAGGCAACTACTCTAACATGTTGGTTAGAAGAACAGACACTTAAAGATATCAACACACTCCATTATAGGTTTCAGGGTCTCCAACTGAAGCATGTCTCACAGAGCATTGGAAGGAACAACATTTTACTAACACAGAGAATAAATAGAGCAAGTTCAGCTTCACAAGTGGGCCTTGATTTCCCATAGTCAAAAGTTTTCAGTCTATGGTCCATGCAGGAGATATTTTACATAAAACACCCTTCAATGTGTTTGTGAATCCTAGCGGAGTAAAGTGTTCCCTTCTCACCCAGAGAAGATACATAATCAAGGTTGAGCTAGGTGTCATAAAACATGCCTACCAGAATCTGTCTCTAATGAATTGTTAAATATGCTTCAAGAAATAGGGGAAGGACGGTACTGGCAGTTTCCTAATCTACTAGGTGATGCATTTTATCATGCCAGGCAGACTCTCAGGTCCTGAGCACAGGAAGTATCTGTGGGTGCAATGGAAAGAGGACAGGCTGTGCTAAGACTGACCGTAACATACACTCCTCTCTAAAAATACTTGTTTTTCATCATGCCAAAAGCTTGAATGAAATGAGGATGGCATGCATTTTTACAGTCAGATCACATGGAGAGAGCAAAATATCTAATGGATAATATGTGTTGATGGTCAGGTTTATCTAGTCCACTTTTAAATTATAGAAACAGATTTAGCATGCATCTCAGTAGCAAACCTTTTTTTTTTTTTTATCCAGCCCCTCATGAAACTTCCACTGGGTTCCAGTGGTCCCAGCAGGTCTACTAGGTCCACCTGCCCGTCCACAAACCCCTGGTGCTTTCCAGCTCGTGAATTTTGTGTCACTTTTCCCCCTTTGCTGGAAATTCAAGCCCAGACTCTTCTCGAGCTCTGAAAATCTCACCTGCTCTTTAAGACCTAGTTAGCCTCTCTCACTGATAGCGAAGCAAATGTTTCCTGTTTCAAATTCCTATTTATAATTTTTTTATAACAAATAATCTTGGCCTGCTCTGTGACATCTCCTGCATTTGGAAATACTTCTTCCCTGTGGGACTGTCAGCAGTTTGAAGGCAGAGGCCAGGTCCATCCTCTGGATCCCCAGAGTGCTGGGCATGGGAGAATCCCTATACCTAAGAGGTGCTCAGGTATTTGTTGATATTTTTGTTTAATTAACTTTAATTATTCTTGCCACATGTCTCTAATGTTACTGTTAACCACGACTTACTGGAGGCTTACTATATACTGATCACCTTTTATACATAATTTCACTGAATTCTCTTACCAACTATTTCATTGAACAGTGGCCTTTACTGTAGTGGATGCTGTCATTATACCCATCATAAGAAGGAGGGGATTGAAGCTTAGTAGGGCAATCTAGTTAAGAGACAGAGCTGAATTCAAATTGAGATGGTCTGTCTATCAAACCAACCTCTGTACCACAATTAATGCTATCTCGTGATCACTGCTTAGGGAAAATTTGCCAAGAGTCAATGACAATTCAAGCTGACCATTATTCATCATCCTTCAATATTCTCTTCCAGGGTGACAGTATCTAGTACCTTGAAATTGTCTCAAGTGTATGGGTACCTGTTAAAGTACCCATCCATGTGCATCTCTGTATGATGTCATTACTTGTTTCTGGCTCTAAAACATCAGGAAGATTATTCAAGACATTTTATCAATGTGAAAAATGATTTTGCAGAAGAATACATGAATTAAACATGAGTATATATTTGAAAAACTAGGATGATGAGATGTATAATTCACTATGACATATGAAAAAATCACAAAAGGATATGCAGTAAAGAAAATATGTTATTAACAGGGAAAATCAGTTTTAAGAATATATACTAAATATAAATTATATTCCATTCCAATATGTTTCAAAAAAGTTTAATTAAAAAATCCTTCTTGGAAACTCAAAATATTTGTGGAACATTCTGTGTGGAGCAGTGTTAATCTCTCTGTTCTGCAGGCTATAGATAATTGGATTTATGAATGAAGCACCATAGACTAGAACATGGCCATGAGAAGATTACCAAGAGATGGCTCATTTGATGAGGAACAAAAGACAGCAGTCAACAAAGAAATTACAAACAAAATAAGAATTGCCAATTGTTGGGTAGAGGTGGATAGGGCTTTATTACAGGCTTCCACAGAATTCATCTTAAGCACCATTGAAAATATTTCAATATAGGACTTAAACAAAAAGGCAGAACATACTAAGGCAGTACTAGTGCTTATAGTTAAAGCCATAAATTCAAAAAACTGAACATCTGAAGAGGAAATCCTCAAAATTTGAGGCACATCACTGAAATATTGATGGATCACATTAGACCTTGTGAAGGGAAGCCTGAACATGTTGCCTGCATGGATAGCAGAATAGACCAACCCAGTGGTACATGAGCCACCAGCTGCCTGTGTGTACAGACATGGGGTGATGGTGAGCCCATAGTTCAGTGGGTGGCAAATGGCAACATAGCAATCATAGGACATCACCACAAGGAAGGCCAACTCTGTGGATGCAAAGAAGATAAACAGACAAATTTGAAAGGCACATGCTAAGAGAGAAATAGATTTATTCCCTGACAGAGAAGTCACAATCATGTTGGGAAGAGCAACTGAAATGCAGCAAAGATCTATGAAAGATAAATTGCCAGTAAAGAAGTACATTGGAGAGTGTAGATGTGGATTGATTACAATAGCAGTAAGTGTTAAAATATTCCCAGTCAGGGTACCTAGATAGAACACTGAAAACATCAGACCTTACAAAACTTGAAGCTCCCGTGTGGTTGAGATATCCATGAGAGGGAATTCAGTGAAGACAGTGAAATTGTGCATATCTTCTAATATGTATCGGTTTCCCTGTAGTAAAAGTATAATATGATAAAATATGCTAAAAGCCAAATAGAGAAAATCCATATGTGCGGAAAATAAAATGTCACCATTGGTAACAATATATGGCTATTCATCCAGAAAAAAGAATAAAGGAAATGAAAAAAAAAAAAAGAAAATATTTTGAAATCAATGAATGCATGTATTTCCCTTTTCATTTTCCTTCCTAATCATTCCAATGTGTTAATTTCAACTTTAACGGGATCAGATAATCTAAGTTCATTAAATTAATTAAAATAAATTCAAGACCAAAAAATTTTCAGTTATTGAATCACATGTACACTACTTTAGTAAATTATCTTTTCAAACTCTATCTTTATCCAGTGATAATAACTCATTTTCTTCCTTACTAAATGCTCATCCCATGTATGCCCTGTAAGAGATTTCCCGTATCAACTCATTTGTATGCACAAGCTATAGCTGTTTCTGACATACTTTACATACCAGATGGTTAGGATGTTTGCTGATATTTCCTGTTCTTTGGTTGGCTGTCTTAGAAACAGTTCCTTTACCAAACTTTGTCAATGATTCTGAGTTTCTTTGGAGAATGATTAATACAAGAAGAGCAGATGGAGATTATGTCTCTCCACTCTTTCATTTCACTTGTTTAATAGGAACATCCATATGAGAACTTTCTTTCCTCCCTTGCCCTACAACCCTTCAAATTTTTATTTCATTTTTATAATAACCTACTCATTTTTTCTGTTGCAGCATGTGCCATATTTCCCTTGTTGTCTTTATAGTTTACCTTCTCACATCATAAAGTGTCTAAGAAAAGCATCCCACCTGATATTACTCCTTCTGAAAGAACCCTTCCTGCAATCAAGTAGGAAATCCAATGTGGGATAAAGGATTAATTTCTGCCCAGATATCTTTCCTATGTGCTTTTCAAGAATTTACAGAGACACCCTTATTAAAAATAACCATTATAACCACTATTATTTTACTTGTGCTTACCTTGAAGCATTCCACATCATAAATAAATCCTGTTTCATTCTTAATTATCCTCTCAACTGAAATGAATTTTCTTTAAGGATATAATTACAGAATGATTTAATTTTCATATGTGTAAAACAGAATTGAAGGGTAATAATTAAAAATGTTAGAATTAATTATCATTAATAATTTATTTGTTTATAATCAATTTGCAATGGAAAAAATAATACATTTTGGCTATCATTTATGTGGATATTAATATTCATTTACTTTCACTGATTATATTTATGAATCTGTTGTTCTTTGTACAATATTGCATGTATTTTTTACAAGAACCACTGAATGATCTACATTTCTTCTATTAACCTCATTTTGCAACTCTGCAGATTGTATCATTCTCTTTTAATTGTACAAATCCTCATGTTTCCCCAAACTAAAGATACCATACATTGTCTGCCTCAGAGTGCATTGTAATGTTAAGTGCTAAGCCCTGGGTGTAAGAAAGAAAAAGAGAAGTTAAATTTTTCCCTCTGATTCTAATTACTTCAGGGATATTTTGAAATAGCTTACTTTATAGTTGTAAAATGTGGAAAAAATGAATGGGAAATTTATACCTCATAGATTTTTAAACACATGAAATGCAATATTTAATATCCAGCACATAAATATAAGAAAGCATACATAGTAAAAAGTCCTTTGTATATCTCAACAAATCCATTGATATTTTAAGGGCTGTTTTCTTTTTTTTTTTCATAGATTGATATTTATGAAATAACTTGGTAAATCACAATTGCCTCTGAATAGCTTAACTATCCTTTATAATCTAATTCATGTGATATGTCTTTCATAGTCCTTGTACTAGTTCAATTTCTTCTAATTTCAGTAAAATATTTTCCATGTTTTAATGCAGTCTATATATCACATACATTTCCTCTGTTACCACTTTTAAAACTAATCATCTATAATAAAACCAGTCTTAGTAACATTCAAACTCTCTGAGTGCCAATTTATAATGTGGAGCAGAAATATAGTGTGTTAAACATCTTGACACACTTCACAGCTATTTCAGTGAATTTTTTAATAGCTATTTTAAAGAAACACATGAATTTAAACATACAATTATACCTGATAATAGATTAATGCCATTTATGTTCTGTAAGAAGATATTTATTTTGCATAATTATAGAGACTTTACAAAATCCATGATTCTGTCTCTATTTTTCACTGAAAAAAAAGTTATGTCAATTCCCAGGAAGATTTACATTTAGCCTTAATCATATAAAAAATTCTGGTTCTAGATTCTTCATACACATGATTATTCCTTATAAAGCTCACCTATGGGTCATCAATCTCAGGGGACCAGGGGAAATGATGATTTCACTCTCTAGAGAAGCCAGTTTTCTTCCACCACTGATTGATTAGGATTCCTTGGCTATACTTTTGAGATTAGGCCATTTTAAAAAATTTTAACAAAAGAAATATCTTTTTAAAAAGATTCACAGGTCACTGGTGATTCAATATATTTTCAATTTTATGTCATATTTTAAATATAAAATATTTACATTATAATATATCCCTAATATACTGCAAACCCCAATAAAATACATTTTCTAAGAATTGGAACTAACATTATAGCATGAATAAAAATATATATTTTACAAATTGTCAATAAAAATAAAACAAAAATGTCCCAGTAGCTACTAAATTAAGGAAAGGTATGATATATTTTAGAATGGATTCTAAAAAGAAACAATGGTAAAAGTGTAGTAAAATGGTAAAAGTGCACAGTGTGGGACTTTTATCAAAACTGCTGTGAAAAGGGACTTGTATATAGTATATGATATTAACAAAAGTTATCCCCAGATTTTAAATTACTACCCCCAAAGTGAGTTCTGACGAACATAGTTCATTTGCCACTTTCTGAAAATTCTTATTAATAGAAACTAATCAAGAGAGTTTCAGAATGTGGGCGAGGTTAAGAAGCTGTCAAGAAAAACTAGGCAGTGAAGACTCACTAAAAGTTTTCATATAACTACCAATTTACATTTTGGTAAATTGGCAGGGAAGTTGGGTGAGTAGAGGAAATGAAGTCAAATCTATGAAAGGAGAATATCCCTTGACTTAGTATAGGACAATTTTGCCTTCACTATATTCAGGAACACAATGAGAGTTTCACAGAGACCAAGCAGATCTTTATCTACTTTCATATGTCTCTTTATGTATATTTTAGGCAAAAAAAGCAAAACTTTAGTTTTGCATAGCCTGATAGAGGCTTCAAAAGTTTCCTAATATAGCAAGAATAATTCAGAATTAATCAAAATCATAGTAGATCTGGATAGATTTTCATCTGGAGAGGATAATTCGATAATAAAGCCATACTATTATTATTTGCATGGATATTTAGCACTCAAAAGAGGGTAATGGTAGGCAAAATATATATAAAATTACACTGCCTAAGATTTGTTGAAATATTGCCAAAATTAAATTAATAGAATTTACATAAATTGTCCGTTTTCAAGTTTTTTGTTTTCTGTTTTGTTGTTGTTGTTGTTATTACAGGAACACTTTACACTCTAAATAATTATTGAAAACCCTAAGTGTATCAGTTGGTAGTTTGATATAGTTATGAATTCCAAAAATATTGGATTATGTTTGTAAAATGGTCTGTACATCTGGGCATGAATAAGTTATGATTGGGGCTTTGATTGGGCCACATCAGTAGGGTGTTGAGCCCTGCCTCTTGGTGGGTGGGGAATCAAAGATAAAAGGCATGGCAAAGGACAGGGTTGGGGTTTTGATGTTGGAGTTCTGGTGTGGAGTTTTAATGCTGGAGCCTGTGGAAGTAAGTACACATAGGTGCTTGGTTGTGAGGAAGGAGAAAAGGCCCTAGGAAAAGAGATGAGCAGTTCGCCTGAGAGTTCACAACTGGCCTTGTGGATAGAGGCACAGCCTAGAAAGCATCATAGTTTACAGCTGACCTTGTGGAGGAAACAGAGGAGCTTAGCCAAGAGAGAAATGGATCCCCAGGAGGAGAGGAACCCAAGAAGCCTGAACCCTGGTAAAAACCAGCAGCTGTCTTGCTCCAACACATGGCAACAGACTTTGGTGAGGGAAGAAACTTATGCTTTATGGCCTGGTAACTGTAAGATTCTAACCGAAATAAACTCCCTTTATAAAAAACAACTGATTATTAGTATTTTGCATCAGCTCCCCTTTGGTTGACTAATACTCTAAGTAACCTACAGTTCTGTATATTTTATATATGGAAAATTATCACATTAGAAATAAAAAAAGATATAAGTATAAATGAGTAATTTATTAAAAGTAATAAATCCATTGGGTTCTAATCTAATAATGTACTTAAGATAATGTTATACCCCCAAACCAAAATGGAATTGAGAAAAAATAAATGGTTTTAACTTTTTAAAAGGAGATGGCTGAATTTTCACATTTACTTCATGTTCATTCCATTGGATTGACTGAAGAGTGTGAAGAAAATATGACCTTACTCAGATACATGGTTAGAAAAAGGAAGGAATATTTGATTATCACTTTATATAAGTGTTCATATTATTATATAATTTTAATGTTTTACACCAAAACCCAATAGGTGGTTGTTTCCTAAATAATAGTTCCAATTTTTATTGTGAAACCATACAGATGAACTTTTCACATTCTCTTACGTGTAAATCCATTATCTATTTACAATTTGAATGGATTCCACATACACATGATTTTGTAACTACAAATAGTGTTCATCTAGAAAATATTGGTTCACAAAGTCATCCAGAATTTACTGATATGCTACTTTATTTTATAATATCCCAAAATACATTTATTAATATAAGCAACACAGCTCTTAAACATGGCTTTAAATATTGATAAACAATAAAATCCATATCTTCACACATGTTTTTCTGCAGCCCATGAATCAAGGAGTAATACTTACTCTCAAATCTTACTATTTAAGAAATACATTTCATAAGGCTATAGCTGCCATAGATAGTGAGTGATTCCTCTGATGGATTTGCAAAAATTGAAAATCTTCCTGAAAGGATTCACATTCTAGATACCATTAAAAACATTTTTGATTTATTGGAAGTAAAAATATCAATATGAATGGGAGTTTGGAAGAAGTTGATTCCAACCTCATGAATGACTTTGGAGGGTTCAAGACTTCAATGGAGGAAGGAACTGAAGATGTGTTTGAAATAGCAGGAGAACCAGAATTAGAAATGGAGCCTGAAGGTCTGACTGATGTGCTGCAATCTCATGATAAAATTGAATGGATGAGGTATTGCTTCTTAGGGATGAGCAAAGAAAGTGATATATTGAGATGGAATCTACTCTTGGTGAAGGTGCTGTGAACATTATTGAAACAACAACAAAAAAAAAGATTTAGAATATTGCATAAACTTAGTTGATAATGTAGCAGGAGGGTTTAAGAGGATTATTTCAAGTTTTGAAACTTCTACAATGGGTGAAATGCTATCTAACAGCATTACATGCTGCAGAGAAATATTTCATGAAAGGAAGAGACAATCAATATGACAAACTTCACTGTTGTCTTATTTAAGAAATTTCTACAGTTACCCCAATAACCAATACCCTGATCAGTCAGCAGCCATCAATATTGAGGCAAGACCATCTACCATCAAAAAAATTATGACTCCTAAAGGCTTCAGGTGATGGTTAGCATTTATTTTAGCAATGAAATATTTTTAAATTAAGAAATTAATATATAGAAATTGTTTTCAGGCATAATCTTATTCCCCACTTAATAGTCTAAAATATAGTATAAACATATTGTTTATATACACGAGGAAACCAAAAACTTCCTAAGACTTGCTTTATTGCAGTGGTCTAAAACCAAAGCCACAATACCTCTAAGGTATACCTGTATTTTAAGAAATCCCAAACTGTTTCACACAGTGGTTGTTCAATTTTATTTTCCAGCCAGTGTTCCTGTTTTCCAAATTTTTTCCAAAACTTATTTTCTAATTATTTAGTAGCAGACATTCTTGTAGATGTGAAATGGTATCTAATTGTGGTTTGGATTTGCATATCTTGAATAGCCAGTGGTATTGAACATCTATTTATGTATTTATCGGTCATTTATATATTTCTTTGGACAAGTGTTTATTCACATATGTGGCAGGTAAAAATTATTTTATGAATCACAAAAAAAGAGGAAGATTATATTTGTAAACCAATCAAATACTCTGGCTGTGATACCTTTGATTGCATTAATATCAGTTGAGAAGCCTTTGATTAGATTACTTGATAAGAACAATTTAGGGCTTTTGATTGGAATATTTCAGTGTCTGGTATAAATGGAAACACAGAGAGTCTCCCTCAGACAGACAGATTGTAAATGTTTATACTAGAAAGGAAGAATATGGAAAAACAAATGACTTACAGTTCCAACTACAGAAACCAGGTAAAGGAGAGCAAAATTATACTAAAATATGTAACAGGGAAAACTAATAAAGAAAGAAATAGAATGTAATCTAATCAAAGGCCTCTCAACTAATATTAATGCAATCAAAGGTATCACAGCCAGAGTAATAGATCAATCTATTTTTCCTCCTATTGCTTGTGCTTTGGGAGTAAATTCTAAAAACTATTGCTTAACACAAGCTCCTGAAGATGACTTCTTAAATTCCTTCCAGGAGATTTATAGCTTTATTTCTCAGATTTAGGACTTTGATCCATTGTGACTTGAATTTGGGATACGGTATGACGTAGGGGTCCATCTCTATTCTTTTGCATATGGATATACTATTCTACCAGCACCATTTGTAAAGGAGATTATCCTTTCCTCATTGAAAGGTCTTAGCAAAGATCATTTGGCCCTAGATATAAAAGTTCATGTTTGTACCATAAATTCTAGTCCATTGGTCTTTAGGTCTGTCCTTGTGCCAGGACCATGCAATTTTAATTACTGTACCATTGTAATAAATTTTAAAATCAGGAAATATGAGACCTTCAAATTTATTATTACTTTTCAAGATGTTTTGACTATTCAAGTCTCCTGAGAATTCCATATAAATTTGATGATTGACTTTTCCATTTCACCATGAAGAGTGTTAACTTTGATTGGGGTTGCATGGAACCTGTAAATATATTGGGGTAGAATTGACATCTTAACAATATTTAGCCTTCTAATCCATGAACACAGAATTTCCTCCCCTTTATTTAAGTTTACTTCTATTTCTTTCAGGATTTTAAAAATATTTTCCATATACAATTCCTTTAAACACTTGGATTGATATATTCTTATATATTTGATTCCCTTATTTTCTATTGTCAATGGAATTAGTTTTCTTGATTTATCTTCAGATTTTTTGTTATTTGTGTATTCAAACAGCACTGAATTATTTTATTTTTTATTTTTAAAGAAGCTTTAGATTACTTAAATGTTACATAAAATTATAGGGGATTCCCATATGCCCCACCCCCTCCCGCTCCCAAACTTTCCCACATTAACATCATCCTTCATTAGTGTGGTACAATTGTTACAATTGATGATCACTTATTGAAGCATTACTAATAACCATGGACTATAGTTTACATTATAGTTTACACTCTATCTCATACAGTTTTGTAGGTTATGACAAAATTTATAATGGCCTGTATCCATCTTTACAATATCATGCAGGGTGTAGCAGTTTGGCAGTTTGATACAATTATGAGTTCCAAAAATAGATATTGGATTATGCTTGCAAACTGGTCTGTTAATCTGGGTATGATTAAGTTGTGTCTCGGGCGTTGACTGGGCCACGTCAGTAGGGCATTGAGTCCCACCCCTTGGTGGGTGGTGGAATCAAATATAAAAGGCAAGGTAAAGGACAGAGGGAGCAGTTTTTGAGTTGGAGTTCTCATGCTGGAATTTTGATGCTGGAGCCCAGGGAGGCGAGCAGATGGAGGAGCTTGGTTGTGAGGAAGGAGAGAAGGTCCCAGGATAGAGATGAGCCATTTGCCTGATAGTCTACAGCTGACTTTGTGGAGGAAACAGAGGTGCTAAGCCCAGAGAGAAATGGAGCCCTGGGAAGAGAGGAACCCAGAAAGCCTGAACCCTCACAAATGTCGGCAGCCATCTCACTCCAACACATGGCAATAGATTTTGGTGAGGGAAGTAACTTATGCTTTATGGCCTGGTAACTGTGGACTTCTACCCCAAATAAATATCCTTTATAAACACCAACCAATTTCTGGTATTTTGCATCAGCACCCCTTTGGCTGACTAAAACACATGGCAATTTCAATGTCCCAAAAATGCCCACATAATCCACCTATTCTTCCCTCTCCCTCCCCTCAGAACCTATGTGGCCATTGCCTCTATATCAATGATAAAAGTTCTTACATTGCTAGAAAATTAATAAGCATATAATAGAATAATAATAATTCTACTTTAGGCTTTTGCTCATTCCCCCAATCTTGAGGATTTGGGGATGGTGATGGCCATTCTGTTTCTAATTGAGAGGGAGCTTAGGTCCCATGGGGCAGATGGATGGAACTATCTTGCTTGTAGTTGCAGACAATCTCTGTTCCTTGGGGTGGGCTTTGACCATCATCATCTCCCTGTCAGTTTCCTGGGTGAATCCAATGAACTGTCAAGTAAAAGTTGCAACCCTGCTGAGATTCAGGCCTCAGCTGGCACATAAATGGATCAAAGATTTAAGTCTCTGGGACATAAATTTAACAAGTACAGTGTTAATTATAGGTTTAAATAAAAGGAGTAGAAGAGCCATTTATAGGGAACCTATAAATGAGTTTAACTCTGTCACATTGGGGAGCATAAATCCCAGAATAAGGCCCACTGACAGGGTGTAAAATTCTGAACTTGTCTTCCCTGCTTATAGTGCTTGGATGTCTCTTGAGTCCTCAGGAGTCCAACTCTTTGAGGCACTTTATACTGTGGCAGTCAATGAGACCTTGCTGAGATGTGCATAATCATTACCTCTGGAATGACCTTCCAACTTACTTTGAAATCTCTTTATCAAAAAAAATCATTTGTATATAATCCCCTTTTGATCAAGGTCATTTTTCAGATACACTGCTAGTAGGTGCTGGGTAATAATCCCTCAGTGCCAGGGAGGCTTATCCCCGGGAATCATATCCCAAATGGCAGAAAGTAGTGTGTTAATATGATAATTTTGGCTTAGAGAGAGGCCACATTTGAGCAACAAGGAGATTTTCAGTAGGTAACTCTTAGGCAATTTATAATACCAGGCTAAGTCCACAAGAAATGGTTTATAAGTACAATCATCAATATCAAGGGACTGGCATTATAGTCTGTTCCTTCACTAGCTAATGCCCTTGTACTCAGGGAATTCTATCCATTCTACCAAGACAACATCCATTGAACACCCAAACATATTCATATGTCTTAGAGGCATGACCCTAGTGCTTAGTCATGTTTCCTGTCAGTTTGCTGAATTAGTCTATTAATACTAGTTGTTTTGTTGTGGATTTTTCATTATATTATATATTTAGGACCATAGCATCTGCATATAGATATTATCTGCATTTCCTTTTCAAATTTGGATGCCTTTAATTTCTTTTGCTTTCCTAATTGCTCTGACTAGAACTTCCAGACAGTTTTGAATAACACTGGTGAAAGTGGGCTTGCTTGGTTTTTTTCTGATATTAAAGGGAAAGCTTTTTAGTCTTTTAAGATTGAGTATGATATTGGCTGTGGGTTTTCCAAATATGTACTTTATCATGTTGTAATTTGGTTTCCTTCTATTCCATATTTGTCTGTGTTTTCATAAAAGAATTGTGTTTGGTTTTCCTGAATACCCTTTCTGCATAAATTGAGAAGATCATGAGTTTTTCATTCTTTGTTCTGTTAACATGGTATATTATATTAGCTGGTTTTCCTGTGTTCATCTGTACTTACATATGTTGCAAAAATCCAACTTGATCATGGTGTATAATTCTTCTTATATGCAATTTTATTCAGTTTGATAATATTTCAATGGAGATACTTGAATTATTTTAATACAGGATATTGGTCTTTAATTTTCTCTTATTTTGATATCTTTCTATGGCTTTGGTATTAGAGTGATGATTGCCACATAGGAAAAGTAAAGATCTTTTCCCTCCTCTTTGCTGGAATTATTTGAGTTGTATTGGTGTTAATTCTTCTTGGAAGATTTCTTAATTTCACCAGTTAAAACTTATGGTCCTGGAATTTACTTTTTTGGGAGGTTTTTTTAAGTTAATCTCTTTATTTCTTATTTGTCTGCGGACATCTACTCCTTCAGGGTTTATTTAGTTTGTGTGTTTCTAGGAATTTGTCCACTTTATCTAGGTTACCAAATATGTTGGCAAACAATTGTTCATAGTATCCTTTATAGTCTTTTAGTTTATTTCTGTGGGGTTGATAATAATGTCCCCAATTTCATTTCTGATTTTTATTTACTTGTGTACCCTTTTCCTTTATTATATTAGCAAAGATTTTGTAAGTTTTTATTTATCTATTCAAATAAACAAATTTTTGTTTTGTTGTTTTTTTTCTCTTGCTGTTTTTTATACTATTTTCATTTATCTCCACTCTAATCTTTTTTGTTTCCTTCCATTTCCTTATTTTGGACTTAGTTTGTCCTTCTTTTTCTAGATTCTCTGGGTATTAAGTTATGTCTTTGATGTTATATCTTTCTTCTTTTATATGTAAGAATTGAAATATATAAATTTCTTCTCATTGCTGCCTTTGCTGTCTACCACAAAATTTGGCATATTTTTATTCATTCACCTTAAGTTAACTCCTAATATCAACTGTGGTGCAATTTTTTAAAGAACGTGTGGTTCAATTTTCCCATGCATGTGAATTTTCCTGTTGGCTCTATTATTGATTCTAGTGTCAATTCATTGTGGCTTGAGAAGATATTAATATGTGTATACTTTAATTATTTTTAAATTTATTAAGACATTTTGTGAGTTAACGTGTAGTCTAACCTGGAAAATGATCCATGTGCACTAGTTAAGAATGTGTATTCTGCTTTTTGCATGTGAATTACTCTATATATGTCTCTTAGGTCTAGGTGATTTATGTCCTCATTC
Organism: Tolypeutes matacus; assembly: GCA_026826555.1. Classification (NCBI taxonomy): domain Eukaryota; kingdom Metazoa; phylum Chordata; class Mammalia; order Cingulata; family Chlamyphoridae; genus Tolypeutes; species Tolypeutes matacus. The sequence goes on along the minus strand of JAKSZT010028212.1, from coordinate 2,050,898 downwards.
AGGTATTCAGTTTCCATATTCATATTATGTTTAGATGTTCTATCAATTATTGAAACTGTTGTATTGGAGGTCCCTACAATTCCTGTAAAAAATCTATTTCTCCCTTCAAATCTGTCAATATTTGCTTTGTGTAATTTGGGAAGCACATCTTGGGAGAATATATATTTAAAATTGTTTAGTTTTTTTCTTGAATTGACCTCTTTTTAGTTTATATAGCCCTTCTTTGTCCCTTGTAATATTTTTTTACTAGTGCCATCATGGTTTACAAAAAATCATGCAGAAAATAGTGTTCCAATGTAATGCTCCCCCAACACAAAGAGTTTTATATGTTATTAATATTAACACAGTCCCTTAGTAAAGTACCATTGATACAAATCATGAAAAATACTATTATAATTATGCTATTAACTATAATCCATAGTTATACATAGTCCATCTACACAAACACAACTCCTAACCCCTCCACCATTTTGTTGTACTTCTCACATAATATATCTTTATATACTTAATATTTAAAACCATATGTTATATTACTTTTTATGCGTTTAAATTTTAGTGCCTGTAAGAAGTAAAAAGTGGAGTTACATACCAATAACACAATACAATGCTACTGATGTTTATAATTATCCAAATGATTATCTTTATTGAAGGTATGTATTACTTAAAGACACTTCAATCCACTGTATAGTGTCCTTTCCTTTCAATCATAAGAATGCCCTTTAGCATTGCTTCTATGGCAGGTGTCATGATGATGAACTCCTTCAGCTTTTGATAATCTCCCATTTTTGAAAGAAATTTTAGCAAGATATAAAATATTTGGTTGAAAATTGTTTTCATTCAATACTTTACATATTTTCTTCCACTGTCTTCTTGCTTCCATGGGCTCTGATGTGAAATAATTACTTAATTTCACTGGTGATCCCTTATACATAGCTCATTACTTTTCTTTTTTGACTTTTCAAAACTCTTCTTAAATCATTATCTATCATGAGTTTAACACAATGTGTCTGGGCCTAGGTTTTTTTTTTTTTTTTTTTTTTTGAGTATCATGCTTAGGAGTCATTGGAATCCTTGAATGTGTATGTAAAAGTATTTTGTAAGTATTGGGAAGTTTTCTGAAATGTTATCTTTTAATATGTTGTCTGTTCCTTTTAATTCTCAGAATGCCATAAGGTAATAGTGATATGCATGATATTATCCCACAATTGTCTTAATTTCTGTTCATGCTTTGTCATTCTTTTTTCTTTCTGATCCTAGGTTTGAAAAATTTTAATTGTCTTGGAACTCACTGGTTCTTTATTCTATCATCTCTATCTGCTATTGAAACCTTCTGCTAATTTATTATTACAGTTTTCATGGCTTTCAAATTTTATATTTATGTTTGTTTCCTATTATAAATTCTGCTTAATTATTAGGTCTCTTATTTTGCTTACTCATCATTTTCCTTGTATTTTTTAGTTCTTTCTCTTTATTTTATTTTAGAATTTTTAAGGACATTTTTTAAAGTCTTGGCTGGTATAAGCAATATCTTGTCTTTTTGTTGATTTTCTCTCATATTCTCACTTATCTTTTGGATATTCTATAATTTCATGTTTTGCCTTTTGCCTTGTAATCAATTTTTTCACATCCTATATTTGAATATTTTAAAGTGTCACCTCTGGACTTTAGTCTTGATTTGTCTGTTCTTTAAGTTTGTATCCAACAAGTAATATGATACAGATTTCATTTCATGCCAGAGGGAAAACAAACAAACAAACCACTGCAAATAAACACCTTTCATTGTGTTGACTGGTTGGCTGGTGGATTCCTTCAGAGTTATCCTTCCTATCAAGAGGACCAGCTTGAGGAGAAAACATGATGCCTTCTCAGTCATTTCTGAGTCTGTATCTTTTCTTGGACATGTGCTCATTTCCTTAGGAATCCCATGTTTTCAGAAATCAGATATCCCATCTTACCTACATGTACTAGATTCTTCTCATCACAATGAATGTCTTTAAGGGACATCTTCTGCTCAGTGGAACTACAATTTGATTGACTTTTATACTGTTTTAGCCCTGTGAAAGCTGCTTCTGCTGGCAGGGTAAGTATTTAGAGGAAGAGACAGAAATGAGAGTCCTGGTTCAATACTTCAAAATTCCACCCCATAGAGTTGTACCAGAATATATGCACCCCAGTCTATATTTGGTTGAATAACTCTCTCTGGAATGTGGCCAGGCACCCACAATGAGAACACAGGCCAGTTCCATAGCATGCCATAGAGGGGGTGAGGGAGAACTGGAAAGTCATCACCAGCTTTTTCTACCATTTTTAAGTGCTAATTGCATGACTCAGTGTTCACTCAATTACTGCATCCCCTTTTTGTATTCCAGAGCTCTATGGAAGTAGATTTTGTTAGTTTTTGATAGTTTTTTTTAAGTTTCTATGGGAGAATGGTAGGCTGGAGTTTTTTACTTTGTGATCTTGTTTGCCTGCTTAGTATATAGATTTTTGAAGAGAATATCTGTCAAACAACAAAGTTTGACTAGCAGTCTGTAGATCAGTAAAAACAGTTAATTCCTGATACTGGTATTTTATTCATTTTCTTTTATTATTTATTAACTATATAGAAATAATAAATTTGATTGATGTACTGAAAGAAAATCTTTTGTTTTTGTCACTTTTTCCTTTTGCTTTTCTAATTTGTATTTCATTGATTCCTACTTCTTTCTTTATTAGTTTTCCCTATTAGATACTTTAATATAATTTTGCTCTTCTTTACCTGGTTACTTGAGTTGGAACTGTAGGTTATTTGTTTTTACATATACTTCCTTTCTAATATAAACATTTACAATTTTAAAATTTGCTGTATATACTTTTTAAATTTCTATTCCATCACTTTCACTCTCATTTAATTTCAAATAAAACAATAGTGGTAATTAATTAAATTTCACAGGGAGTTAAACCATATGTTTTTATTTTGCTAAACAGTTGTTGTTACTATCTAATTTAATGCCATTGTGGTCTGAAAACAAATAAGTAAAGTCCCTATAATTCACTGAAACTTCTTTAATGGCTTAGTATGTAGTTCTTCTTGATATATTTTAAAAAGAAATGGTAATTGAAACCAAAATTATATTTTATTACACACCTGGAAAATAGAGAAATGAACACATCTGACAACTAAATATGGTGATGATTATGCTCAAACTAACTTCTCATGATTTTTCTTGGTTCTCTTACATTACACCCATTTTACAAATGATGGTTACTTTCTTATAAAACTAAACCAAACCTATCTTTTGACCCTGTGATTTATCCTCATTATTAAACAAATAAGACTGAAAACTTTTCTCCAAAGGAACTTGTAAAAGAATTTCCATCAGTTTTTTTCTTGGTAACTAATCTATGGATAGGGCACAGATTCCCATCCAAGGAAAATGGATAAACAAAATTGGAAATGTTTACAAAATATAACATTATTCAAAATTTAAAATGAGTAGACTAGTTTAAACCTAACATTGGTGAATCACATAAACATCAATTTCAGTTTGAAAGAAGAGAATTTCACAAAAGATTATAAGATGGACCAACTGATAGAGTAGAGGCATGTTAATATAGGTAACAAAGGAAGATGACTGGTTAGAATAAAACAATAACAGATGGGACCCCACTGGTTGGAACATAGCTATGAGACCCCACCCAGAAACACCCTGAGGGAAGGCAGATGCTTGAGAACAAAGCTATAGCCATTACAGCCAAAGAGCTCACCAAGACCTTGGTACAAAGTTCCATTTGAAACTCCTAGGCTCAAAAGAAGTCCCAGATAACCCCAAACAGAAAAGCCATCTTGTTGTTTCCCTGAAAACTAACAGGTGATGTTAGAAAGGCAACCAATCAGGACAGCAAATAACTGAGATCCCTCCTTAATAAGTGGAGGAGAGAGAAGGGAAGGCCTTAAAATACCTATCCCAGGGCCCACATTGCATGTCTTACCCTGTAGCCCTCCCATACCCATGTCTTGAGTGCATACTATTTTCTCTAATTTCTCAATATATTGTTTTTACTGGCTTCATTAAACTGGCATATTTCTGAATTCTTCCCTTTCAATGAAGCCAAAAACCTAGAAACCGAGAACCCAGTTCTTTGTTAACATATTTGGTGAGCAACCCAGGAGACAAAGAGGCAAGTAATGCTCCCAACAACTGACCAAGACTGGTGAGTCTAGGTTTTTTTAATTAGAGCCAGTCTGCACCTTCTTCTGTATTAATAGCAATGCCACTATATTCCCACCCTTGGTAGTACCCAGAGGTTGTTCCTTCCACAGTCCCCTGGATGCCCTTAGATTCCTGTTAATCCATTACTTCTGGGGCCCCCAAGGCTGTCTCCATGCCACAGAGCAATTAGTTTATAGCATCTTTATGTTCTTCTTAATGTCTGATTTAACTGCAAAATTCTGCCTCTGGCAATGGCCATAAACTGATATCTGTTTCACAACCACTTCCTAAGAAGGCCAAAAGAAGATTCCTTGGCCAGTCCCTTTCCTAGGGAGGAAGTCCGGCTTGGTAGATTCAGTCTGACAACAGGACCCAGATGTCTTCTGAGACCTTTAAGGCTCTGGAAATACCCAGAGACAAGAGACACCTGATCCCTAAACCATTGGAATTGTAAGCAGGGCTTCCAATCCCCAGGACACTGGGCAATTTCCATTCAGTCAGGTCAAGGAGTGAGATGCCACTAAGACTGACCAACACATTTATACCCCCCTAGGATAATGAGTGGCTTTCTAGCATTCTGGCAGACTTCCCATTGGGGTACCTTCTCTGTAATTGGGACAAACAAACTTCTGAGGGTCTAAAAATGAAGAGGTTAATATTTCCTGTGACACCACAGATACAGTAAAAATTAGAGAACAGCCAAGAGTGGCCTCTGTATGGGACCCTGAATTCAAGTAAGCCTCCTGTGTAAGAAGGAAGGAGGGACAAGCAGATCTGAGGGCCAGAGACCATGTGGTCACATGTTTACTCAAAGGGATTAGGAAGTGTACTACCAAACCAGTCATTTAAAATAAGCTCAAGGAAATTGCTCAGAGGCAGGACAAAATCCCAGTCTTATTTCAAGGAAAGCTGGTAGAGGCAAAGAAAAATATACCCTCTGGTAGAACTTGACTCTAGAGAAGAACAGATCCTTTAGGAGCACACATTATTAGCCTTTCTGCCTCTGATATCCACAGGAAGCTTCAAAAACTTTCCCTGGGTCTCTGAACTTCCAAGATCTCCTTTTTAGAAACAGCTTCCACAGTTTTCAACAATTGAGACCACATCACTGAGGAGAAACATGAGGAATGGCAGGCCCAGAGCACAGGGACAGGCTCACCTTTTAGCTGTCACCACTGAAGGCACCTTGTCATGTCAGGGCCACCTGAACCCAGGCCCCACTGCAGCAGGATCCTGCTTCAAGTATGGAGTCATGTCCCTGGCACCAAGCTGTCTTACTGTCAGGACCCCAAGGTCTTGTCCCAGGGAAGGACAGAAGAGGCCAAAGTCAGGCTTTGCTCCCAGTGTTCAACACTACAAACCATCAACCAGGAGAAACCTCAAGTGACCATTGATGTGGCTGGTTCGGTTGTTAATTTCTTAATTAACATGGGAGACACTTATGAGGTCCTGACCAGCCATTCCAGACCTCTATAGTCTCCATTAGGCATAATCAGGAGAGTGAAAGGGGAATCAAGGTCCAAGAGGTCATTTACTAAACCTCTCCCATGTAGAATAAGAAACCTCCTGGTAAGCCATCAATTAAGCAGTATCCCCTCAAGGAGAAAGCTGTTAAAATCATCCAGCCAATGATGAAAGTTTCATTAAGAGTTATGAAGTAAATAAATAATTGGAGAAACAGACAATTTATGTCATGGAAGATGCAATATTATAAAATGTCTATTATATTAATTTTCTAAATGATACCTGTATAAAAATCCCTGTATATTTTCTATAGAAAAAAATAGCATTTGGCCCTAAGGTACTGATGAAATCAAAATAGCATAAACACTAATAAGGAAGAAAAATTTTAATGGATTTTCTTAACAAATGTTTTGTCTTGGTATAAAATAATAGTCAGTAAACATTGTAGCACAACAAAATAAAACACAAGTAAAAAATGGAGGGAACATATATGAATACTCAACAGATAACAGACACAGCATGGTACTGCAGTGGGAACAGTATTCCAACACCCAACTTATACAAAATCAAACCAAAAAGGATCAAATGATAAAAGATGAAAACTAATATTATAATAATTTCAAATATATTTTTAGAGCCTACAGCATAATCCACATTCTTTCTTTTCATTTATACTGAAAATACCTGCTACATGGTCAAACTATGTATCAATGGGGTAATAGACTATTCTCCTCTTAAAGGGAGGAACACTAAAATCTTAATAATTATTCTATCTACCTGAAAAATACTCTTTTTAAAATTAAAAATTTGTATAGCCAATACAAAGGGCATGCAAGAGACAGTTTTTTTTTTCTTGCTTTCTAATGAGACAAAGGATTCAAAAGTTATTGCAGCATTTACAGTCAGAAAGTTGATTACCTATAAACAACAGGAAATATAAGTTGTAAATGTTCTATTTAATCCTTTAAAATCACTTCACTCCATATATTCCATTTCTAAGAATTATTGTTTAGTTTACTTTTCTTCCATGGAAAAATACTTGTGTTGTCTCTATAATTCTGGAAAAAGGCTGAACCTTGTTAACTGATCACTAATGCAGAAGCAGCTCCTAGTGAGATATTGGAATTGAAGACTTTGTGTCCAACCATGAGACAAGAAGGGAATAAAAGACCAGAGTGGAACACACAAGCTGAGTTTTATCCAATCCATTTATTTTCTGGTTTCTAGCAGGGTGGGTGAGAGTGATGTTTTTAAACTTGGACACCAAAAACAAATATACCTGCAGGCATGACTGTAACATGCAACTATAAAGAATAGTTGGAAAATAAAGATTTGAGCACAAGCTTCAATGTTCTTGACATAGGAGCAGTAGGACCTATGCTCCTGTGCACATCAAATGACTGAAATACAACCATGTTCCATCCATTTGTCAATCTATTCAAGATTAATAAACATGTTAATGCTATATCTCTCTTTAAAGTCTTCATCAGACTTTTATTCATGATAATTACACTTGTGACTTATCCTGATGAAGACACCATAAAAACTAGTCATGAATTACAAATTTTGTGATCATCAGTGAAAAAGGTACTCATGAATTGATATTTGTACAATTTGGAAGACAAAATATGAAAACAGTGTCTATTGAACATGAAAATAAGCATGAGGTATATATGGAAGCAGAAAGCAGAACTGACACTTTTGGACATCTTAAAATTCAAAAAATATGGACCTTCGACAAAAGGAATAATCATGTAAAGCTGAGACCTGATATGCTGATTTAGATTTTTCTTGGCCTTCTCACCTTAATACCAGCAATACTTGGCCTTGAGATGCTGCCTGTGCAGGCCTAAAAATGCCTGAGAGTATATTTTTATTGAAATAGAAATTGAGAATATTGATAAGGGAAACCATGGACAGCTTTTGTGGATTAATGCCTGAGAGAAGGATCCTGTTATAACTCCTTGAGGCCAATGCAAATTGTGTTTAGCTCCATACCATCTTCTCATTTAAAAAAAAATCTACCAGCATTTTAGCTCAAAGTTAGAGATCCTAAGCAACTATCAATTGGCTTATTCATGATTGTAAACAAACATCTTAAGACTCAAACCATTGGAAAAAATGCAGTTATTGCATAAGAAATAAATAAACAAATATTTTTTAATGATACCAGATGCCCTGGGACAATTAAGAAGACAGTGGGACATTGTAAACCCTGAAATTAATATATTCTAAGAAGGAAGTATGGTTTGTTCATCTGTATTTTGTCATCAGAAAATAAATGACAGACTTAGAAATGCCAGAGAACTAAGGGAAATTATATACATATATATGCATAATTTTAAGCATTGAGAAGATTGTTTAGGATTGCTTGAGATTTAAAGATCATTTCCATTTATATAAAATTAAAACACAATTATGTAGAAATATGTAATTAATAAATGATTGTCCTAATATAGAGATAACAATGAAGTTGGTGATTTAAAATTTACAGGAAAAAATCTAGGAAAATTTATGCTGGTTAAAAATCCCTAAGTTTCTTGGCTGAACTAGCCTAACTAATGAAGGGAACACTAGTCAAAATAAAAAAAAACTGCTTAGGTAAATCAGTACAGAACTTCAGAAATCCATAAAATAAAATATAAAATTATAGAGAGAAAACCAAATGGACATAGAACACTGTTAAAACTTTTATCATGATACTGGGAATTAGAAATCAATGGATCTATATAATCAAATATATTCATGATAATAACTTGAACAGTAATTTTACATATAAATCTAAATATAAATTGATATATAAGTCAGGAGTTGGTACAAAATAAAGGCATAATCCCACATGTAAAGATACAGAACTTTATCTGTAAATATAAATAACAATATGTATATAATTGATATAAATTTAAATACATTTGTTAATGAATACAAAATTGGACAGTGTTGGTTTTCCAAAGAAATAGTTGTACCAGAGACCCAGGTAAAAACAAATTATATTGAAATAAACATGATGGATTCTTCAAATATTATTGAAAATAAATGGATTTACCTCAGTATTGGAGGAATAGGGATTCATGTCAGAATTTTACCAGTATAATTTCTGATGATAGACTTGTGATATTCATACATTATATTTTTATTTTGAATAACAGAAATTGAGCATGATGTGCACAGCTTTTCTGTTTACCAGTTGCAGGATGTCACCTGATGTTATATGAGCATTGGGTCCTTCACACTGAAAATATGCAAGATATGGATTCTTCATGGGATTCAACTGTAAAATATAAAATGGTAAGTTATGGTAACCATCAGAATGCTGGCTCAGATATGAGAGGCAGGAAAATAAAACTTGTTCCATATTGAGAGAGTAAGTTTTTTTTCCTTAATGTTTTGGAGAGGAAACTGTTTCATATAATATATGAATATTTAGTATTATACATGCAAGATTCAACTCTTTTTTTTTTTTTTTTTCTGCATCTCAATCCACTCTGGAACTAGTCTACATCAGGCACAGAGCTTGAATGAACATGGCATGCACCTTTTCAGACAGATAAAATATAGAGAGAATAAGGTTCTAAATGACATTCCGTGTTTAGGGCCAGGTTTTTTTATTCTATGCTTTTCAATGAGGGAAGTAACTTTAGCATGAATCTTAGTACTATATCCTTATGGTGTGTCTGTAATATCGCAGCTGTGTCTCAAATATAAACACTTTACTGCTTGGTGAGGTTGTTTGTATAAAGGTAAATGCTAAGATAAAATTTGACTTGAATTCTCTAATTCAAAACACTGAATAATCTCTTCCAGAGTGACAGAATCTTGTACCCTGAAGTTCTCTAAAATGTACAAGCATCCATTAAAGTACTCATTGATGTTTTTCTCCACATTACATCATTATTTGATTTTGGCTCAAAATAATCCTGAACATTACCCAAAACATTAAAAAAAGATGGAAAACATCATCCAGAAGAATTACACAAAGGCAAGGAGTTGCAATATTAGGATATGTGTATAACTCATTATCACTTATTCATAAAACAAAACTATATAAACCAGCAAAAAAACTAGCCATATTTTACACAGATAGATTCAAATTTAATATCATATATCAACTATAAATTAAAAATTTTCAATTTTTTTCAGAATTTTAAAATCAAGAAACCCTTGCCCATTGAATCAATATGTGTGTAGAACATTCTTTGTAGAGCAGTGTTCATCTCTGTGCTTCATAGTCTATAAATGATGGAGTTCATGACTGGGGGCACCATGTAGAACATGGCCATGAGAAGTTTACTAACAGACGGTTTATTTTTAGTGGGACTAAAGACAGCAATAAATGAAAAAATTACAAACTGATATTTGCCAACAGTGGAGTCCAGTTAGATTGGGCTTTGTTATGGGCTTTCACAAAATGCATCTGAAGCACCTTTGAAAATATATCAACATATGACTTAAGAAGGCAGAACCATACTAAGACAATACAGGTGCTTATAGCTGTGTACATAAACTCAGAAAACTGAACATCTGAAGAGATCCTCAAAATTTGAAGTACATCACAGAAATATTGATAGATCATATTTGACTTTGTGAATGGGAGCCTGAATGTGATACCTGTGTGGATAGCAGAATAGAACAATCCACTTGCCAATGAGTCACCAGCTTCCTGTGTGCACAGATGTGTGGTGATGGTGAGCCCATAGTGCAGAGTGTGGCAAATGGCAACATAGTGAGCATTGGACATCACCACAAGGATGGTCAACTCTGTGGATCTAAAGAAGATAAAGAAGAAAATCAGAGTAACATATGCTGGGAGAGAAATCAATTTACTGCCTGTCAGAGGATTTATAATCAATTTGGGAACATTAACTGAAATGCAGCAAGCATCAATGAGGGATAAATTGCCAGAAACAAGTATATTGGATATGTAGGGTTAGTTACAATGATAGTAACAATGAGAAGAGTCCCACTCAGGGCTCCCAGATAAATCAACAAGACCAGTAGAATTTGCAAGACTTGGAGCTCCACACTGGTTGAGTTATTGATGAAGAGCAATTCTGTGAAGATGGGGAGGTTGTCTATGTCTTCTAAAATGGTCTAATATGTTGTCAAAGTATAAAATTTAGAATGTGGTAAAACTGAAATAGAGGCAGTCCACATTACTATCAAATATAATGCCATCATTGGTATCAACACACAGCATAAAGGAAATGCACAGACAGTATTTTGAAATCAAAGAATGCACACATTACCCACTTCATTTTCTTTTCTAATTCTACTGACATATTATAATTTCAACATTAATAGGATCACAGAATCTAACTTAATTAAATGCTTTAAAATAAAATCAAGTCTTTTCAATTTTTGAGTCATATTACACAATTTTAGTACAATAAATTATGTAAATATTGTGTCACATCTGGAGATTATTTCCTTATTCTCTTCTTTAACAAATAATCATCCCAGATATACTCCAGAAGAGACATTCTGCATCAGTCTATTTGTTTGAACACTCTACAGCTATTGCTGATTCTATTCCTAGACAAGGTGTCTAGGATAATTATTGATATTTCCCATTTTTTTAAGCAGATGTCTTAGATACTGTTTCTGTAAGAAAATTAATGAATGGTATGCGGTTCTTCTGAAAACAAATTGAATCCAAATGAGACCAAAATGATTATGTCTCACTGCTCTTTCATGTAAGTTGTTTCATATAAGACAGGTGTGTGAGCCTTTTCTTTCCTCCTTTGCAGCATGTCCGTAATATATTTGCTTTGATTGTGTCTAATCAATTTTATTTTTTTTTCTGTTATAATGTGTAACAAGAGTTCCCTTGCTGTCTCTAATTTACCTTCTGACCTGCACCTGGTATCTAAGAATAACATACTACATGGCATTTCTCTTTCTCAAAACATGCTTCCTTACATCAGGAATAAGTTTCAATATTTGATAACGGAATCAAATTCTGTACTGATATCTTGTGTACATGTATTTCTAGATTTTACTGAAATATCCTCATTGAAAATAACTATTGTAACCACACCTATTTTACTTGTGCTTGCCTTGAAGCATTTGAAATCATATAGGAAAACAGTTTCAGTCTTTATTCCATTATTAAACTAATTATCTTGAAGCATCTCATTTCAGAACTATTTATATTTATGTGTTGAAAACTTAGAATAGAGGGGTGATAATATAAAATTTTAGAATTTGTATTTTTATTATCTTTATTAATGTATAATTCACCTGTATTTACAAATATATGATACAATTTGGGAAGAATTTTGCATGGATAATAGTAATAATAATATTTATTTACTTTGATTAGATTAATAGGGATTTCTAATGTTTTTGAAAAATACTATATGCAAATTGATTTTCTTTAATAACCTTTAAATTATGCATGTTTCTTCTATCATCCTGATTTCTTATGAAGTAGAGAAAGTGCTTTAGCTGAGAATTTTATTAAATATTAAAAAATTACTCAGTGAATAAGTCCACACTATTGACCTAAGGGTTGGTTATTGGACATAAACAAAATTCTTGATGCCTTTCTAATTGTCTTTATCAAAACCACACATTGATATTAATGCTTAGAAGTTTCAATCTTCATCTCTGCAGATTGCATCTTTTTCCTTCATTTGTACAAAATTTTAGTTTCCATAGGTCAAACTTACCATACAGCTTCTACATCAGAGTGCACATGATGGTTAAATGGTGTAACTTTGGGCATTAGGGCATGTCTTACCTTTGCTCCTCATTATTTCAGAGATATTTAGAAATTATATAACTTAATATTTTAAAATCTGGAAAAATAAGCAAAATAAGTGGGTTTTCTGTAATGCAAGAGTTGTTGAACACATGAAATACAATAATAAATTAAAAATCTACATAGAGCATATCTGCTTCATGACATCCAGCAAATGAATATAAGAAATTGTTCATAGTAAAAACTCACTGGTTATCTTGATATTTCCATGTATGTTTACAGGACTATTTTTGCTTATGAAGACTGATTGCTATGGAAACTCATTGTTGCTTCTGAATTATTTAGGTGTCCTTTACATGTTATTCAAGTTATATTTCATTCTTAGTACTTGCACTACCTAAATTTCTTGGTGATTAATGTACTATAATATTTTCAATATTTTAAATTCTTCAAAGTACATACATATCATATGGTGCCTTTTTAAAACTAATCACCAATAATAAAGTCAGAATCAGAAACATTCAGACATACTATGAGTATCTACTTATAATATGGGGCAGAAATTATTAAACATAATAGTGATCCTTAGACATATCACAGCTATATCAGTGTATTTTTCATTAACCATTTTAAAGATATTCACGAATTAATACATACAACTATAACTGAGAAATAAGGAAACTCATGTATCACCTGTAACATGAATTTCTTCTGCACATTTTATACTGAGTTTACAAAATCAGTGATCCTGCTTCTTTCTTCGCTGAATATAATTCAAGAAGTCATCGTGCAGATAAAATTCATATTTATCCTTAAACACATGAACAATTTTGCTTTGATATTCTTTATGCATGTGGTTACTCTTTGTAAAGTACATTTATATGTCATTTCTCTTGGAAGCCCTGGAGAAAAGGTGACTTCAGCCTCCAGAGAGGCAATTTTTCCTTTAATTCCTGATTGGTAAAGGTGTATTAAGAAAAGATCCACAAGTCACAGGTGATTCAATATATTTTCAATTTTATGTCCTATTATAAATATAATTTAGTTATAATGTATCCATAAAACCATGAAGACCCTAATAAAATTTTATTTTCTAAGGATATTTATATAAGGAATATTATATACTGCTTAAAATTACCAACAAAAACAAAAATAAACACACATTGACCAGGAGCTACTATATTAAAAAATTGGAATGCATCTTAAAATATATTTTTAAAAAGAGAGCAATTAAGAGAGTTTATTGCATGGATGGGGACTCTTAACAAAAGTGTTTTAAAGAAACCCCTACACATGGATATGACAATAAAGTTAGAAACTCCTTTGATTGTTAGTTAGTACCCCCTTAAGCATTTCTAAGGAAAGTAGTTCATTTTTTATTATTTGAAAACTCTTATTGATAGCTGCCAATCTGTACATCATCAGAATGTGGGACAGGAATAGAAACTCTTAGGTAATGTCTTAGAAATAAAGACAAAAATTGGAGTCTCCACATTTACCTTTAGGGCATCAACACAGCTGTGAGAGTCAGCATAGAAATTTATGTAGTAGAGAATAGAAATAAAATTTATGAAAGCAGAAATCCCCCTGGACTTATTATGGGACATTTTTGGTTTCACCGGTGCTGCAAACATTCAGAGCAGATTTTTACCTACTTTTATCATCACTCTATATTCTTAGTCTCTGTATGCATATGTAAAGCAAAAAAGCAAAACTTTGAAGATTTCAGCTTGACTGAAACTTTAAAGATTCCCTGATGTTGTAAGCATAATCCAGAGAGAGTCTAAATGCATAGAAGTACTGAGCAGATTTGCCATCTGGAGAGGAGGATGAGGGAAAATGATAACTCGGCATCTGATAAAGGTATAGCATTTTTTTTCCATTGAAATATAGCCCTCAAAAGTGGGTAATGGTGGGCAAAATACATACAAAATTATCCTACTGAGGTTCCTTGAAATATTGTATAACATAATTTACTAGAATTTAAATAAATCATCTGTTATAGTTTTTAGTTTCAGGGACAGTTTACGCTCTAAAACTCTGAATAACTTACAATTCTGTGGCTGTGTCTATTGAAAGTTACCATGATAGAAATTATAATTGAAATATGTATAACCACTTATGTAATTTATTAAAAGTAACAAGGCCCTTACAGTTTAATGAAATAACACAACTTTAAATAATCTGTTACTGCCTCAGAATAAACTAAATTATTGGGCTGAGAGAAGTGATATTTTCTTTTGATAATTTCCTTAATCCTGGTTTACAGTAATGTAGATGAATTCTCATAACTTCATTCATTCTGTTGTAAAAGCATATAGTGTTCATCTAGAAAATATTGGTTCACAGAGTGAAGCACATCTAAGAAATATAATATATGTCATTTAACAATACCAAAACAAACATCAACTATTAATGTAATCAACAATCCTATCAAACATGTCTTTAACAATAGTTAAACAATAGGGAACCTATCAAAATCATAGGGAGGACAGAAGTTTTTCTAAAAATTTAATTGTCAGTTGAAATTCAAATTTTATCAACAATTAATTTCAGCAGTTGTTTTCAATAAATTCTTTATTATGTATTTGAAGGTTTACAGAAAACTCATGAAGAAATTAAAGCATTCTTATATAACTTCCAATACACAATATTTCCCATTATTAACATTTTACATAAGTATGGTAACTTTGTTACAATTGATGGAAGCAATATTATTATAATTATACTATTATCTATAGCCCATAGTTTATCTTAGAGTTCATGCTTTGAGCAGTTAAATTTTTTTTTTCTTTTTCTTTTTTTGGTAACATATATATCACCTATAATTTTCAATTTTAATCACTCTCAAATTGTCACAGTTTGAGATTATTTATGAATTCCAAAAAGAGAAATTATGGTCAGTTCCTCTGGGTGTGAAGCCCTTTGATTATATTAGATTCAGCTTAGATGCTTTTGATTAATTTATATTAAACTTAGGTCTTTGATTCAACTATGTCATTAGGGCAACTCAGTTTGAGTTCCCACCCACCACTCTGGGCCATATAAATGGACACCTAATCAAGGAGACACACAGAAACAGATACCTGAGAAAAGACAGAGAGCTCCATAGATATGGAAGAGGATACTGCAGCCCTGGGAAGAGAGATGAGCCATTCACCTGCTAGTTTACAGCTAACCTTGTGACAAGAACAGAGCAACTAAGCTGGAAAGAAACAAGCCCCCCCCCCCCAGCCTATTGCTGAGATCAGGAAAAGCTGGCCCTATGGAGCCTTAAGAGGAAAGAGGAAGGCTGAACTCCTGCAGATATCACCCACCATCTTGCTTCAACATGTGGCAACTGACTTTGGGTGAGGAAGTAACCTTGAGTTGTACTCTTTAGGGACTTGTAACTAAGATTTTGCCCCCAAATAAATACCCTTTTAAAAAGCCAAAAGATTTCTGGTATTTTGCATCAGCACTGCTTTGGCTAATTCAGAATTTGGTACTAAGAGTCAGCTGGTGATTTTACAATTACCAAAAATGTTGGAACAGTTTTATATATTGGTAAAGGGTGTGTTTTTTTTGGAGGAATTGTGTGATTCTTGATGGAAAAGACCTAGATTGCTTTGAAGAGATTTGATTGGAATATGGACCCTAAAGTTATTTCTGATAAGGCCTCAGAAGGAAATGATAAAACTATTACTGGAAGGTTGAGGAAAGGTGATCAGTGTTTTAAAGTTGCAGAGAACTTAGCAAGGTTGACTCCTGATGTTATATGGAAAACAGAATTTGAAAATTATGAACTTGGAGATTTAGCCAAGGAGATTTCCAAATTAAATATGGAAATTGCAGCTTATAGCAAAATGATAGAGGAAAGAGATAAGCTGAAGAGGATCCTGTGGCTCCAAGAGATGAGCCATTTGCCTGATAGTTTATAGCTGACCTTGTGAAGAGACCAGAGCAGCTGAGCTGGAAAGAAAGGAGTCCTCCAGCCTATAGCCGGAATCAGAAGAAGCTGGGTTAATGGAGCCTTAAGAGGAAAGAGGAAGGGTGAACCCTTGCAGATATCGCTTGCCATCTTGCATCAACATGTGGAAACAGAATTTGGTTGAGGAAGTAACCTTGATTTGTACTTTTTTAGGGACTTGTATCTGTGTTTACCACAAATAAATACCCTTTATAAAAACCAACAGATTTCTGGTATTTTGCAACAACACGCCTTTGGCTGACTGATATATAAATATATCTTTCAGTAGTATTTATTGCATTCACAAAGTTGTGCAACCATCATCACCATCCATTAACAATTTTCCCTTCACCCCAAACAGTAACTTTGCACCTCTATTAACTAATAATTAGCTACCAATTCCCTATCCTAGACTATACCCTGCTAAACTGTATTCTAGTTTCTGATTCTATGAATTTGCTTATTCTAATAATTTATATCAGTCAAATCATATAATATTTGTTCCTTGGTTTCTGGTTTATTTCATTCAACATGAGGCCTTTAAGATCTATCTATGTTATTGCATATATAAAAACTTTATTCCTTTTAACAGCTGAATGATATTCCATTGCATGTATATACCATATTTCATTTATCCATAAACAAAATTGTCTACCATATTTTGTTTGTTTGATGGACAATTAGGTTGCTTCCATATTTTGCCAAGTATGAATAATTCCACTATGAATATTCATGTTAAAATATGTTTGAGTCCCTGCTTTCAATATTTTTGTGTGAATAACTAGTAGTAGTTTGGCAGGTCCTATGTCAATTATATATTTAACAATCTGGTGAACTACCAACCTTATACACACATACAAACACACACAACACACTAGAAAATTTTCAGCATACAAGAAAAAATTTAAATATCTGCCAATATAAAATATTGATGAGGAAATTGAGCAAAGAAAACTCTCATTAATTGGTACAAACAGTTCAGAAAATAGTTTTTTTTTTTTTTTTTTTACATCTGTTTATCTATTCATGAATAATTTTATACCTGGGTGAAATGCAAGCATTTTATATCATATTTTTCATTAAAATCTTCAATAGACTTTAAGTTTAAGATTGTCAATAAACCACCAAAATAGTAGTAAAGAATACACATTTAGAATATCAGTTATGAAGACAATGGTAACGTATTTGTGAATTGATTTTAATATCTTTTAGAAGACAGCATAGGGAATTTTGTATCTAAGGTTGTGGGTATAAGTGTTAGGTAAGATTATAAATGGAAGCAAAATGAGGGACAGATGCATTTGGCCATGTTAAAATCAGAAATGTGGTGTCTATGGGAGAGGATAGCATCATCTTACTTAGCTTTATCCTGTTAACACCAGAAGTACTCAGCAGCCAGTCATGTGCAGACTTAAAAATATCTGAGGGTGTTTCTCTAATGGAACTGATATTGAGTATATTATGAGAGAAAACCATGGGCAGGCTTTTGTATTACAGCCTATGAGGAATGTGCCCTCCAAAGTGTCATTGAGAGGACTCCAATATATTGCTGCCAGCTCCACACCTACATACCATGAAGCAGAACTCACCAGCCAATTGGCTTTAAGGTATAGAGATCAGAGGCACCTTTTAGTTGACTTACATACAGCTTTGAACAGAATGATCAGGACTACAAAGCAATATCAGAAAGCCATATTTTGAATGAATAGTAACATAAAAACCTTATAAATGGCTCAAAATATTCTGACACAGTTAAAACAACAGAGGAACACTATAAAATCTGTAGTTAAAACCTCAAAGAGATATAATATGATTTTGTATCCTTTCATTAAGAGAAAAATACATCTCAGATAAAGAGAGTTATCAGGAAATTTTATATATATATATTGGTATAAACGCAATTTAAAGCATTAAAAAGATCATTTGGAACAAGAACAAATACATATCACTATTACAAGGTGGTAAGAATATGCAGATGCATGGGAAAATACAATTAACAGCAGTATTATGATGCACTTGCATCAATGTCAAAGAAGGTACTGTGTTAATTAATAATAGGAGGGTATGGAAAAATATACTAAATGTATGATAGACCATAATTAGTGGTAACAGTTTGATCATGTTCTCTCATAGTCTGTAACCAATGTTTCACAACAATGTAGGGTGTTAGTAGAGGGGTGTTGTGTGGGAATTCTGCACATTATGAATGATTGATTTGTAAGATCAAAATTTCTCTAATAAAATATGTTTTTAAAAGATCATTTGCTGTATTATTGAAAAGAATTGAAATACATTTGTTCTACTATATAATTAAAATGCATATATTTTGAAAATACAGAATAAATAAATGATTGCCCTAATTCTGAGATTAAAAAATGAAATTATATTATATCAATTTTTTCAATATTCTATCTAGTTACCTAACTAGTTGTCTTCACTCTACACATTTATTAAATGTTTAGAATGAAAAGGTCTGAATATGCTTTCAGTGGTCTTGGAAATAAAAAAAAAAATGTTTGTTTAATAATAGGAATGTGATGTTGAAGGCATAAATGTTCCTACTAAATCCTAGTGTGTAGGAGTGAGGGCAGAAGGAAAGAAAAAGAAATTTGCAATTAATAATTACAAAATAAAATCCTAAGAAAATATTCTTCAGGGAAGAAAAAGTTAAGTCTTTTGACTAATATAGCTTACCTCATATCAGGTACATTAATTAAAAATACACACTCAGAAATACCAATGTAGAACAACTGAAAAATATTGAATAAAATATCAAATTTAGAGTGAAAGTAAAAAGAAGGAGAATCAGTAGAGTAGTAGATTTGGGGACTAGAATCCAATGGTTCTACATATTCAAATGTCTGGAGGAGAATTCTTGAACTATAACTCTACATATAATTTAAATTATATATAAATCAAAATATGTGAAAATTAAAGGCATATTTCATTATGCAAAGATCCAGGAGTGTAATTACTGATTTTTAAGAATGTTACCCGAATATAAAATTGGCCAAATTGTCTTTCTCCAGGAAAGAGCTGTTTGGATGAGCAAGGTATGAAAATATTAATTTTTAAAAACTACATTATGAAGTCCTTGTTCAAAGTAGTATAGAAAATGAAATTTGATGAATATAAACACATTTCAGACTTTTACTAGAGTTAATACTTTTTGATAACATAGGGTTTGTGGTATTAATCTCACTTGCTTCTATATTGAATAAAACGTCCTGAGCCATAATGAGCCTGTTGGGTTCTTTGTACCAGTTGCAAGTTGAAGGCTTAAGTTAAATAATGGTAAGTTTCTTAAGGCTGAATATTTTCTTGGTATGGATTTTAAAGTACAAAGGCTGGTTTCCTGTTATTCAATTCTTAGATATTAGAAGGTTAATGCATTATTTAGCCACCAAGATGTTAGCTAAGCTTTTGGGAACCAGAACTAGATAAAACTCTTCCCATTTGGTGAAGGTAAGCTTTTTTTTTTTTTTTTTTCTTTCAGATTTATATATATTATTTATTTATTTATCGCCCCCATCCCTGATGTTTCCCTCATCTGTCTTCTCACTGTGTCTGTTCCCTTTCTCTGGGAGGTATCAGGAGCGAAATTTGGGACCTCCCAGGTGGGAAGCAAGTGTCCAACTGCCTGAGCCACGTCAGACATCTTCTGGTTGTGGCAGTCTGCTGGTTGTGGCATCTGCTGGTTGCAGCATCTACTGGTTGTGGTGTCTGCAGGTTTCAGCAGTCATGGCATCTGCAGTGGTTATGACATTTGCTCATCTTCTTTAGGAGGCACTGGAACCAAACCCTGTGGGAGGCAGGTGCCCAACTGCTCGAGCCACATCCACTCCCTAGGAAAAGCTTTTATTTCTCATTTGTTGGGAAAAGTGAATCACATACTATAAACAATATCCAGTTCCTGCAGGAAAAATTCATTGCCAATGATAGTTATATCTCTCTCCTCTCAGTAACTCCTTTTCTTCACATTGCAGAAAGCTTCAATAAATTGAGCACTGCATACATTTTTTATCCCTAGCTCATGAAGGGATGAAAAGCTTCTTAACTATATCCCTTTTGAAGGCCAGTGTTTTAATAGCTCACATTTTCAATAAAATAAGCAACTCCAAGATTTCCAACATTAACAAGAGCTTCAGTTCTTAATCCTTACCATGGCCTTAATTCCTCACTTGGCTCTATTTCTAATAACTTTATTTCTAAACCTAGACACTGTATAAGAGTGAGTGCTATGAGAACATTTTAAACAGGAGGCTTCTGTAAACTAACCTCTCAATATCCTCTTCCTTATTGGGGGTGACTCTACCCTGAAGCTCTCCCAACTTTACAGGCATCTGCTGAAGTACTTGGTGAATAAGGTACGGTCTTATCGATATGATGTTCTTTGTTTTTTGTTCAAAATCTTTCCATTCTTTTTTCACAACATTTTGGAAACTGGAAATTCTTTTCAAGAATAATGCAAAAATTACACAATATGGTATTGAATATGAAAAACAAGGACACGGAGATGTATACTTCACATCACGGTGTAAACAACAAAAATGTACAGACAATAAAACTGAATATTTTGCAGGGATAGATGCAAATTTAAGTATGTATCTCAAATATAGTTAAACTTCTTTCAAATTTTGTGTCAACATAGAGGAAATGGGAAAAAGACATTATTTAGAAACCAGAGAATGCATATATATTTTTTATGATTTCCCTAACTTTAGTAATATATGTTAATTTCAATATTCATAGCATCAGAGAATCATAAAGTAATTTAAAATAAGAGTAAACTCATAAACCTTTCAGTTATTTTCACATACACACTATTTCTGTTAATATATTTTCAAACTCTTTTTAGAAATGCCCAACCATTGTCATCTTCTTTTATTCAACATCAAAAATTGTTCTAGACATACTATATAAGAGAGTCTGTATCAGCCAATTTTTATGAACTTGCTACATTTACTACCAATTCTCTACACTTATCATGACTAGGATGAGTGAGTTCTGATGTATCTTGTTCTGTGGCCATCTGGCTTAGAAACTATATAAGTAACAAAGCTAGTCAAGTTTCTGAGGTCTTCTGAAAATATTAATTCCAATGAGACCAGATCAATTATGCCTATCACTCTTTGTTGGCAGTGTTCCATAAGACATCAAAGTGTCCTTTCTTTCTTCCTTTGCAGCACCATGCATAAAGTAATTATTTGATACAAAATCTAATTGATTCCATTTTCCTTTTGTCAATTCATACAGATTTCTCTTGCTGTCACTGTACTTCACATTCTTACCAGTTAAAAGTTTCTAAGAAAATATCCCACCTGAAATGTGCTTGCCACAAAGCATTCTCTCTTCCAACACAAATGATTCCCAATATTTATGAAGGGCTAATATTCTATCCAAATATCCACCCTGCATGCTTTTCTCTATTTTTTGAAATCTCTTCATTTAAAGTAACTATTCTAACTACAATTACTCTATTTGTGACTGTCTTGAAGCATTTACAATCATAAACCAATCTTGTTTCAATCATAACTATTTTTCAATAATAAAATAATTAATTAGTAGATATCTAATTTCCATACTTATAATTTCATATATGAAAAATGGAAAATTAAAGAGTTATAACCATAAGTATGTTAGATTTCATACAATGATTAATTTACTTATATATTTCACTTGTAATTGAGACATCACTATTATTTTTTTTACCATTTATGTGAATAATAAAAATAATGTTGATTTTCCTACATTGGTTATATTCATATTCATTTTGTATGTTTTTGCCAAATATTTAATGCAAATTGTTTTTATATAGTAATCATTACAATTATGCTTGACTTATTTTATCATCCTCATTTTTTATAATGAAAAAAATTCCTTCAAGAAGATAATTTATTAAACAGAGAAAAGAATACTCAGGGTGTTAGGTTCCAGTTCAGCGAGGCTCTGAGACAGACCAAGGTTCAGGTGGAAAAGTTTAATAGATCACTAGCATGGCCAACAGGACTTTCCTATACTCCTTATCACTTAAGGGGTATTTAGAAATAACATAGTTCACAATTTTCTATGTGTAAAACAACATGGTGAGTAGGATTCTTATACCTCATCAATGGTTAAACAGTTGAAATATAATGATGTTTTAAAGAATCTAGATAGAACATAGGTGGTTCCTTATATCCAACAAAAAAATATGTCAGTTTTTTTCAGAGTGAAATCTGTACTGGATATCTTGACCTTTCCTTTGAAATTTTAAGGACTATTTTTGTTTTGATGGAAGAATTTCCAAGAAATGTCAAACAAAATACTATTGCATATAAATTTCTTAGTTATCCTCTAGAATGTTTACATATTTCCTCATAGAGTTTTCACTAGTACACCTTCTACATAATTTTTGCATCATTATTTTTTCAACCTTTTGAGTTTGGACTATCTATCAAACTCCGTGATCTTCATTTTGCATTTCAGCAAACCAGGAAACTAAAATAAGCACATTCTTCAGCATAAATCCTACTATAAAAAGGATATATTTATGTATGTTAATGTTCTTGACACATATTATGCTCTTTCAGTGAATTCAACATTACTCATTTTAAAGAAACACATGAATTAAGACATATATACCTGAGAAATGAGATGACAAGTGTATCCCCCCTGACATGAATATTTCTTTTACATTATTTAAAGAGACTTTATAAAGTCCATGCTCCTATTTCTTACTTCACTAGTGTAATTCAAGGAGCTACTTCTCAGAAAGATTCATGTATACCCTAAATCTTATGAATCAGTCTACCTCTGTATTACATACATACTGTTATTCTTCAGGAAGTACCTGTATGGATCATTTCTCTGACACATCTTGGGGAATTCATAATTACATCCTCCAGAGGCCAGTTTTACTTCAACTCCTAATTGGTCAGGATTCTTTGGCTATGCACTTGAGATTATTTAAATTTGGAATAGTGTTTATTAGCAATAAACTTTTTAATAAAGAAGTGTTTAATATAAGGAAAAAGAAATACTGGGGAATGGTTTTTACTTCATTGTAGACTCAAAGCATTTTCAATTTTATGTCTGTTTATAACTATGATGTATCCCATTATAATATATCCAAGACATCATGCAAACCCTGATAAAATTATATTTTCTAATATTTTATACTAATATTATGGCATGAGAAAATTCATATAATATTGAAAAGAAATTATCACAAGAAAAGGAAATAATAATTGATCAGTAACTACTAAATGAAAGAAAAATAATTTTTAGAAGGACTTTTACAAGGAAATCAAGTAAAAGAAAAATATGTGTGGCACAGAGTGTTCTCTTTACTAACCACAAGATATTGAATTTAATCATTGCATAAGGAACTTACCCTATATTAGGTGACCATCAAAATGTGAAAAACTACAATTTAGAAATTTTAGGAAATTAGCCAATTTGTCTTCATTCTGAAAATTCTTATTAGTAGCTGTCAATTTGAAAAGAATCATTATATTAGGGAAGCTAAAAAATCTCTGTGGCTAGTCTAAGAAATGAGTTCAAAATAGAAGTGTTTTGTAAACCTGCAGGATATCAACATAATCAGTGAAATTCATTATGGAAAGATTTATTACTAGAAAGGAGATGAATCTATAAAAGGAGAAATCACTCAACTCAGTAAAGGACATTTTGGCTTTAACAGATACAGTAACCCACAAAAATTGTTTCACCGAGTCCCAGCAGATCTTTATTTGGTTTAACTTACCTATTTTAGCCAAATTATCATTATTCTGAAAATTCATATTAGCAACTACCAATCAAGAGGAAATCAAAACCTTGCATATGTTAAGAAGTTCAGGGACATCTAGAAAATAGTGGCTCAAAAAATAAGTCTCGATCTGCGGTGGCTGGGGCGGCTGACAGGGAGGGGAGGGGCTTGTGCAGGGCTGTTAGGCGGAAACAGCCCGGGCTGGGGAGCAGCGGGGACTCCGGAGGCGAGGGCCAGGGCTTCCCCGGCTTAAGTGAAGCCGCGACGGTCCCCATCTTCCAGCGGCCGCCGGAGTTTGTGGTGATTGTTGCTGCCAACGCCCTAACTGCCATCTCCTCCTCCTCCTGGGCCGCTGTCTCTTCCTCTTCCTCCTCCTGCTGCCCTGGGCTGATTCCCTCCCCGCTGCCACCTCCTCCTTGGTTGGGCCTGCAGTGCATCCTCTGTCCCCTAGTGGAGCCGCTCTTGCAGCCGCCGCCACCACCTGCTCATTCATCCTTCTGCACATTTGGCGGCGCAGGCTCCAAGATGTCCAACCGAATGGTCTGCCGGGAAGCCAGTCACGCCGGGAGCTGGTACACAGCCTCAGCTGAGCTGATCGCACAGCTGGAAGATTGGCTTTCACAAGTAGAGTCTACAAAAAGATTTTCTAGAGCCATTATTGCACTCCATGCAGGATATACCTAGTGTGGATCTTGTGCTGCTCATGCTTATAAACAAGTGGATCCATCTATTACCCAGAGAATTTTCATCCTTGGGCCTTCCCATCATGTGCCCCTCCCGATGTGCACTTTCTAGTGTGAATACATATAGGACACCTTTGTATGGCCTTTGTATTGACCAAAAGATTTACAGAGAACTATGGAAGACAGGAATGTTTGAATGCATGTCACTGCAGACAGATGAGGATGAAAACAGTATTGGAATGCATTTGTCTTACACAGCTAAAGCTATGGAAAAGTCAAAGTTTCCATTACAGTTAGTATGATGAATCCCAGGGGGAGATTTATAGATCCATTGAGCATCTAGATAAAATGGGTATGAGTACTATAGAACAATTAGACCCGATATCTTTTAGCAATTACTTGAAGAAATACCATAATAAAATATGGGAAAGACATCCCATTGAGACGTCATTAAATGCTGTCACAGAGCTCCAGAAGAATGGAATGAATATTCCTTTCTGAATTATGCCCAGACAAGCCGATGTAGAAACTGACAAGAAAGTTCAGTGAGTTATGCAGCTGGAGCACTTACTGTCCACTGAAATTCTGAATCCTCAGAGATGTCACCTGAACATACTCATATTCTGTCTGGGTCCCAGACTACCCCTTATAAAGATACTGTTCCTGGTTTTGGGGGATTCTGAAATCTCAAACTAACAGAACTTTCTTCTCTTCCCTTTCTGGTTGGTGTAGCCCTTCCTTAATTTCATCTCAGAAAATGCTTTCTTGTTTAGGGCAGTGGAAGGATGGCCAGCATCAAAATATTCTCATCAAAACAGATGACAGTGTAAAGGCCTAGTTGTGGCAGAAAGATTTTTGAAAGTAACCTGTAAAACATTTACCATATCCTAATTTTCACTCTTTGCAGACTTGTGCCCATATATTCCGCTTTCAGAATAGTTTTGCAAATTGTACACAAAGAAGGGTGAAAGCTTTTTAATAAAGTGCATTTATAAATTATTTGTATTAGATTCTAATAAATCTCCAGTTATAGACAATTGCTACCCATGTTGTTCAACAGATACCTTCTATTTTAGTTGCTAATAAAGGGCTACACAACTGGAAAAAAAAAATCTCTACCCACCCCTCCAGGATATCAATACAGTTAACAAAAGTCAACAGGCAAACTTTGTTGAGTGTAGATAAGAATTCAAATCTATGGAAAGATAAACCCCCTGTAACTCTTTAAAGGAAAACTGTGGCTGCACAGAAATAGGTAAACTTAGCAGTGGTTTCACAGAGGCCAAGCAGATATTTACCTACTTTTGTTACTCCAAATTCTCAGTCTATTTATTTTGTTATTTTAAGCAAAAATAAGAACTTTAAATTGTTGATCAGCTTGATGGAGGCAGAAATCTGTCCCTGAATGTTTTAGTTTGTCAGAAGCTGTGGAAAGCAATATAATAGAAATGGGTTGGCTTTTATAATAGGGTTTATTGACTTTCAAGTTTACATTTCTGAAGCTGAGAAAAGTGTCCAAATCAAGGCCCCATCAAGGTGTTCTCTCCCTGAAGACTGCTGCAGGCAATCCTGGACTCCTCTGTCGTATGGGAAGGCATGTGGGAGTATCTGCTTGTCTCTGCCTTTTCCTCCAAGTACCATTAATTTCAGCTTCTGGCTGCTCCATCTGTGGCTTTCACTCTCAGTTTCTTTGGGTTCCTCTCTGGCTCCTGTGTCTTCTCTCTCAGTTTCCGTGTCATTTCTCTGTCTCTCTGTATCATTCCATTCATAAAGGTCTACAGTAAGAAGAGAAAGATGCACCTGGTTCATGCTTTATTAAAGCAACATAACCAAAGACCCTTAAATGAAGTGATCAAATCAAAAGTTCCCACCTACAATAACTTCACACCCATAGGAATGGGTTATCTATAAGGACATATTTTTTTATCAGGTCCACAAAAGCCTCAAACTACCACACTGACAAAGTAAAGATAATGTGGAGTATGTTAAAATACATAGGAAGACCTGGGCAGATTTATCATCTTGGGATGAGGGGAAAATCAATGGGCAGTAATCTAATAAATCAATAATATTTTTAATTCATGGAAATATCGAAATTAAAAGAAGATAATGGCAGGCAAAACACATTCAAAATATAATACCTCAGGTTCATTCCAATTCTGCAAATATGATTAAATAGAATTTACATATATCATCAGTTTTCTATATTTTTCTTGCTTTCTGGGATCACTTATACTCTAAAAATTTTAATTTTATAATTTAAATATATAATTCTAAGGGAACTATATTAATGTGGTTTATTTATATTAGAAATTACTATATTAGAAATTATAACTGATATACATATATACTTGTTAACATTATTAAAACTAATAAATACCCTATTTATTAATTTTAAAAACCCTTCTTTATGAACAAATATATTATTTCCCAAGTCCAAAATTAAATCAGTGAGAAGAAAGATATACTTTTGCACTTGTGATTATTTCTTTAATCTCGGCTTAGTTGGAGACAGCTGAAAGCTCATACATATTGCTTCATTCATTCTGTTGAAAGATGTTTTGGTTAAATTATATGAGAAAGTTTGGCCTCAGAAAGATATATTGTTAGAAAACTAAAGGAATGATTGATAAATAATTTCAGATCATCATTAATAGTGTTTTTACACTCTATTTTAAACTGAAAAGAAACAATTGATGATTTCCTGAAAATAGTAGGGATTTTAATTCTGAAACCATATTAATGAACTTTTTATATTCAGTTACATTTAAATTTATTGATCTATTTAGCACTTTGATTATTTTTTTTTTACCCATGAAAGATTTTGTAACTTCATGTATTAGTCATCTGGAAAATATAATTTCATTGAGTGATGCTGATATTCCAAATATCACATAGTTCATCAAATAATACCAAAATAAATCACATTTATTAATTTCACTAACAGTTATATCATATAGCTCTTTAAATTTTGAGAAGCTGTGAAGTTTTGGTGGAAGACATAAATTTTTAAAAATTGTAATTTTCATGTGAAACTCAATAGATTAATTTTATTTTTATTTTTTTAGTAATAATAAACTTTATTTTAGAGAATTTTTAGTTTACATAAAAATTACACTGAAAGTATAGGGAATTCCCCTAAAACCCCATAGCCATCTACACATAGTCTCCCCTATCATTGCCATCATATATTAATGTGGTACATTTGTTACAATTGATGAATCAATAGTGAAACATTGTTACTAACCAAAGTCTAGTTTACATTCTGGTTTACACTTTGTGCTGTACAGTTCTTTTTCATATGTCATTGCTTTCTAATATTTTCTTCATTACTCTTGTCTTTCTAATTACTGGAGGGTCATTTTGCTCTTCTTCAGTTTTCTGGAGTAGGCAATGTAGGTCATTCGTCTTTAGACCCTTTTCTTTTTCCAGGATAAGCACTTACAATTTTAAGCTTCTGTGGCTGGTTTTTATATAGCAATATCTCTATATGTTGTATTTTCACTATCATTCAAATCCAAAATATTTTGAAATTTTACTTGTTATTTCTTTGGGATCACAGATTGCTTAAATTCATGATGTGCAATTTCCAAAATGTTTCTGTTGTTAATCTAATTAATTCCTTTGTGGCCAGAGACCAGACTACATAATTAACTCCTGTATATTCATTTGGACTTGTTTAATGTCTCAGTATGTCATCCATATATTTTCAAAGGAAATGCTAATTGAACCCATAATTATATGCTACTACCCAGCACAGGAATTTAAAAAAATTAATATGCTAGGCAACCCCAAAAGATTTTGAGGATTTTGTTCAACCTAATCTCTTATCCTTTTCAGTTGCAATATTTGGTGACAAATGTTACAACATTCTGCAAAACAGTTCAGGAGTTTCTTACTAAATTAAAGTTTTCCTATACTATGAACTATGGAGTCCAGTCATAATGATGTAACCATGAGAACAGAATGCATGCAACAATAGTACCAGTTATAAACCCACAAATACTCTAATAAAGAAAAAAAAATATGAAAAAGAATATTCATGGCAGATTTATTCAATATAACTAAAAATGGTATTGATGATGAGAAATAAAGGAAAATGAGTAAATAATTATGAAATATTTATAAAATACTTAAATAAAACAGAAAAAATATTGATATACTAATCAATGTGCATGAATCCCTAAAACCTTGATTTGAGTTTAAAAAGAGCCTTAAACAGGAAGTTGAATAAAGTCTTGCCATGTGACCCAGAAATAACCTACTAGGTATATACCCAGAAGAACTGAGAGCAGTGACATGAATAGACATCTGCACACTGAAGTTCATAGCGGCATTATTCACAATAGGCAAAAGTTGTAAACAACCTAGGTGTCCATCAACTGATGAATAGGTAAAAAATTTGTGTGATATATAACATGATGGAATATTATGCAACAGTAAGAAGAAATGAAGTCATGAAGCATATGACAACCTGGATGAACCTGGAGGACAATATTTTTAGTGAAGCAAGCTGTATAGAAAGGAAAAATAATGTATGATTGTACCATTATGAACTAAATATATATGTAAACTCAGGGAATTAATAATGAGAATACAGGTCACCAGAAAATAGAATGAAGGTAGAGAATGGAAAGCTGATAGTTAATCTGTGCAGAACTGGTGAAAATATTGTTTGTAAATCTTTGGAAATGAAGTAAAATCTTGAAAGCATATTATATTGTTTGTGACTAGCAGAGTTATTAAGTAGGTATGAGAGTGGTTGAAAGGGAAACCTAAGGACATTTAAATTACTAGAAAGAAAGCTAAAAAATGTAACTTGGGACTGTATAACATAGTGAAACCACATGTAAAATATGAAATATTTCATATATAAGACTGTTTTCTACAAAATATAAATACAAATATACTAGAGAGATGAAAACAGAATAGCATCTATCTATGGCAGGGGAAGCATAGAGAATTTGAGAGGTGATGAGTTTTGTTTGGTTGGTTGGCTTTTGTTTTTTGGTATTGTGTTTTTGTTGCTGGACTAATGAGCAAGCTCAAAGAATGACTGAAGTGGTGAATTCACAACTATGTGATTTTACTAAATACCTTTGTACACTTTGGATGGATTTTTGATTTATTAATATGTATCAATAAAATTGATTTATTAAAAAAAAGCCCTAAATAAAAGTGTCCACTGTCATCAATTTTATTCAATATTGTGCTAGAAGTTCTAGCTAGAAAAATTAAACAAGAAAGAGAAATAAAAGGCACTCGAATAGGAAATGAAGAAATAAAACTTTTGCTATTCAATGATGATATGATCCTATAACTTGAAAATTCCAAAAATCCCAATCAGAGTTGCTAGTTCTAGTTCAATTATTTCTAACAGACCTGTTCAGAAATGTGACAGGATACAAGATTAATATGGAAAAATCAGTAGCATTTTTATATACTACTGGTGAGCATTTGAAGGAGGAAATTCCTTTTCTAATAGTGACTAAAATAATCAAATATTTAGGAATAAACTTAACTAAGGACATAAAGTATCTGCATTCAGAAAACTAAAAAAATATTGCTAAAAGAAACCAAAGAAGACATAAATATATGGAAGGATATTCTATGTTCATATATTGGAAGACTAAATATTGTTAAGAAATCAATTCTACCTAAACTGATTTATAGATTCAAGGAATCCCAATCAAAATCTGACCAAGTTTTTTTTTGCAAAAACAGAAAAGCCTTTTACCAAATTTATTTGGAAAGGAAATAGCCTCCAAAATCCAAGGATATCTTTAAGAAGAATGAAGTTAGAGGACTTTCGCTTCCTGACATTAAAGAATATTAATTAGCTACAGTAGTAAAAACAGCATGTTACTGGCATAAAGATAGAAATATTGACAAATGGAACCAAATTGTGATCTCAGAAATAGACCGTTACATCTATGGTCAAGGGATTTTTGATGAGGCTTTCAAGCCCACCCAGCTTGGTCAGAATGTTCTATGCAATAAATGGTGCTGGGAGAAATGGATATTCATATCCAGAAAGAAAAAAAAGAGGATCCTATCTCATATTGTATACAAAAACTAACTCAAAATGGATCAAGGATCTAAATAGAAAAGTGAAAACCATAAAACTTCTAGAAGAAAATGTAGAAAAACTTCTTCAAGATCTTGTGGTACACAGTAGTTTCTTAAACCTTACACGCAAAACATGAGCAACCAAAGAAAAAATAGATAAATGGGACCTTCTCATAATTTAACAATTTTGTACTTCAAAAGACTTTCTAAAGAAAAAACAAAGACAGCCTATTTAATGGGAGAAAATATTTGCCAACCACATATTACACAAAATATATAAAGAGATCATACAACCCAATAATAAAAGGACCAGGAAAACAATTTTAAAAATGGGCAAATGACCTAAATAGACATTTTTTTCCAAATAAAATAAATAAGAATAACCAAACAGCACATGCAAAAATGTTCACCATCACTAGCTATTAGGGAAGTCCAAATCAAAACTATTCTGAGATATCATTTCACAACTCATAGAATGGCTATTATTTTAAAAAGGAAGAAAACTACCATTGCTGTAGAAGATATTGAGAAATAGGAACACTCCTTCACAGTTTGTGGGAATGAAGAATGGTGCAGCCTCTGTGGAAGACGGTTTGGCAGTAACTCGAGAAACTGAATATAGAATTGTTGCATGATCTAGCAACCCCATTACTAGGAATGTATTCAGAAGAACTGAAAGCAAGGTGGCAAACTGACTTTTGTACACTGGTGTTCATAGCAGCATTTTTCACAATTGCTAAAATATAAAAACAGCCCAAGTGCCTATCAACCAATGAATGGATATGAATGAATGTGGTAAATACATCAATGGAATACATTTTAGCTGTAAGAAAAATGAAATTGGGTTGCATATGTAAACATGGATGGACCTTAAGGACATTATATTGAGTAAAATAAGCCAGACACAAAAGGACAAACATTGTATGGTCTCTATAATATGAACTAAATATGATGAGTAAACTCATGGAGGTAAACTCTAGATTATAGGTTACTAGGAGGTAGAATGTGGGTTGAGAATGGGAGCTGATGCTTAATGTATGTAGAATTTTTAATAAGGTTTATCATATAAATGTAAATGAATAGAGTAGATGGTAACACATTATAGTAACTATAACTAATGCTACTGATTTAGCCTTTTTTAAAGAATTACCATATTATTATTTTAATGTTGAAATAATTATAAATAAAATTTTAAAATAAAAATATTTTATAGGAAGAAACCATATTAAGCAGAAAAGCTATACAGTGTTAATAATTCCACAAGAAATACAAAAATCTAAAGTGCATTTCTTTGTAAAGCTCATAAGACTCTGCCAAATTTGTCATCATTTGAGTGTTTGGTGTTAATGCACAATGCCATTAGACAATAAGTATGAGATAGTCATATTAGAAGTTTGAGAAAATCTTGGTATTTTCATGAAGTGTAATATGATTAAAAATATTGTTAACCTCTAGATTAAAGAACAGAGATAATTATCCTTTCATAATAGCCTCTTATCCAAATTTATATATTCATTAATTATTTGGTAAGTTATATGACATTGTATTAATTATTGGGAAAACATGTAATGAGTAGAGAAATACAATAATCAGGTAAAATAAGGAATATTTTTGAAATATAGTTATGATATCTAATACATATATTAATTTTGATAATCTTATGCATTTGTATGTTGTTAACTTTCTATACACAGGGAAATGATCTTTAATAATTATTTATGGATTTGAAATATCTGCTTTTTTTACTTGTCCATTATTTTCTGTATTACTAATTTAAAATGATTACATATATTTAGAATAATAAAATTTAATCTCATGCTAATATGAAGATCCAGCTATTATACAAGCATAAAGACAAATACCAAGACAATATTCTCAAGATATGTGTTTATTGCCTCTATTTATCCATTCACCCATCAGATTTATCTACCTCTTCTAAGAGTGTGTGTGTATGTGTGATAATGGGGTTTTAGAAATAGATCAATTTTAATTTTTTTTTCTGACTAATATGAAATACTTTTCTAATGAATAAGAAAAGCTTAATGGACAGAATTAGTGACAAATGCTTAAAATGTGGAACTCAAAAGACAAACATGGGTGAGACAAAATGATTGGAAGAAGTGTATTTGAAATGACTACATCTCCTCATTCCATGAGAACATGTGATAGATATTCTAAGTCCAAAAAGCATCAGATATTGCCCTAAGGGAAAAAAAGGAGGAAATACTAATTGTTTATTCAATTATTTTTCCTTTTTTGAATAAGTATGAGCATTTCTCAGTTGATATTTTTGGGAAATTCAGGTGATTTCACTCCCCTTAAACTCAAATAATTTCTCCCAGTTTATTAGTTCATTGAAAACATTTCAACAGACATGAATTCCTTCATTATACCACAAATCACAGGACACCCATACTCACAGCACAGTCCTCCTACAAAAGAAAAGAATGCTTAGGCCATTAGGTTTATGAATATACAAACGGAACTTATCTGCACATTTAATATAACAGTGAAAATTGGTTTTACATGGAAATGAAGTCAATTAAAAAGTACCCCAATTCAAAAAAATTAGAAAGATATGTGAAAATGATATATATGTATATATGTATAAATGCATATATATGAAAAGAAGAATCTAATTAAAAAGGAATATAATAGGAAAACAATAAATCTTTCAGACTTTTCATATATAATGGTTGGAATAATCAAATGCAGCAAAGGAAATGACAAGAAAATAAATGTAATATATAAGGTCAGAAAGGGATTTAAAAGAGAAGCACAAATATTTTATGAATAACAGTATGTCCTGTACCATTAGTTTTGAAGGAATTTTTTAAAAAATATAACTACAAATAAATATGGATGCACCAATTGCCTAAGAGGATGTGGAGTATTGAAATACTGATATATTGTTGGAGTGTGTGTGTAAGTTAACATGACTTCTTTGGAAAATCATTTGACATTGTGTCAGTCAGCTAAAACCAGACTAAGCTGCACTAAACAAAAAATTTAAGTATTGATGCTGAGAGCAATGAAGATTATTTTCCAATAATGACACTTGCCCATTGTGTTTAGGCTACAGCTTTGAGGCCCACAATCCATAGTCTATGCCTAGGCTATTGGAAAGCCTCTACATGGGATGTTGCAGGCTTTGTGGCAGAATAAATCATAATTTTTAAAGGTATACAGGTATGTTAGCTTTTAAATCCACATCTCTTAATTCTGCTTTCACTATCTTGGCCAAAAAACTTCAAGAGGTCAAGCCTGGACTTAATGATTTGGAACATTATAATCCTCTCCTAAAAGGGACATTGCAGAGAAAGCCATCTCACTACTCAGAAAGCAATCAGTTCTTTTGAATCCTAGTGAAAACTAGGAATAATTTATTACATTTCAGGATAGTGATTTTTACTTATAAGGCAGAAGGAAATATTTATGGAATGAAAAAGGAACATGATAAATCTTTAGGATTCTGTTTTTGTTTGTTTTGCTTTAGGAATATTTTTATAATTATGAGTTAGATTCTAAATTTGTTTTGGAAAATTATATTTCTTTCTGATTAGCAATATATTAGACATTACACTCTGCCAAATAGAGTTTAGAGTTTTAAACTTGGCTCAACAAAGGGATCAAATACCATTGTTTTATTCATTTCCCAAGGTTATTGTAAAAAAAAAAAAAAACAGGAATTAAAATTGCATTCTATTTCTTAAATATATTTATTCTAATTTCACCAATATTTGTTCAATATTTGTGCAAATTTCCCTCATTTAATCAAATAATAATTGAGAACTCTATCACTGAAATTCTCCTCTTATATGGGTACACAAGTGCAATGTATATATATCATTGGGTTTTTAGTTCTTCTAAATAATTCTGTCTAATAAAGTATTAATACCCAATATTAAATGAATAAAACACATTCAGCCAAGTCTTATTCCATATAACATTAACTATGCTTTTAAAGTAAAACAATCCAGTTTTAAAAGTCCATATCTAAGATCAATCATATCCATGCATTTACCTTAAATAATTTCAAATCTTAAGGAAAAACATACATGTTTTTTAAATTTAGGCAAATATGGCAGATTAAATTCCATATCTCAAAAAAAACCTTTTTCTTAATGTTAACTTATTCATGTGGCTGTGAATCCATTGTTAATGGGACCTTTCAAAGATGCCGTTTTTAGTTGAGGTGTGTCGACTGAATTAAGATGGAGCTTATCTTATTACTAGAGACCTTAAAAGAGAGAAAGCCACAAGGATTGCCAACCCATTAGCACACTACAGACACCTGGAAGAAGCAACCTCCAATCTCTGAAAACATTAGACAGTAAATTCCCATTGTAAAGACAACCCACTCTGTGGTATTTGTCATGGCAACTGGTAACTTAAGACACCATCATTTTCCCTAATAAAATTGTTTGATTCATTTAAATGTGTCTGTTGTCAGTGCAGTAAAAATTAGAATTGCATGCAAAAGAATAAAACACAATTTATGACAGAGGTCATGTGTGGTAGATCTATGACAATAATATGTACTTTTGAGTAAATTGGGCTTGGACAGTTCGACAATTATATTGGATAAAATGAAATTTCACACCTACTTCTCACCCCACATACTCATCACCTTGTAGAGAAAAATATATGAAAGTCAAAACTATAATTAATTTAGACACTAACAAAAGAAAGCTTCTTGAAGTTATCATGGTAGATAAAGATTTCTTAGACAAGAATAAATTTTTTTTTAAATCCCATTATTCACAATCCATTAATTCAGTAGAGGATTTTGTGTTTCTTGCTCTCAACAATTATGAACTCTAAATTTCCTAAAATCTAGCAGGATGTGTGGTATAATGTTTATATTCTTGGACACAAAGATCAACTAAACCAGAGGCCATGACTATAATATGTTAATGTAGGGAAGAAATGGAGAATAAGGACTTAAGGAGGAGTTCAAATGCTCTGGAGATCTCAGCAGTATATCTTCCATCCTTTGTAAGAGGGATACATGAAAATAAAAATGAGCAATGATTTCTTTTCCCAAGGAAAAGCAAGGCTGATGACCAGGCTGGAAGAAATTATTTTCAAATGAAATATGATATGGTCCTAAATTTTTAAAATATTCAAATATATGGATATATTTCAGATATTGGAGGAATATAAACACATTTCAGATTGTTCTAGGATTATTAGTCTAAGATGGATTGAGTCTCCTGATAGTCATGCTCTACATGTTTATTAAACAAGAGATGTTGAACCATAATGAACCTAGTGTGTCCATTTTACCAAATTAAGGTTGAAAACTGGAATTAATTGAGCATAACTTCCTAAATGCTAAAAGATTTTTTTAGTTATGGAATCTAATATAAAAATACAGCCTTTATAGCAATCATGGTATGCAATTATGAGATATAAATAAACAAGATAACATATTCTTTAGGAATCACAATGCTCACTCAGGCTATGGGATCAATAAATAAAATTATTTCCATCTTGAGAAAATTAGTTTTCCTTATTCTGAGAAAAATTTTTATGACATTATGTAAACAATAAGTGATATTATGCAGTGAAAATCTGAATCTACGTATTTCTACATCTCACTCCTGTTTAATATCTGATTCATTATTCTTCATCAAGCAAAAAACATGAATGAATTTAGCATGACCTTTATCTTTTCATCACTAGCTTCATGGGGAGAACAAAATATTTCCAACTATATTCTGTGTTTAGAACCAGGTTACTATAATCTACTACTCAATGGTGGAAGCAACACCTTTTGGGTTCTAACTTCAACACAAATCTAAGTGACATATCCTTATCTTGTCTTCATCAGTAAAGACATGTCTTATGTTATTATGTTCTAATAACGTTATTACTCAGCCAAGACACATGTATGAGATTGAATGCAAAGACTAAATTTTAAAGAGTAGTTTGTTCTAACCCATAACATTCCATAATTTCTTCCTATGAGGCATTATCCATTCCTTTGAAGTTCTCTTAAAGGTAAACACCATTGTTAAGGGAGTGTCATAAAAGCATCATGGTCTTCTCCAAATGATCTCATTGTTGACTTTTGGTTAAAATCGTCCTAAATATATTCCAAAACATTTTACAACCTGCAAAATATTTTCTGAAAGAATGCAAAAATGACAAAAATTATTGAATTGAAAAACTTGTGTTCATATATGTGTGTTATATATATATATTAATACACAGAGGAAAAACACTTTATATATTTTACATGGATAGATTCAACTTTAAGAACATACATAAAATATAACATAAACATGATTCAAATATTTTTCAGAACCTTTCATTCAAGAAATTTTCACTTGGGAACTCCAAATACTTGTGGAACAGTTTGCCTATAGATGTGTTAATCTCTCTGTTCCGTAGGCTATAAACAATGGGATTTATTAATGGGGACACCATGGTGTAGAACATGGCCATGAGAAGATTATTAAGAGATGCTTCACTTGCATTGGGACCAAATACAGCAATTAATCCAGAAATTACAAATAAAATAAGAATTGCCAACTGTGGGGTTCAGTGGATAAGGCTTTGTTACAGGCTTCCACAGAATGCATCTTAAGCACCATTGAAAATCTATCAATATATGACTTAAACAAAAAAGCAGAACATAAGAATATAATAAAAGCACTGGTAGCTAAGGCTACAGGCTCTGAAAACTAAACTTCTGAAGATGAAATCCTTAAAATTTGAGGCACATCACAGAAATATTGCTGGATCACATTGGATTTTGTGAAGGGAAGTCTGAACATGGTGCCCGTGTGGAAAGCAGAATTTACAAGCCCACTTGCCCATGAACCACAGGCTGCCTGAGTGCAAATGTATGGGGTAATAGTGAGTCCATAATGCAGAGGGTGGCAGATGGCAATATAGCGATCATAGGACTTCACCACAAGGAAAGCCAGCTCTGAGGATATAAAGAAGATCAACAGGAAAATCTGAGCAGCACATCTGTGAGAGAAATCAATTTACTGCCTGTCAGAGAATTCACAATCAATTTAGGAACAATAACTGAAATACAGCAAAGATCTATGAGGGATAAATTGCCTATAAATAAATACATTGGAGAGTGCAGATGTGGGTCGGTTACAATGACAGTAGCAGTGAGAAGATTCCCAGTCAGGGCTCCCAGATAAATCACTAAGAAAAGCAGACCTTGCAAGATTTGGACCTCCCGGGAGGTTGACACATCCATTAGTAGGAATTCCGTGAAGATGGTGAGGTTTTCCATGTCTTTTAACATACTGCAATCTCTCTGTAATCAAAGTATAAAATGATAAGATGATTAAAAAATGAAGACTTTATGATTATAAGAGAGATTCAAATTTCATTAAATGATTTAAAACCAAGACCTATAAACCTA
The DNA here is from genome assembly GCA_026826555.1 of Tolypeutes matacus. NCBI lineage: Eukaryota > Metazoa > Chordata > Mammalia > Cingulata > Chlamyphoridae > Tolypeutes > Tolypeutes matacus. The sequence continues at coordinate 2,012,691 of JAKSZT010028212.1, read as the reverse complement.
CCAGTTAAGGAGTTACATTTATACTACAGCAAAATGTCTTTTGAAACTCTGCATGGATATATTAAGTGATTAGTTTCTTATTTTCTTCGTCAGCTAATGATCATCTTAGATATGTGTTATAAAAATGCCTCCCTATCAGCCCATTTATTTGAACATTATACAGCTATGGCTGACTCACCTCATTGTAAAATCTTCTTTGGATATCTTGATCTATCCATTCATATTTGAAGGATTATATTAACTTGGGAGGACTAAGTTCCATGAAAAGCCATAGCAAATCATTGTTGCCTCTAAATTTCTTTGCTATCCTTTACAATCTAGCTCACATAATATTTCATTCATAGTACTTGTACAAGTATAATATTTAAGTAATTTTTGTATTATTATATTTTCAATCTTTTGAGTACAGTCTATGTATCACATAGATATCATCACATATCATTTTAAGTCTAATGAACTGTAATAAACACTAGAATCAGAAAGAACAGGAACTCTATTAGAATCTATTTTAATATTGGTCAGAAATAATGATGTACTTTAATGATTTGATACATATCACATGTATTTCAATTAAATGTTCATTGCTGATTTTGAAAAAGCACATGGGTTAAAAGATAAAAATATACCTGAGTTATGAGGAAACAAGTTTATCTTCTGTAACATGAATATTTATTCTGCAAACCTTATAGAGAAAACAAAATTTGTGATACTGCTTCTTTTATCACTAAGTAAAATTCATGGAGTCACTATTCAGACATTTACATTTATCCTTAATCATATAAACAATTCTGCTTCTAGATTCTTCAAAAACAAGGTTTTCTTTATGAAGGATATGCATGGGTCATACCTCTCAAAGACCTTGTTGAACCAGTGATTTCATCCTCTGGAGAGGACAGATTTCCTGATTGGTAAGGATTCTTTGGTCATACCTTTGAGATTAGATAAATTCATAATAGTGCTTATTAGCAAAAAATTTAACAATAATATTTGTTAAAAAACAGAAGTGAATATTAAAAATGACATGTTGCTGAAATTCAATACATATTCAATTTATGTCTGATTATAAATATAATTTATTTTTTTCATAGAATATCCACAAAATTTTGCAACCTGAATAAAATTATACTTTCTATGGTTTTGGACTAACATTATGTTACAAAGGAAAGTAATATACTGTTTAAAAAGTAATAAAAATAGCAAAAACAATGAATAAGCCACTAGTATTTACAAAATTGAAGAAAGACGAGATACCTTTTATAATTGAATTTAAAAGGAAGCAAGTAAAGGAAAAGAGGATGTGGCACAAAACCAAACTCTTCACAAAAGTTTTTTGTAGAGATCCTTGCATATTGCTGCAATTAATCATATTAGGTTCCCCTTAGAATGTGAGGTATCACCCAAGAAAAAATTCTGAGAAGGTAGCCCCATTTGTCTTTACTCTGAAATTTCTTATTAATAGCTGGCAATCAGATGAGTATAAGAACATGGGAGGGTCTAAGAAGCTCCAAGAAGTGTTGGATATGAAGGCTCAAAAATAGGAGTTTTCACATAACTGCATAGGATCTCAACACATTTATTAAAGTCAGCAGGGAGAGTTATTGAAGAGAGATAAGAAGTAGACTCTAAGGAAGCAGAAATCCCCCTTTGCTCTCTATCAGACAGGCTTGGCTTCACCAGAGCAGTGAACACTCAGCTAGCGTTCAAGAGAGCTCAGTAGATCTTTACCTGCTTTCACCATCACTGCATGCTCTCTTTCTCTGTAGGTGAATTTAGGAGTAAAAAAGAGAAACTCTGAAGGAATACATAGCTTGACAGAGGCTAGAAAGTGCCCTGATATGGCGAGGATAATTCAGAGTGTAGAAAAACTGGGCTGATGTGCTATGGTGAAATGAATAAAAGGAAAAATGATGCTCAGGCATCTGATAAAGCCACTGTATTGTTATTTTCATGGAAATGTAGCCAGGAAAAGAGGTTAAGAGTATGCAAAACACTTAAAATGTATACTCTCTTAGATTCTGTGTAATATTGAAGACAAATTAATAGAAATTATGTAAATCATCTATCATTTTATTTTAGTTTAAGGGTCACTTTGTACCCTAAAAATTATTGAAAACCTGAAGAACTTATAATCATTTTGCTTTTATCTATTGAAAATTATTATATTATAAATTTCAAATACTAATTTTATTAAAAAAATAAAATTTTTATATTTTCATGCAATAATACTTTAGAAAATATTTCCCAAAACCGAATTAAAAGTTTTGAGAAGAAATAAATAGTTTTAGATTTTTAAAAGAGTTTTTCATCCTGACTTTCTGGGAGATAACTGAATTCTAAAATGTTTCTTCATTCATTATGTTGCAATATGATGTTGTTGGGGAAGTATATGAAGAAAATAAAGCCCTTAACAGATATATGGTTTGAAAAGTAAAGTGTATGACTAGTATGACTAGTGTTTTCCGATAATTTTTACTATTCTTTAATGCTAATATTCTACAACTAAATTTAACAAGTGGTGATTTCTTAAATAATAGTTGTTATGTAGATTCTGAAACCATATTAATGATCTTTGCATGTTAAATTAGATTAAATCCATTGCTCTATTTAACAATTTGAATGGATCTTTACCCATGCATGATTTTGAAACATAATGTACTCTTTTTTCTGGAAAATATTGGTTCATAGTTGAAAAAAGATCATCCTTTATGACATATTTAATTATAAAATACTAAAATAAATCATCTTTTATTAATATCTCATATTCAATCAGAACGGTCTTTAAGTATTGGGAAGATGTCAAGTTATGTGAAGGACCAAAGTATTCTAATTTTCACTTGAAACACAAATTTTCCCATTAGCAGATAAATGTGTTAGTTATCATTGCATTCATTTTTTAGAAAATGTTCTGCCAAATAGATTCTGTCTATAACAACTCCTATTTTATTCCTGACATTGATACTTTGTTTTTACTCCCTTTTCTAATTAAGTATTTTTCTATATTGGTAAGTTGTATATTTACAGAACAATCATGCATAAAATGCAGGATTCCCTTATACCACCCAACCAACAATAATTTGCATTGGTGTGGGATATTTGTTACAATTCATAATAGCACAGTTTTATAATTGTAATATTAGTAGTGGTCCACGGTTTAACTTAGGGTTCACTGTGTAGTGTAGTTGCATGGATTAAAAAAAATTTTTTTTGTTACCATATATATAGTCTCATATTTACCCTTTTAATCTTATTCATATGTGTATTTCGGTGTTGTTAATTACATTCACAATGATTTGCTACCATAACCAGTATCCATTAAACATTTTCATCATTCCAAGTAGGAACCCTGTTCATTTTAATCCTTAAATTCTAATTCCCTATACACACCCTGCCCCCCAATAACCTATATTCTATACTCTGATTCTATGAATTTGCTTATTCTGATTGTTATAATCAGTGAGATCATACTGTATTTGTCTTTTTGTGTCTAGCATATTTCACTCAACAAAATGTCTACAATGTTTAACCATGTTGTTGCATGTATCAGGACTTCATTCCTTTTTATGGATGATTAATATCCCATTGTGTGTGTGTTTATATATATATATGCCACATTTTATTAATCCATTCGTAGCTGATAGACACTTGGGTTGCTTCCAAGTGTCTATTGTGAGTAATGCTGCTATGAACAATGTGAGTAATGAACAATGGTATTCAAATATCTATCCAAATACCTGCTTTGTATTCTTTGGGGTATATACCTAGTAGTGGATTGCCAGCTCATTTGGTAGTTCTATACTTAGCTACCTGAGGAAGTGCCAAACTGTCTTCCACAACAGCTATAAAATTTTGCATTTCCACCAGCAATGAATGACTGTGCCTATTTTTCCACATCCTATCCTCACTTGTTATCTTCCATGTTTTAAAAACCAGCCATTCATTTGGGTGTGAAATTGTATCTCATTGTGCTTTTGATTGGCATTTTCCCGATGGCTAATGATGTTGCGCATCTTTTCATGTGCATTCTGGCCATTTGTATATCATCTTTGGAGATATGTCTGTTCAAGTCTTTGCCCATTTTTAAATTGAAATGTCTTTTTGTTGTTCAACTGAAAGATTTCTGTTTATATTCTCAATATTAATCCTTTATCAGATAGGTGTTTTCCAATTATTTCCCGATTGTATAGTATAGCTTGTCATATTACTTTCATGATATGGTCCTTTGAGGAAAAAAAGTTTGTTTTTTTTTTCTTTTATTTTGATTAGGCCCTATTTTTCTCATTTTTCCCTGTTTTTTTTTTTTTTTTTTTTTTTTTGCTGGTGATTTGGGTTTAATGACAAAGAGACAGTGCCTAAAACAATGTGCTGAAGATGCTCCCTTATAATTTGTCTAGGAGTTTTGTAGTGCTAACGCTAATATTCAAGTCTTTCATCCATTTTGACTTGATTTTTTTTTTATTTTTTATATAAATATATATGCATATATGTGTATTTGCTTACAAAAATGTTATATATATATATATATATATATATACATATATTTTAAGAGGTGCTTAGATTATCTTGATTTTTGTACATGGTGAAAGACAAGTGTCCTGTTTCTACTTTTTTTTTTTTTGCAAATGGAGATCAAATTTACCTAGCACCATTTATAGAAAAGACTATTCTTTCCCAACAGTGTGGGCTTTGCCACCTTAACAAAAATCAGTTAGCCATAAATGTAAGGGTTGATCTTGGAGTTCTCCATTCTATTCTATTCATCTATTTATTCATCCTTTTGTTAGTACCATGCTGGTTTGTTTACTTTGGTTTTGTAATAAGATTTAAGACCAGAAATTGTAAGTCCTCTAATTTCATTCTTCTTTGTCAAGACCTCTTACACTCTTACAATATAAATTTGATGGGTGACATTTCCTTTTCTACAAAGAAAGGTGTTGGAACTTTGATTGGGATTGAATTAAATATATAAATTTCTTTGAGTAATATTGTTATCTTAATGACAGTTAGCCTTCCAATCTATGAACACACAATGTTCTCCTATTTATTTTGGTCTTCTTTGATTTATTTTAGTAGTGTTTTGAAGAGGTTTTGTTGAGATATATTTACACACCACACAGACCATCAAAAGTGTATAAACAGGGAAATGGATGTGACTAAAACAGTTGGGCACCCACCTACTACATGGGAGGTCCTGGATTCAGTTTCTGGTGCCTCCTAAAGAAGATGAGTAAGACAGCAAGCTGATGTGACAGGCTGGCACAGTGAGCTGATGCAATAAGATGATGCAATGATGAGACACCATGAGGAAACACCATGAGAGACACAACAAGTGAAGTGGAGAAGGCTCAAGCCATTAGGCACCTCCCTCTCCCATGGGAGGCCCCGGGTTCATTTCCTGGTGCCTCCTGAAAATGAAAAATAAAAAAGAAGATGATCACACAATGAACAAACACAGAGAGCACAAAAACAACAAGGGGAGGGAAAAATTAAATAAATAAATAAATAAATAAACAAACAAATAAATAAATAAATAAAGTAAATGTGTAAACAATTGTTGTCAGTATAATCAGAAAGTTGAGCATTAATCACCAGAATCAATTTTAGAACATTTTAATTACTACAAAAAGAAAAAAAGCCTCTCAATCCTTATATCATTCCCTAGGCCAACATAACCATTACTCTATTTCTGTCTATATAGATTTTTTATATTTATATTTTATACAAATGTGTCTGGTTTCTTTCACTTAGCATAGTGGGTTCTTTTTTTTTCTCTTTTAATTATTGTAATTATTTAAATTTGAGAAGTTGTAGGTTTTCCTAAATGTCATATAAGAAACAAAACATTCCCCTATATGCCCCTATTGGTAACACTTAGCATTTCTGTGGTACCTCTGTAAAAACTGATGAAAGAATATTAAAATATTACTAACCATATTCCATAGTTTGCATTAGGTACATTTTTTCCATATACAACCTTATTACTATCACCTCATAATAAGGAAGTAGCTTTGTTATAGTTCATGAAAGAACATTCCTATATTTCTACTATTAACCACAGTTTTAATCCACAACTGAGTTTACTGTGTTATAGAATTTCATTTTTTATACCCTAGCTTTTCTTTTAGTAACATACATGACCCAAAATTTCTGCTTTCAACCACATTCACATGCGTAATTTAACACTGATTATTACACTCACAATAATGAGCTCTCATCACTTCTGTCCATTTCCAACATTTACAATCAATCTAAATAGAATTTCTGTACAAATTAATATCAGCTTCCCTTTCTTTACCCAAATTTTATCTCCATGTGAACTCTATTTTAGATCCTAAATCTATGAGTTTGTTTAGTATTATCAATTCATGTTAGTGAGATCATACAATATTTATCATTTTGTGTTTGGCTTATTTAACTCAACTTAATGACCACAAGATTCATCCATGTTATCACATGCATCAGTACTTCATTCTTTCTCACAGCTGAATAGTAATTCATCATGTGCATTTTTTAATGCATTTATTGGTTGATGGATATTGTGTTGTTTGCATCTTTTGGTAACTGTTAATAATGACGTTATGAACATTCATGTGCAATGTCTGCATCTCTTCTTTCAGTTCTCCTCAATATATAACTAATACTCGGATTGCCAGATCATATTGCAATTCTATACTTAGCTTCCTGTAAAACAAACAAATTGTCTTCCATAGTCAAAGCAACATTTTCCATTGTCACCAGCAGTTAATGAGTGCTGCTATTTCTCTACATCCTCTTCAACACTAGCAGTTTTTTGTTTTTCTAATAGTGGCCATTCTAGTAAGTATGAAATTATATCTCATTGTGGTTTTCTTTGGCACTTCACTAATAACTGGTGATATTGAACATCCTTTCATGTACTTATTTTTCATTTGTATTTCTTCTTGGAAAAAGGCTTATTCAAGTCTTCTGTCCATTTTTAATTGAGTTGTCTTTTTATTGTTCAGTTGTAGGAATTATTTGTTTATTCTGGATATGAACTCTTGGCAGATATATAGTGTTCAAATATTTTTTTCCCAATAAGTAGGCTGTCTTTACATTTTCTTGACAAAGCCCTTTGAAGAGCAAATGTTTTTAATTTTGAAAGGAACCCATTTATCTTTTTTTTTTCTTTCATTGCTTGTGCTTTCCATGTAAAGTCTAAGAAACCATTGCCTATAATAAGATCTTGAAGATGCTGCCTTACATTTTCTATTAGGAGTTTTATGGTTCTGGCTCTTATATTTAGGTCTTTGATACATTTTGAGCTAATTTTTGTATAACGAGTGAGATAGGGGCTTTCTTTTATTCTTTTGGATATGGATACCCACTTCTCACAGCACCATTTGCTGAAGAGACAATTCTGTTCCAGTTGAGTGGACTTGGCAGGCTTGTCTAGTATCAATTGGCTATAGATGTGTCAGTCTATTATGAATTCTATTGGATTTTATGTCCACTGGAAAGATATTTTGATCTTACATCTATCTTTTTGCCAGTACTATGCTGTTTTAAATACTGTAGCTTTGTAATATGCTTTAAACTCAGGAATTGTGAGTCCATTGACTGTGTTCTTTTTAAAGATATCTTTGACTAATCAGAGTCTATTTCCCTTCGAAATTAATTTGGTATTTAACTTTTCCATTTCTTCAAAGTAGGTGGTTGGCATTTTGATTGGGATTGTCTTGATTTTGTACATCAATTTGAATAGAATTGATATCTAATCATATTTAGTTTTCCAATCCATAAGCACAAAATGTCCTCCCACTTATTTAGGTCTTCTTTGTTTGTTTGTTTGTTTGTTTTAGCAATGTTTTGTAATTTTCTGCCTTCAAGTCAAGTTGGTGATTAAATTTATTCCTAGATATATGTTTCTTTTAGTAACTATTGCAAATGATTTTTTTTTTCTTTTTTCTCAGAGTGCTCACTACTAGTATAGAAAGAGACTTATTTTTATATATTGATCCAGTATACTGCCACATTTCTGAACTAACTTATTAACTCTGGGATCATTGTTGTAGATTTTTTGGAACTTTCTATTTACATGATCATGTCATCTGCAAATAATGAAGTTTTACCTCTTCTTTTCCAATTTGTATGCTTTTATTTCTTTTCCTTGCCTACCTGTTTAAGGTAGAATTTCTATTACATGTTGAATAACAGGATGACAGTGGCCATCCTTGTCTTATTCCACATCTTGGATGGAAAAGATTCATTCTTTCACCATTCATTATGATATTACTAGTACATTTTTCATTTATGCCCTTTAACATGCAGAGGAAGTTTTCTTCACTCCTATCTCTTGGAGTGTTAGTATGAACAAAGGATGCAGGGTTGTGCCAAATGCCTTTTCTGCCTCAATGAAGATGATGATGTGTTTTTCCACTTCGATTTGTAAATGTGTTGTATTATATTAATTGATTTTTTTTTACATTCAACCACCCTTGTATACCTGGGAAAAGGCCACTTGGTCATGGTGTATAATTCTTTTAATGTGCTGTTGGATTCCATTTGCAATATTTTGTTGAAGATCTTTGCATCTATATTCGTCAGAATAACTCATTGGAAATTTTCATTTCTTGTAGTATCTTTATCAGGCTTTGCTATCAGGGTGATTTTATTCCTTCCTCTTCAAGCTTTTGGAAGATTTTGAATGAGATTTATCTTAATTCTTCTGGGAATAATGAAGAATTCATTTGTAAAGCCATATGGGCCTGGTCCTTTCTTAGTTGGAAGGTATTTGGTGATTGATTCAATCTCTTTAATTGTGTTTGGTTAATTGAGGTCTTCTATTTTCTTCAAAAGTCAGTGTAGGTTTTTGTGTGTTTCTAAGAATTTGTCCATTTCATATATGTTGTCTAATTCGTTGACATACATTTGCTCATAGTATCTGTTTATGATCCTTATTATTTCTGTGGGGTCAGTAGTAATGCCTCAGTAATGTCTAATTTTATTTATATGCATCTTCTCTTTTTTTTTTTCCCTTTGTTAGTCTAACTAAGAGGGTGTCAATTTTTTTGATCTTCACAAAGAACTATCTTTTGGTTTGGTTAATTCTGTGTATATTTAAATTTATTCTCAATTTAATTTATTTCTTCTCTAATCATTGTTAATTATTTCTTTCTGCTTCCTATGAGATTAGTTTGATGTTCTTTTTTATAGTTCCCCTAGTTGTTCTATTAGGTTATTTTTATTTCAGTTCTTCCCTCTTCCTCCTTTTTTATTGTAGGCATTAGGGTTATTTATTTATCCCTCAGCACTGGCTTCAGAGCCTCCCATAAGTTTTGATATGTTGTTTTCCTTCTTCTCAAAATATTTACTAATTCCTCTTCCAACATTTTCTTAGACCTAATGAATGTTTAATTGAATGTTTAATTGCATGTTAACCTCCATATATTTGTGAATTTTCCACTTTTCTGCCTGTTATTGATTTCCAACCTTCACTTTTCAGAGAAAGTGTTTTGAATAATTTCAAACTTTTTAAAATTTTTGAGACTTGTTTTGTGACCCCAAATTTTTGTCTGCCTGGATAATGATCCATGAGCCCTTAAGATGAATGCATATTCTGCTGTTTTTCAGTTGCAATGTTCTCTATATGTTTGTTAGGTTTAGTTCATTTATCATCTTATTCAAAATCTTTGTGTCCTTGTTGATCCTTTGTCCAATTTTTCTATCTATTGCAGATAATGGTGTTTTGAAGTCTTTATCTATTACTGTAGAGATATCTCTTTCTTCCTTCAATTTTGCCATTTTATGCCTCATGTATTTTTGGGTACTCTGGTTATTGTATAAACTTTTATGATTGTTATTTCTTCTTGGTGGTTTGTATCTTTTATTTAAATATAGTGCCCTTCTTTGTCTTTTATAAAGATTTTGCATTTAAAGTCAATTTTGTCTAATATAAAATAGTTCACCCAGGAAATTTTTTAAATCACTTCTAGTATGGAATATCTTTTCCCAATCTTTCACTTTCAAACTTGTTTCTAAGGTGAGTCTCCTGTATATAGCATATAGATGAATAATATTTTTAATTCATTCTACAAATCTGGGTTTCTGTTTGTTGATTTTAATCCATTAGTATTCAATGTTATTATATTACTGTAATATCATTAATTACTTCAACAATTTTATCCTTTAGTTTTTATGTAATGTCTTCTTTTCTGTGTCTTTTTACCCTTCTAGGTCCTTATAATCTTCATTTCTGCACTATTCCCCAAACCTCTCTCTATATTTTCCTTTCAGCCTGCAGAACTCCCTTTAGTATTTCTTTTAAGGCAGGTCGCTTATTGGAAATTATCTCATTTTCTGTTTATCTGTGAATATTTTAAACTCTTCCTTGCCTTTGAAGGAAAGTTTTGTGTTAAAAGATTCTTAGATGGCAGTTTTTCTCTTTCAGTACCTTAAATATATCATACCACTGTGTTCTCACCCCCATGGTTTCTTGTGAAAAATCGGCACCAATTTTTTTTTGTTTCTTTGTTTGTTTTTAATTAATTTAATTTTTATTGTGGGTAAAAATCAAAATTTTCACAACACATACCAATATTTGTAAAATGATATATAAATATATATGCATATATGTGCATTTGCTTGCAAAAATGTTATATATATATATATATATATATATATATTTTTTTTTTTAAAGAGGTGCTTAACTTACCTAAATATTACAGGAAGCCTACAGGGGATCCCATGTTCCCCAACTCCCACACCTCCCACCACATCCCACACAAACATCTCCCATAAGTGTGGCCCATCACCCTCAATGGACTTACATATCCTGGGGACTTGCCATCAACCATAGACCACAGTTCACATCATAGATCACACTCTCTCGCACACAGTTCTGAATGGTATGTGCTGATTTAAAATGGCCTACATCCGTTGCCACAACGACACTCAGGACAACCTCCAAATCCCAAAGAAGCCCCTGTATTTCAACTGCACATCCCATCCCTGCCCCGAAAGTGTCCAGTGACCACTGGCTCTACCTCATTGTTATAATTTTTCCATTGCTAGAATCACCATATGTGTACAACAGAATGCCATCAAGTCCACTCTAGTCCGTAGTTCTTCCCCCAATCCTGAGGGGACTGGGATGGTGATGTCCACTCCAACTCCAAGTGAGAGAGGGCTTATATCCCATGGATATGGTGGGTGGGATTGTCCTGTCTACAGATGCAGGCCCTCTCCATTCCCTGGGATGGTCGTTGCCCATCGTTGTCTCCTCACCAGATGACTCGGATGAGTCCATTGAGCTGTAGGGTAGGAGTTGCAGCTACACCGAGATTCCATGCACACTTGGCACATAGGTAGGCCAGAGGCTCCAGTCTCTGGAAGTATACCTAAAAACTCCAGCATCACATATAGGTTTGAATAGAAGGGACTGATGAACCATGTCCAGGGAGGACTTATTTGAGTCCAATTCTGTCACTCTCAGGAGCACAGATTCCAAAATAGAGCCCACTGATAAGGCATCAGTCTCTGGGGCTATCCCCCCTTATATATGACCTGGGTGTCTCCAGAGCTCTCAGGAGCCCCTCTGTGTGCGGTGATACACACTTTGATGTTCTATGAGCTCCTACTGAGGTGTGTGTAAGCGTTACCTCTGGGAGGACTTCCCGACTCTGTTTGAAGTCTCTTAGCCACTTGAAATCATTTGTCTTTACCTTTTCCCCCTTTTATTCAAGGTCTTTTTCCAGTTGTGTTGCCAGTTGGCACTTGGTATTAATCCCTCATTGCCAGGGAAGCTCATCTCTGTGAGTCATGTCCCACGTTGGGGGGAAGGTAATGCATTCATATGCTGAGTTTGGCTTAGAGAGAGTCGGCACCAAATTTTATTGCAGTTCCCTTGTATGTGATGAATTGCTTCTCTCTTGATTTCAGAATTCTGTCTTTATCTTTGTCATTTGACATTCTGATTAGAGGTGTCTCAGAGTATGGTTATTCTCTCTGGAATACAGTGTGCTTCTTTGACAGATATATTTATGTCTTTCATATGTACTGGGAAACTTTTGGCCATTATTTCCTTATATATTCTTTCTGACACTCTTCTCTTTTTTATTCTTTCTGGAATACCCATGATGCATATGCTTGTGGATTTCATGCTTTCATTTTATTCTTTGAGATTCTGTCCTTTTTTTAATTTATTCTTTTTCTCTATATTTTCTTGTATCTATATGATTTTGAATATCTTATCTACTGCTTTGTTGATTCTTTCTTCTGCCTGTTTAAATTTGATGTTCAATGACTCTATTGTAACTTAACCTCTTTCATTGTGTCTTTAATTCCCTTGACTTCTGTTATGTTTTTTCTCATATTTTCAAATTCTTTATGCTCACCCATTGTTGTCTTATTTTCCTTTATCTCTTCAGCCATATTTTCCATCATCTCCTTGAATTGATTTAAGAGATTTGTTTGAACATCTACATTAGTCGTTCCAAATCCTATGTCTCTAATGTTTTAATTTAATCCTTTCACTGAGCCACATTTTACTGTTTCTTGTAATTTGTGCTGATATCTAGGCATCTGATTATCATGGTTTTTAATTTGTTTTATGTGTTATTGAATATGATTAGCAAGTATTTTGTTGAGGAGTTTAGCATCCAAGTTCATTAGAACTTGATCTGTAGTTGTCCTTCCTTGTGGCAACTTTATCTGGTTTTGGTGTTGGGTGATGTTGTCATCATGTAAGGATTTAGGGAATATTCCCTCCACTTCTATTTTTTAAAGAGTTTATGTAGGATTGGTGTTATTTCTTTCCAGAATGATTGTTAGAATTCACTGTGAAGCCATCTGGTCCTGCGCTCTTCTTATTTGGGAAGTTCTTGATGATCAATTCAATCTTATTACTTCTAATTGGTCAGTTGAGTTAATCAATTTCTTATGTCATCACTGTAGGCTGCTTGTGTGTTTCCAAAAATTTGTCTATTTTGTCTAAGTTATCCATCTTGTTGGCATAGAATTTTCTAAAGTATCTTCTTATGATACTCTTTATTTCTGTGAGATCAGTGTTGATATACCCTCCCTCATTTTTTATTTTATGTACTTGCATCTTCTGTCTTTTTTTCTTTGTTATTATAACTCGGGATTTGTCAATTTTATTATTCTTAACAAGGGACCAACTTTTTTTTCTAGTGTTTTTTTTTTTTTAATTTTCAATTTGATTTAGTTCTTCTCTTATCTTTGTTATTTCCATATTTCTGCTTGCTTTGGGAATAGTTTGTTGTTCTTTTTCTAGTTCCTACAGGTGTGCAGTTAGGTCTTTGATTTTAACTTTTTCTCCATTTTTAATATAGGCATTTATGGCTATAAATTTCCCTCTCGGCACTGCTTATGCTGCACCCCTTGGTTTTGATATATTGTATTCTCATTTTTATTCATTTCAATAGTTACTCATTTCTTTTGCAATTTCTTCCTTAACCCACTGATTGTCTAAGGGTGTGTTGTTTAAATTCCATACCTTTGTGCCTATTCTGGTTCTCTCCCCTTACTGATTTTCAGCTTCATTCCATTGTGATCAGAGAAATTACTTTGTATAATTTCAATCTTTCTGAGTTTGTTGAGAGTTGTTCTGGATTTAGCATGTGGTCTATCCTGAAGAATGATCCATGTGTCCTCAAGATTAATGTATATCCTGCTGTATTTGTTTGTAATTTTCTGTATATGTCCTTCTACAATCTCTCATAGAGCAGCAAGAATCTCCTGAGTACATGGGAAGTGCTGAGTGAAGGAAGGCAAAAAATTATTCCTGGCCATTATTATTGATTGTAGTACTTATGAACCTTTTCTAGTGAAAATGAAACAACATATTACTATATATTGCTTAATAGTTACCTCTTGGAAACCTCCTTGTTGGTCAAATTTAGCTTTTCTTTAAGCCAAACTCAGCATATAAACACACTACCTACCTCCTAGCATGGAATATGACTCCAGGGAATAAGTCTCTTTGTCACCAAGGGATTATTACCAAGCACTGACTTGCAAGGAAACTGGAAGAAGAGCTTTACCAAAAGGGGTAAATATTAAATACAAATGATTTTTTATGGCCAAGAGACTTCAAATTTAGCCCAGAGTTTATTCCAGAGTTTGCACTTATGCATTCTCAGCAGGATCTCATTGATTGCCACAGCATACAGTGCCTCAAACAGCAGGGCTACTGAGGGCTCCAGAGACATCTGGACGGTACAGGCAGGGCAGACAATCTGAGGTAAACATATATATTTATAGGTAAACGTATATATATAAACATAAATTTATACAGAAAGAACTGTGAAGGGACTTAGGATCTCATAATGTACAATAAAACAAAATAAATATGAAACTTGGCATAATGTTATAATTGAGCAGATAAGGAGTTATAAGAATTACAAAGAACATGGAGCAACATCAAATAAGAAATTATTGCATTATTAGTGTTACTTTAAATATATATGGATTAAACTCTCAAGTTAAAATGCAGAGAAAGGCAGAATAGACAAGAAAGCATGACACAAACACATGCTGTTAACAAGAAACTCACCATAAAGTCAAAGATACAAATAGGCTGAAGGTAAAAGACAGGGGGAAAAAAAAGTCATGCTAATACCAACCAAAAGAGAGTTTGAGTAGCTATCAGATTAAAAAGACTTTAAGTCAAAAAATGTTTGTAGTGGACAAAGAAATTCCATATATACAAATAAAGATGTCAATTCCAAATGAATATATAAAATTTATAAATATATATGCACATAATAGCAGAACCCCAAAATATATGTAGCAAATATTGACATGTTTTAAGATAGAAATAGATGATTCCATATTAATTTGGGAGAATCCAATATACCACATTCAATAATGGAATGAATATCTAGGAAGAAGATAATACAAAAGAAGATTTGAACTGCATTATAAACCAATTGGACCTAAAGGATATGTATGGAACACTTTAACCAACAAGAGTAGAATACACATACTTCTCTAGTGTATACAGATATTTCACCAGGATGGACCATATATTAGATCACAAAACCAATGTCAATAATTTTAAAAAGTATTAAAATAACACAATATATTTTCTCCAATCACAATGAAATGAAGCTAGAAATCAATAAGTGAAGGAGAACTGAAAAAATCACATTTGGAAATTCATGCATTATTAAATAAACAATGCATCAATGAAGACATCACAAAGAAAATATGGAAATATCTTGAGCTGAATGTAAACAAAACAAAACATACCCCAAATTATGAGATTCAAAAAGGGTAGTGCTGAAAAATTTTTTTCTACTCTTTATTTTACAATTATATATATATTATATATATATATATATATTTCTGTTTCCATTTTTTTTATTTATATATATATAAATATATTTTAAGAGGTGCTTAGATTACCGAAAATACTACACAGAGCCCCCTGGGACTCCCATGTTGCCCACCCCCCACACCTCCTACCACGTCCCACACAAATATCTCCCACAAGTGTGGCCCACCACCCTCAATGGACTTACACATCCTGGGGCCTTGCCAACAACCCTAGACCATAGTTCACATCGTAGACCACACTCTCTCCCACACAGTTCTGAGTGGTGTGTGCTGATTTAAAATGGCCTACATCTGTTGCCACAACGGAACTCAGGACCACCTCCAAATCCCAAAGAAGCCCCTGTATTTTACTCGTCCCCTCCCTGCCCCAAAGATTACATAAGCATTACATAAAAATATATAAGGGAATCCCATATGCCCCCCTGCCTCCCCCTCCCACACTTTCCCACATCAACAATATCCCTCATTAGTGTGAAACACATATTTAAGTATTGCTAATAACTATATATTACAGATTACATTATACTTTACACTCTGTCCAGCAAAATTTTGTAGGTTATGACAAAATATAGAATGGCCTGCATCTGTCACTGCAATGTTATGCAAGACAGCTTCAATGTCTAAAAAATACCTCCAAGTTACTCCTATTTTTCCTTATCCCATCCCATTTCTTGTGGCCAAGGCCTTTATATAAATGATAAGAGTACTTCCATTGCTAGAATAATAATAAGTCTAGAGTAGAAAATTAATAAGTTTATTTTAGTCTGTTGTTCATTCCCCAGTCTTGAGGATTTGGGGATGGTGATTTCCACTCTGCTTATAATTCAGAGGGAATTTAGATTCCATGAGGCAGATAGATGGAACTATCTTGCTTGCAGTTTCAGACACTCTCTGTTCCTTGGGATGGGTGTTGTCCGTGATCATCTTGTTGTTAGTTGATCTGGGTGAGTCCAATGGAGAGTAGATTTTGTATTTTTGCTTAATTTCAGGGCTCCCCTGGCATATGGACAGATCAAAGGTTTAAGTTCTGGGACATATATTTATCAAGTATAATGCTAATTATACATTCAATTAAAAGGGGCAGAAAATCCAGGTGTAGAGTATTAATGAGTCTAACTCTGTCACCCTGGGAAACATAAATTCCAAAATGAGGCTCACTGACAGGGTGCCAAACTCCTGAGCTGTCTGCCCTGCTTATAGTTTCTGTATGTCTCTAGAGTCCTCAAGAGTCCCACTATTTGAGGTACTGTTTACTGTGGCAGTCAATGAGATCTTGCTGAGACTTTCAGAAGCATAACCTCTAGAATGACCTCCCAACTGACTTTGAAATCTCTTAACCATAAAAACTCATTTGTATTTACCATTTCTCCCTTTTGGTCAAGGTCTTTTTCCAGATGCATTTCTAGTTGGAACATGTTAAGAATCACTCTGTGCTAGGGAAGCTCATCCCTGGGAGTCATTTCCCATGCCAGGTGGAAGATAGTGCATTTATATGCTGAGTTTGGCTTAGAGAGAGGCCACATTTGAGCAACAAGGAGGCTTTTAGGAGGTAACTCTTAGCCAGTATATAATACTGAGTTGTTTCAATTTCACAAGAAAAAGATTATAAGTACCATCATCAATATCAAGGGCCTGCCATAATGGTCTGTATTCTTTCATTAGGCACTGCCTTGGCACTCATGGGATTCTTGCTGGCCTATTAGAGAATGTAGCTGAACTCCCCAAGATGGGAATTCAATAATCTTTTGGTTATTGTGTGGATATCCACCCACTGAAACAATGCCCCCAAAACACTTCAAAGTATTCATATTCCTTAGAGGCATGCCCCAGGTGAACACCTTCCCATACATCCCCCCATCACTGTCACCCTGCATTTTATCTTCACAGAAGCTTGAGGATACAGAAAAGTCACATTGAGAATATAGGGGATTCACATACAGCTAACGCCTTCCTCCTTTCCCCCTTTCCCCTATTAATATTTTACATGTTATTGGTACATTTGTTACAATTGATGTACAAATATTGAAGCATTCTACTAACTAAGGTCACTGGTTTACATTATGGTTTACATTTTGGATCATACACTTTTAGAGGTTTTAATGAAATTTGAAGTGGCCTGTATCCGTTGCTGCAAGATCATGCTGAACAATTCTAATGCTCCCAAAATGCCCTATGTTACATATATTGTATTCTTCCCTCCCCATCATCTCAGAACCTATGGTAACCACTAAGTTTCAATTTTTGAAGAATAAGATTCATAGTTACTTGCAATAATATTGAATGTTTGATATATTGGACTGCTTAATTTTATAGGATACTGTCTATGTTCCTGAGGGTTTCTTGTCCCTCTATTTGAGAATATAGCAGGACTCCTCAGGATGAGAGTTTGATATTTTCTTGTGGTTCTCCACCCACTGATTTAACACACTATGACAACATGAACATTTACATATTCTGCAGAAGCCTGTCCCAGGTGCATCCTCTCCCACATAACCCCCACATCCAACACCCTACACTGGTCACCCTCCTGTGTCATATTTGCCAAAAGAACATTCCCAACATTGTAGTTTTAACCACTGACATGCAAATCCCCAGAATTCACCTGCTTCTTCCCCTGAACCTCCCCCCAGTTCCATGGAAACTCCCCACCCTACTTCCCCTCACAGACCAGCACCACTGAACTGTAAGTGCTTACAACAAAAGAGAAAAAAATAGCCCACATCACAAACCTAATCTTTGAGGATCTAGAAAAAGAACAAACTAAATCAAAAGTGTGAAGATGGAGCAAAAGAGTAAAGATTATCCTGGAGAATAATAAAATAAAGAATTACAAAAAAAAGAAGAAACAGAGAGAGAATCAAATAAACAAATGTTGTCTTTGAAATATCAATAAAATTATTAAACTCTTAGATAGACTGACAAACAAGAGTGAAGACAAAAATAACTTATATAAGAAATGACAGGGGAGCAAAGTACTATTGATCCCACAGAAATAAAAGAATTATAAAAAGATACAATGAACAACTATACACCAACAAATTAGGCAACACAATGAATGGACAAATTCCTTAAAAACAAAAACTATCTACAAAGACTCTGGAAGAAATACAGAATTTCATCAGAGCAATAACAAGTAAAAAGATTGATTCAGTTATCAAATACCTCCAAAGAAAGAAAACCAAAATGTGATGACATTACTGGAGAATGTTCATAAATATTCCAAGAATTATGAACACCAGTCCTACTGAAACTTTTCCTAAATATTTAGAGAAGCATTCAATAGTTCATTCTATGAGACTAATACCACCTAATACCATAGCCAGATAAAAGATATCACAAGAACAGTGACCTTTATGAATATAGATGTAAATATCTTCAATAACATATTAGCAAAATGAATCCAATAGCACAATATAAATATTACACACCATGATCATGAAGTATTTACCCCAAGTATGTAAGGAGCTTTCAGTATAAGGAAATCAATTAATGTAATGGAACACATTAATGGAACAAGGGACAAAAATCTCATGATCATCACAAGTGATGCCAGAAAGGCATTTGACAATTCCAGTACAGTTTTATGATAAAAAAAAAAAAAAAACATTACAAAACTAGGACTATACAGAAATTTCCTCAACATGATATAGGTCACATGTGCAAAACTTACAGCTACCATGATAATCAATGATGAAAGAAAATAGTCCCTCGAAGATCAGGAAAAAGACAATGATACACAGTGTCAAAACTTTTAATCAAAAATATACTTGAAAACCTGGCCAGAGCAATTAATCAAGAAAAAGAAATAAAAGTCACCAATATTGGAAAGGTAGAATTAAAACTTTCCCTATTTGAAGATGATGTGATTTTCTATATATCACACCCAGATAAAAACACAACAGAGCTACTAGAATTACTATACAAATTCAACAAAATGGTTGTGTACAGGAACAGCAAGCAAATATCAGTAGTGTTTCTATACACAAATAATGAATTATCTGAAGCGGAAATAAATTTTAAAAATTAATTTTCATTAACAACTAAAATATCAAACATGAAGGAATAAATTTAACAAAGGATGTAAAAGACATATACAAAAAAGTATAAAACATTGTTAATTGAAATAAAAGAAGACCTAAATAAGTGGAAGTACCTTTCATTTCCATGGATTGGAATACTAAATATTTTTTACATAACTTCTAACCAAAGTGATTTACAGGTTCAATGTAATGTCGATCAAAATTCCAATATCCTTATTTAATGAAGTTGAAAAATTCAATAATCAAATACAAGTGGATGCATAAGGAGCTCTGAAGAATCATCTCTTGAAAAAGAAGAATGAAGTTGGGAAACACACATTTCCTGAATTGAAAACTTATTATAAAGCTGCAGTGTTGAAAATAGCATGAGTTTGGCACAAGGGCAGGCATATACATAAATGGAATTGAATTGAGAGTTCAGAAATAAATCCTCACATCCATGGCCAATTGAATTTTTTAAATTATTATTTTTCAGAGTTCCTTAAAGAATGTAACAAATGATTCTGAGAAAACTAGATAACCATATTTAAAACGATGAAAGAGGACACCTAATTCACACTATATATGAAAAAATTAATACAAAATGAGTTAAACACCTAAATAGAAGCACAAAGATGATAAAATTCCTGGAATATAACACAAAGAAGCATCTTCAGAACCCTATTTTTTACAATGATTTCTTAGACTTTACACTAAAAGTATCAACAAAAAAAGAGAATAGATAAATGGATCTTCATCAAAATTAAAAATTTCTGTGCATCATGCAAGTAAAATGACAAACTACAGAATGGGAGAAAATATTTGGAAACTGTTTATCAAATCAAGGTTTGCTTGTTTTTTTTTGCAGATTGTGTGGTTTTTAGGTTTTGTTTTCCTTTAGAAAGTTGGAAGTAATGAAGTGGGGGTTATGTTGGAAAACTAAGCAATAGAAATTAACATAAAAGTGGTTGGGAAGTAGACCTATAGCCTGGGTCCACATCCTCTCCTGTCTTGGGCCAAAAGAGTTTCAGGCTCGGCAGTTAGACTGCTTGCATTCTAATTCTGAGTGTGAAATGAATGTGGTGTCAGGCTCACTATCTTTCTCCAGCTCTTCTTGGTTCATTCATTCATCAAACATTTATGGAGCACAATTTATGCATCAGGCATTGGGCTCCATAGACTCTCCTGTCTTCCTCTTTTTTTCTTATTTATTTATTTATTTATTTCTCCCCTCCTTGTTGATTTTGTGTGTGTGTGTGTGTTTGCTGTCTGCTTTCTGTGTATTCTGTGTCTGCTTGTCTTCTCTTTAGGTGGTACTGGGAACCAATCCTGGGACCTTCCGGAGTGGGAAAGAGTGCTCAATATCTTGCACCACCTCAGCTCCCAGGTCTGCTGCATCTTTTATGTTCTCTCCTTTGTGTCTCTCAAATTATGGTTTAATATACAGAATATATAACAAAACCTACAACTCAACAACAGAAAGAGTAACCTTTCAATTTTTTAAATAGACAAGTCTTTAATAGATATTTCTTCATAGAAGGTGTACAATATACCAAAAAGCATATGAAAATATGCTCAATGTCATTATTAGGAAAAAGCAAATCAAAATCTCAGTGAGATACCATTTTACATCTACTACAAAGTTACTACTGAAAACAACAGCTAATTACAAGTATTGAAAAGGATATGGAGAAATAGGAACTCCTACTCATTGCGTTGACAATGTAAAAGTGTTCAGACCTTGTGGAAGACAGATGACTGTTTCCTCAGAATGTTAATTTTAGAATTACCGTATGACCCAGCAATCCATTATTAGGTATATAACCCAAATAATTGAAAGCAAGGACTCAAACAGATATTTACAAACTGATGTTCATAGCAGCATTATTCATATTTGTCAAAATATGGAAACAACCCAACTATCAACTGATAAAATGGATGAACATAATGTTTATGCACATACAATGAAATTTTAATCGTCTATGAAAAGTAAAGAACTGATAATTGCAACAACATGCATGAACCTTGAAGGCATCATGTTTCGTGGATATTTTATTATCTTACTGATATGAATAATTAGAAGAAACAAATTTATAGAATGAGGAACTAGAATATGGGTCCCAGGATCCAGTGTTCATATAAGAATGGGGATTTACTGGATAGATTATAGAGTGTTTCCCTATGAGGTGATGGGAAAGCTTTGTTAATCAATGATGATGATGTTACCACAACATTGTGAAAGTAACAATACTGAATTTTATATATGAATGTGTTATAAATGGAAAATTTTAAATTGTATGTATATTATAAAAATAAATATTAAAGAAAAAAGCATAGAACTGCATAACACAAACAAGAATCCTCAATATAAACTTTGGAAAATGGTAATAGTATAATTATAATATTATTTCATCAGATATAACAATGCAAGTATTAATAATAGAGGAAGTACATGATGACACTGTATATTTTGCATGATTTTTTGGTAAACCTATATATTCTTTAACAGAAAAAATGAGGACAAAAAATTAAGAGACTGCTGATACACCAAATAATGTGGATCAAACACAAAAATATTAAATTCAGATTTGAAAGTTCTTTAAGCAAGAGAGTGACAGTTGTATGACATAGTCAATAAAAACCTTTAAAGCAGGAAAAATAATCTATTTAAAAATAAATTAATTAGTAAATAGACTATTAACTTTTGATTCTTGAGTGGGCAAATTGAGGATTTATTAGGAATGGCAAGGTAAATCTATAGGAATGATGGTAATATACCATATTATAATAGAGGTTGAGTGACAGATGTGCTTGTTTTAAAAATCATTGGATAATATAAATTTAACATTCATGCATTTAACTAATTGTAATGCTGCCTGCAACAAAAAGGATCTGCATTAATGATTATCATTAATGATTATCCTTCTCCCTGATGTGTTTAGCAGTGAACAGTACTGCTGTTTCAAACTTACTTAATATGAAATAAATTTAAATAAAACATAACACAAAATAAGTATGCTTATATAGATGGATAGAATGATAAAAATATAAATGACAAAATATTAAATAAATAAAGAGAAATACTCATAGGACCATATGAACAAATTCAGTAGATATGAAACTGTTCATCACATAATTCTTTCTTCTTTTATTATATGATTAATTTTCTTAATGAAATGAGAGTTATACAAATTAAAATAAAGTAGCACTTTTGAAGAAATAGAGTATGTTCACTCCAAAAGTATGACAATTTTTAATTTATTTTCAAAATATGAATGAAAATCTCATGATTTCATGTTTCAGTATTGAAAATAAGAATTCTTCATAACAAAACTCATAGGATGAATCCCAATTTCTAATAAAATGGAACTTTCCATACAATTTCCTTATTATCTTACAAGCAAAAGAGTAATAAAGAATTTAAATAAAAAAAATCTTATCGGTAAAAAATCATACACAACTTAATAAACTCTAGAGCAAAGTTTTAAGTGTTGGAAAATATGCATTGAGTAAATAAACAAAAAGAACAGGTATAACAATGAGTATTTTATTTGAAATATACTTATCAAGATCACATATATATTTTAATCATGATCATAATTTAATCTAATAGCTCTAATTCTATATATATTGGAACTGACTTGTAACAATTATGCATTTCAGTTTTCCAGTTTTAAATTTTTTATTATTTTCTGTATAACTGATTTTAAAAATATTACACTGCTATACAACAATAAAATTTAATTCATCCTTATTTTAATCCAATAATCATAAATGAATAAAGCCAACTACAAATACTTGAGACTTGATATATTTATTTATTGTATCTATATATCTATCTATAATCCATATTTACCTAGTTATCTATTTATCTACTGCATGTAAAAGTGTGGGTATATGAGTTTGAAAGTCTTTTGCATGAAGTGACACAGTGTATGTCATTACATATTTTAGTAATGGATCAATTTTTTTTTCTGGACTCTTTGAAGTGCTTTGAGAAGGAATAGAAAAGTTTTATGAAAAATTACTGAATATATGCTTAATATGTGGAAATAAAAAATGTGGTGAGACACAAAATTCTTGTCAGACGAGAGAATGAAATGACTGTATACATGGATATTGAATGAAAGGTTAAATCTTTTAGAAAACAACTTCTCATCTCTACACTTTTGTATAAAACATGAATTCAAAATCCAAAGAGCACCTGACAATATCCTAAATAAAGGGAAAGTAAAAACTAAAGAGAAAGATTATTGCAATTTTCTGTCTGTGTGTTTGTTTTTGAGTATTTATTAGCTATTCTCACCAGGCATTTTTGGGATATTCAGATGATGTCTCCACCCTTACCCTCAAATCATTTTTGCCAGTTTAGAGTTTCCAAAAATAACTTTGCTGAAAACATAAATTCATTATAATATTACAAATAACTGGAAACCCAAAATTACATCTTAGACCCTTATATAAGAAAACAGTTAGT
The DNA here is from genome assembly GCA_026826555.1 of Tolypeutes matacus. Classification (NCBI taxonomy): domain Eukaryota; kingdom Metazoa; phylum Chordata; class Mammalia; order Cingulata; family Chlamyphoridae; genus Tolypeutes; species Tolypeutes matacus. Next base: position 1,988,880 of record JAKSZT010028212.1, on the reverse strand, counting down.
TGGGGTAATTAAGTTTATGAACATATGCCCCATAAAGAAAATCTATCTATACAACTGCACACACAAGTAAAAAATAATTTTCATATAAACCAAGAAGCTGTAATAAAATACCCCAGTTCAATAAACCCAGAAGAATGTGGCACAAATATATGTGTATAGTATGTATCTATGTGTATAAATACATACACATACATACATATACTCATATATGAATGAAGAACAGGGTACAATGATTAAAGAATAATAAGAGAACAATAAATCAGATTATACATGCATGATTGAAATAAACCCAGTTGCAAAAGAGGAAATTATTGTAGAGAAAATTTACAGAAATAAAGAAATTAGTTGGTAACCATTTAGAAAGTAGACTACATATCAAAGGGAACTAATGTAGCAGTACCAAATATGGAAAGAATTGGAAAACAGAGAAAGTTAGGGAAGAATATATTAAAAACTAATTTTTGCAAAGGAGGATGGGTATCCTCCATTTCAAATGAGACACAGAGTATTAAAAGAAAAAAAAAACTGCACAATTAATACTCTGTTACAGAGGAAAAAAAAATAAAGCAAAGATCCTACAGAGAAAAATCTTAAAAAGTAATACATGAAACTTATTGGAGGACCAAGGGAGTAAAAAATATCACATATTAGACTCTTCAATGCCCACTTGCACTTTCTTAGGATACTAATGAATTAATAGTGAGAGAGCATGGTAGTTGTACATAAGATATATAATATCAACATTCTATTTAGTAAAATTAGTAAAGGAAGAGTGGAAGCTGTAGGAGAAAGATTGTCAGAAATATGGACTTGGTGTAATAGATAACTATAAGTTCAAGAAACATGGTAATTCAATAATAAATTAATATGCATGTAAAATCCTACAAAACTATAAGAGTGATATAAAAGAAATATTGCATTTGTATCAAGTAATCATTCCCTCAGGTGTCTACATGGAGGCATTTATCTGGGCCCTTCATGTTGAACAGCAGCTGGGGACAGTACTGGTGGTGTAGCAGAGACCCATGGAAAATAAGTGGCTAAGGAAGAGGTACATTGGGGTGTGGAGCTGGGATCCAGAGAAGCCAAAAGAATGATGACTGTATTGCCAAGCAAGATTAGCAAGTAGAAAATCACAATGAAAACAAAGAGAGCCATCTCTAACAGAGGTGGGCTGGAGAAACCCAGCAGGAAAAAGCCACTGAAAGAGTTGGTGTTGGGGCTGACCATTACCTTTCATTGCATCGTAGCTAAGAGAGAAGATATATTTACATAAATAGGTTACCCAAGGTTGAATAGAAATCTACAGTTTCAACACCTTTTCTGGGCACCACATTAAAAGAAGCAATAATAAAAAATAATAATAATAATAAGCAAAAAAAAAAAAAAAGAAGCAATAAGAGCATATTCCTGATATTTAGTCTTTTAATTCTTAAATATAAATAATAATTCCAAATTTAAACAATTACTCCAATTTTATGTCACCATTACTGTTCTTCTGATGCCTTCCCTAGGATTTTTCTCTTTTGCATAATTTCTAAATAAACAATATCTTGAAATTTACTTTTCTATTTCTTTACTTCTACCTCTAAACATGCTTATGTGTCCTCAATTTTAGAACTTAAAAGTGCCTTTAGACTTCATTTTGTCCTTTCTGTTCTCTTCACCTTCTCCTATCCTGTTCTAAATATGGATGCAAAGTTATATGACTTCCATATCTACGTACAATCAGAAAGGTCAATTTTCTGATTTCACTATTGTATGATATAGCAGCTGAAGCTGCCCTTCTTTCCATGTTCCTCATTACTCTTAATAATGAAATATATTAATCACTGGGCTTTTATTCTTTAAACTCTGACCATTATGAAATTCTTAACAGTTTAATTCTTCCTCCATTATGACAGATTTCTCTTTTCTATATTTAATTTATTCTTCTTCCTCCCCATTATTGCCATTCCACAGTTTCCAGTATCTGTTTTCATGGGACATTTTTGGTATATTGGAATTGTCCTGCATGACTTCAAAGAAGGATACAGGCCATTATTCATGTTGTCATAACCTATAAAATTGTGCAGGGCAGAGTGTAAACTACAACGTAACCTATAGTCCATCGTTAGTAGCAATGCTTCAATATTTCTTCATCAAATGTAACAAATGTACCACCCTAATGAAAGATGTTGTTAATGGAGGAAATTGTGGAAGAGGGAAGGGTTGGGATATATGTGAATCCCCTATATTTTTTATGTAATATTTATGTAATCTAAAGCTTCTTTAAAAATAAAGAAAACATGTTTTATTCTCTTTTATGTCAATTCTCACAATTTCCACCCAATCACATGACTCCAATTCATTGCTGCTGACACCATGAGTTTATCTTCAATTCTTTTTAATAGTTTTGATTATGAAACTGTATACTAGTATGTCTGTGTTTATGTATGCATATTATAATATCACCTTTAATTCAACATATCTAGCCATGAGTCCAAGTTCCCACCACAAAATGTTTTGATGACTTCCTTGAAAATAGTGCATACCATTTCCCAGGCTGCTCAACTGAAAATGCAGCTTCATATTTGACCCCAACTTCTGCCTCCTGTTTATCTAATAATTCTGTTCTACAGACTTCTCTTTGTATCTGATCCTTAAAATTCCCTGAACTATTACTCATTATCACGTTTCTTCCAAGATAAAAACATGCAGCAGCTTCTCAGTTTATAAAATATTTAAATCAATACTGTTTTAACGTATGTATTGCTCTGTGAACTTCTGAGGTTTTCTGGGTTTAGCAGTCATTCTGTATTTATGACACTTTTTTATCTACTGTTTCCCTATATTACAGTTAGCTTTACCATGCATGTTATAAGAATCTTGCAGGAAAGAGCAATAAATAATGTTTCAAAGGCCTTATAGCCATGACTTAAATAGAAAACAGGTATTTTCCATCTCTCCACTTTGTTTTCTCTACAAACTCTTTCCTGCCAATCTCATTTATATGATGGCATCAGCCATAATCTCTAATCAGATAGTTTGCAAATACATGCAAACATACACACACTTCATGCTTGTCCTTCAATCACACATTTTCCTTTCACTTAATTTATTGTAAAAATAAAAGACAAATAAAAAGATTGTTGTCTTCTGACTCAATGTTGTGTCCCCTCAAAATTAACACAGTTCTTCATGAATGAAATAGATATCATTAAAGATGTTCACCTCCAGACATTTTCCTTCTGAACCAAGTTAAGATACTCAGAGTTGTTGCATCATGATGGCAGCTTTGTCAGAAGTTTCCATCTGCAAGTTTCTTCTTGGCAACAGAAAAACCTTAAACAACACCATAATAAAGAATAAGTTAGAAAATGAAAGTAGGGCTGAATACTCCAAAAAATTATTTATGCCTAGACTTTCACAATGAGGACGATCCATTTTTACTCTCTTAAAGACATCTTAAACAATTGCTTTATAGCTCCTAAAAAATTAATCTAATTAAAAGTCATCCATAAATTAATTTTCTTCTACAGAATAACATACATTGATACGTTGAAAGAGGTCAGAGTTGTATAGGATACTAGGATGGTATTCAGATAATATGTTTTTTAATTAGCATTTGTCCATTAATTGTAGTGACTAATAGTATAGGATTTCTTTTTTTTTGCCTTATTTAAAAACAAATCAATTTTATTAATACTAGTTTTGATACATTTTAATAAAGCATACAATTCATCAAAGTGTAAAAACAAACAAAAAGCTCTACCCCTGGTTAGTCTCCTCTCAATTTCTCTGACCTTCCCCTGACATATGTAACTGCCATTCAATTTTTTTATACTATTTTTTTTTTTTAAGATTCTTAGATTACATAAATGTTCCACAAAAATTGTAGGGATTCCCCTATGACCCACCTCCCATTCCTCCCACAACCTTCCACATAAACATCCTTCATTAGTGTGGCACATCACCTGCAATAGATATAAACATATTGGGGCTTTGCCACTAAGCATGGGCCATAGTCCACATTGTAGACCACACTCTCTCACACACAGTTCTGCATGTTATATAATGATATAAAATGGCCTATATCTGTCATTGCAATGTCACTCAGGATAATTCCCAAGTCCTGAAAAAGACCCTGTACTACAACTGCTTTTCCCTCTCCCTGCCCCTAAAGCATCTGGTGGCCACTGGCTCCACATTAATGTTGTAATTACTTCCATTGCATAAATCACAATATGTCTAAAGCAGAATATCAGTAAGTCCACTCTAGTCCATAGCTCTTCCCCCAATCCTGAGGAGTGTGAGATGGTGATGCCTCCAAGTTAGAGGGGGCTTATATCTCGTGGATAAGATGGATGGTATTATCCTGCCTGCAACTGCTGACACTCTCCATTCACTGGTATGGTCATTGTCCATTATCATCTCCCCACCAGGTGTCCAGGGTGAATCCATTGAGCTGTAGAGTAGGAGTTGCAGCTCCACTGAGATTCTGAGCCCAGCTGGCACAGGGACAGCCCAAAGACTCTGGTTTCTAGAAGTACACATACAAACTCCAGCAACACATATAGGTTTGAATAGAAGGGATAAAAGGACCATGTGTAAGGAAGACATATTTGGGTCCAACCCTGTTACTCCCAGGAGCAAGGACTGCAAAGTAGAGCCAACTGATAAGGTGCAAAACTCTGGGGTTATCTGCCCTGATATAGGACCTGGGTGTCCCCAGAGCCCTCAAGAGCCACTCTGTTTAGGGTGGATCCAGATTGGAAGCCTATGAGGTCCTTTTCAGATGTGCATAAGCGTTACCTTTGGGATGACCCCCTGACTTACTTTGAAGTCTCTTAGCCATATGAACTTATTTGTCTTTACCTCTTCCCCCTTTAATTTGAGGTCTTTTTCCAGTTGTATTGCCCACTGGCACTTGTTAGTAATCCCTCATTGCCAAGGGAGGCTCATTCCCAGGAGAAATGTCCCCTTCTGTGAGGAAGATAACACATTCATATGCTGACTTTGGGTTAGAGAAAGACCACATTTGAACAACAAGGAGGCTCTCAGGAGGCAACCGTTAGGCACCCAATAATAATAGGCTGTTTCAATTTCAAGAGCAAAGACTCATAAAGCTAGTCATCAATAACAAGAGCCCATCAGTGGATTATCCTCCTTTGCCAGACACGGTCCCTGCACTTCGGGGAATGTTGCTACTCCCTTGGAGAATATGGCAAAGCTCTCCAGGATGGGAATTCAATATTCCCTCATTAATTGAGTGGTTGTGCACCCACTGTGACCATGCCCTGTGAGCATTTTAACAATTTTATATATCTTTTATGTATGTTCACGTGAACTTCCTCCCATGCACCCCCATCCCTGCACCCCGCACCAATGATCCTCTCCCGCCCCAGTTGTAACACTTCTGTGTAACAAAGCTTCTTTAAAGATGAAGCCAATACAATAGCCAAATACAATTAATAGGAAAATGAAATAACAATGCTGTCTAAATGTAAGATATAAAATACATGAAAACTTAAAAAAAAAAAAAAACTAAAAATGAAATAAAATTAAAGGATTGGGTTATTCAAAAAAGGAGAAAAAAATTTAAAAAATTAAAAAAATTTTTTTTGACATTTTGCCTTTTATCACGGCAATATCTGGTGTCCAGTCTGTACTGTGGCACCTTCCCCTCTCACTCCCCAGTGTCTCACTATTTTTCATTTAATTTTCAAAGAAGTTTAAGGTCATAGCAAAGTCACACAATGAATACAAGGCACTCTCATATACCCAACTGCCTCCCCTTTTCCTTAAAACCTTTTTGTATGTGGATGGTAGCATTGTTATAACTGATATGCAGATAGTGAAACATAGCTACTAAGCATTGTCAATGTTTTACAGTATGGTTTACATTTTAGATTGTACATGTTTATAAATTTTGATGATATTTACCATGTCCTGTGCCATCACTGTAAGGTAATGAAAACATTTCCACTTACCACTAAATACTCCTTGTTTGATCTATTCTGTTCCTCCCTCCCCATCCTCCCATGTCCCATGATGACCCCCTGGCTTCACTCATTGGATGACAAAATTCATAGTTACACACAAGATGTCATGACATACTGGTTTGTCCTCCAGTATTGGAATCTCCCTTGCTCTTAAGAGATTCCCTCCTGTCCATATCTGCTCTTACCTCAGTATCCTGGGTATGCTAACCCAGTCTTCCCAATCTATCCACCTGTCAACCCTGCACCACCCAACCCAATATATCACTGTCCTCCTGTCCTATCCCTTCAATACACAACTACACCCTATCACTTCACCATAGGTTAAATACATATGGGTGATGGCTCACAACTTTCTCTTTTCTTTGTCTTTTTTGTACACCTATCTTTCAGACAATAGTTCTCAGAGACTATTCAATTTCCTTAATTCATACCAGTGAGGTCATGTACTGTTCATCCTTCAATGCCTGGCTTGCTTCACTCAACATAAGGTCTTCCAGATTCATCCATGTAATCCCGTGTGTTAGCACTTTATTCCTTCTTACAGCTGAGAAATATTCCATTGTATGTATGTACCACATTTTGTTTATCCATTTATCTGTTGATGGGCACCTGGGTTGATTCCAAGTTTTGGCAACAGTGAACAATGCCACTATGAACATTGGTGTGCATATATCTGTTTGTGTCTTTGCTTTCAGTTCTTCTGGGAATATACCCAGCAGTGGAATCACTGGATCATATGGAAAATCTATAATTAATTTTTTGAAGAACTTCCAAACTGTCCTCCACAATGGCTGGACCATTCTACATTCCCATCAGCAGTGGATGAGGGTTCCCATTCCTCCACATCCTCTCCAACACTTATAGTCTGCTGTGTTTTTTTTAATAGCTGCCATTCTAATGGGTGTAAGATGGTATCTCAATGAAGTTTTGATTTGCATTTCTCTAATAGCTAGAGATGTCAAACATTTTTCATGTGCTTTTAGCCATTTGTATTTCTTCCTTGAAGAAGTGTCTTTTCATGTCTCTTGCCCATTTTTTAAATGGGTTGTTAGTCTTTGTCTTTTTGAGTTGTAGGATTTCTTTATATGTGCAGGATATTAGGCTCCTATCAGATACATGGTTGCCAAATATTTTCTCCCATTGGGTAGGCTGCCTTTTTATTTTCTTGATAATGTACTTTGAGGTGTAAACGTTTTTAATTTTGAGGAGATCCAATTTATCTATTTTTTCTTTTGCTGCTAGTGCTTTTGGTGAGAAGTTCACGAAACCTTTTCTTTTACAAGTCCTGTAGATGCTTCCCTATATTATCTTCCAGGGTCTTTATGGTCTTGGCTTTTATATTTAGATCTTTGATCCATGTTGAGTTGATTTTCGTATAAGGTGTGAGATGGTGTTCCTCTCTCATTCTTTTGGATATGGATATCTAATTCTCCAAGCACCACTTGTTGGAGAGGCCATTCTCTCCCAGCTAAGTGGGCTTGGTGGCCTTGTCGAATATCAGATGACTGTATATGTGAGAATGTATATCAGGACTCTCAATTCGGTTCCTTTAGCCAATGTGTCTATTCTTGTGCCAATGCCATGCATTTTTCACCACTGTAGCTTTATAATAAGTTTTAAACTCAGGTAGCGTGATACCTCCAACTTCATTTTTCCTTTTCAATATGTCTTTGGTGAATTGGGGCCTCTTACATTTTCAAATAAATTTTGTAGTTAGTTTTTCTAATTCCTTAAAAAAAACACAGTGTTGATTTTTATTGGAATTGCATTGTCTGTAGATTAGTTTGGATAGGATAGACACATCTTGATGATGTATAGTCTTCCTATCCATGAACAGGAAATACTCTTATATTTATTTAAGTCTTCTTTGATTTCCTTTAAGAGTGATATGTAGTTTTCTTTATATAAGTCCTTTACATCTTTAGTTAAATTTATTCCTAAGTATTTGATTCCTTTAGTTACTGTTGTAAATGATATTTTTTTCTTCATTTCCTCCTCAGACTGCTTGTTATCAGTGTACAGATATACTACTGATATTTGAGCATTGATTTATAGCCTGTGACTTACTGAACTCCTTTTATGTTTATATATATATATATATACATATACTTTAAGAGGTGCTTAGATTACCCAAAATATTACACGGAACCCACTGGGATTCCCATGTTGCCCACCTCCCACACCTCCCACTACATCCCACACAAACATCTCCCACAGTGTGGCCCACCACCCTCAATGGACTTACACATCCTGGAGCCTTGCCACCAACCATAGACCACAGTTCACACTGTAGACCACACTCTCTCCCATTCAGTTCTGAGTGGTGTGTGCTGATTTAAAATGGCCTACATCCGTTGCCACAACAGTACTCAGGATAACCTCCAACTCCTTTTATGTTTTAGAAGCTTTGTTGTAGATTTCTCAGAGCTTTCTATGTATAGGATCATGACATCTGCAAAGAATGAAATTTTTACTTCTTTTCAAATTTGGATGCCTTTTATATCTTTTTCTTGCCTAGTGCTTGAGCAAGTACTTCTAAGATGATGTTAAATATGAATGGTGATAGTGGACATCTTTGTCTTGTTCCTGATCTCAGAGGGAAGACTTTTAGGATTTAACCATTGAAGATGATGTTAGCTTTGGGTTTTTCATACATACCTTTTATCATGTTTATAAAGTTTCCTTCTATTCCTACCTTTTGCAGTGTTTTTATCAGGAAAGTGTGCTGTACTTTCTCAAATGCTTTTTCTGCATCTATAGAGATGATCATGTGACTTTTTCTTTCAGTCTGTTTATGTGGTGTATTACATCAATTGATTTTCTTATGTTGAACCATCCTTGCATAAAAGGGTTGAAAAACACCTGGTCATGGTGTATAATTCTTTTGATATGTTGTTGAATGTGATTAGCAAGAATTTTGTTGAGGATTTTAGTATCTAGTTTCATTAAAGAAATTGGTCTGTAATTTTCCTTTCTTGGGGTATCTTTGTTTGACTTTGATATTAGGGTAATGTTGGCATCATAGAATGAGTTAGACAATATTCCTTCTACTTCTATTTTTTGGGAGAGATTAAGCAGGCTTGATGTCAGCTCTTTCTGGAATGTTTGATAGAATCCACCTGTGAAGCCATCTAGTCCTGGGCTCTTCTTTGTTGGGAGGTTTCTGATGACTGAGTCTATCTCTGTACTTGTAAATGGACTGTTGGGTTCATCAATTCTTCTTTGATCAATGTAGGCTGTTTGTGAGTTTCTAGCAATTTGTCCATTTCCTCTAAATTATCATTCTTGTTGGCATATAATTTTTCAAAGTATCCTCTTATGATAGTCTTTATTTCTTTGGGGTCAATAGTGGAATCCCCTTCTTCATTCCTTATTTTGTGTATTTGCATCTGCTTTCTCTTCTTCTTTGTTAGTCTGGCTAAGGGTTGTCAATTTTATTGATCTTCTCAAAGAACCAGCTTTTGGTTTTGTTTATTTTTTCTAGTGCTTTCTTATTTTCTATTTCATTTAGTTCTGCTCTAATCTTTGTTATTTCCTTCTTTCTACTTCCTTTGTTTTTGGTTTGTTTTGTTTTTCCAATTCCTCAAGGTGTGCAGTTAGGTCTTCAATTTTTTTTCATTGCGTTGCATTTAAATTTCACACCAAAAGAAAAAGTGTGAGGATATAGTGGATTCCAGTAATGATATTTCTTGGTGAAGTTACAGTGAACTGACAACTTTGATTTAATTTTAAATGCTTCAAAGAAGTTAGAGGATGGGTGAATAGATATATAACTGATGAACAAAATATAAAATTGTTAAAATATGTCACCATAAAAACTCGTTCATGTTTGCTGTTGAAAATTTTCATAATAAAGTATTAGGGAAAAATTAAAGATTCATTTCTTTTCATTTATGAATATTGATGTAAACAATACAAATAAATATTAGCAAATATCACATAGTTATATGTTAAAAGAATAATAAATCTATCTCCATTCATTTTATTTCCAGTAATGTAAATATGGTTCAATATTAGAAAATCAGTAATGAAATTCTAATAATAGCATTGATTACATTAATAAATTAAGCAAATATGATTACCTGAATATTTCCTTGAAGGGAAGGTTAACAGCTGATTAAGGGTCTTTACTCCTTCTTAAGATACTTGAGGATTTCATTTCTTGCTTTGGACCTTCCTTGGAATATAAATTCAATAAATTTATTGTAGTATATTGGATCAAAGGTAAATGAGAATCTGGAGACATTACTATGGGCTTGTTCCTCATAACCAGGATTGATGAGATGTGGCTGTTCCAAAAAATGGGATATAGTTTTGCACCTTGAGTAGGTTATGTAGCTGGCATAGCATGCAATTGAAAAATGAGTTCAGTTGGCTCTTAGTGGTAAGAATATTGAACAGCTGCAACTCATAAATTGCTGGTATACATATAAAATGGTATAACCATTTTGATGAACAATTTGTCTAATTCTTATGAAGTTACATATTCACTTACTATATAAACCAGAATATTAAAAAATATTCATACCAGCTTTATTCATAATGCTTAAAGCTATAAATACCCCATGTGCATGTACCTGTACTCATCAACACATGATTTGGTTGGCAAATTATGGTATATACATGCAATATTTTATTATTCAACTATAGAAAGGTATAAACAACTGATTTAACTTATAGCTATACAAAACAGATCAGTGGTTGCTAGGACAGGTGGAATTGACTGAAAAGAGAATGATAGAACTATCTGATATGATGGAAATTTCTATTTGTTGATGGAGGTAATGATTATATACATGAATTCATTTGACAAAACTCATCTATGTGTACACTTAAAGTGGTTGTATTTTGTTGTATGTAATTATAACTCTGTAAGGTTGATTAAAATAGGAATATAAAATTGCAAATATCTGCATGCATAATAAAATAAATCAGCCTTTACACAGCAGTTTACAGGTTAAAAAGTACTTTTACAATAGTGACTCTTATTGCTCTTCACAGCCACATAAATTAGTTATATTTTTAATTCTTCTTAGTTGAGAAACTGAATCTCAGAAAGATTAAGTGACCTGCCCATGGCTTATAGTTAAATAGTTAATAAGTAGGCCTTTGTATTTCAATATTCTTTCTTAGATAATAGTATTCATTAGCCCATTGTCCTTTCTGCTATAATTCCAGATTGCTAAGCAAGGTAAAATTACTCAGTCTTATTTTAAATATGATATTTATAATATATTAAAATAGCTATAAAAGAATATGTAGAGTAAATAATTTTGACATTTTCTAAAATTGGCTGATTTCTACAATACTGGTATATTTCTGACAGAGTGGTTTTTCTAGAATAACAAGATTTCTATTAAATTCTTCTGCACATTAAAATCACCACAAAGGCTTACTAAAATTACTAAAGGGTAGAAAACCAAGACTTGTGTAACACAAATAATTTAGATGAAGTTAATCTTCTGATATAAAATTGTCAATGACCAAAATATCAATAGATTGTAACTATATAGAAAAACATGTCATAAATAGCTTGTCAATTAAGGCCTTTGCATCCTGATTGGGAAGCTGGCATATCATTTAAAAATGCCTGAGGAATGAAAATGCAAAAAGATGGATTATTCACCAACTGTTCAAATTTTAAGTCCAGATAATATTCATCTTCTTTTAAGTAGGAGTAACTAATAAATGGTTTTAAAAAATCTGGTATTCTGTAAACAAAGCTGTACACATACACTTATTTTCTGTTTTTCACATTTATCTTTTAACAGAATCACCCAATTTGTTGCATATACTGCTTGAGAAAGGCAAATATGGGCAACTGCTCCTGATTTGCTTAATCTTATTAAATGACCTGACATACTCCTCTCAGACCAATACCAAAAATCTATATTGTACACGTTTACAAGCAAGAATCTCCAGCACATGGAAAAGCAAAATTGAAGTAAATGTTAGGTTAGTGAAAGTCCTGGCCACCCATCAATTATATAGTTTTAAGTAGTTCATTGAGGGAGTTTCAGCAGCCATGGGTGCCGAGCCCAGGAGTTTTAAACCCAGAGCCTCCACCTGCTTGCCTGTGCTGGCCAAGGAGAGGTAGGACAGACCCCAACTCCCGGAGACCCTGGCCAGGAAGTAGTGGAAGCTGCACAGGAGAGAAGTGATTCTGGAGGACTCCTGGGAGCAGGTCTGTGGGAAGGGAAGATGCCAGGCAGTGTTTGGAAACTTTCCGCTGATGCTGTGGAAGCTGCTATGCTTCAACATGATGTGTATCATCTGAGGATCTGTACTAGTTCCTGAGATTATTTCTTCCCCAACTGGATCAAAAGAGCTCTTCATTAGAACAAGAATTGTTTCATCTTAATAGATATTTCTTATAGGACTTAAATCCAGGTTCCCAACTCATGTAAAATGGAAGTGATTATCTTAAGCATTTAAATATAGTTTCTAGTGGAACTTTAATCACACTTTGGTAGCATTAGTGCTTACCCTACTTTTTATTTTTCAAATCTCAAAATATTGTGGTTACTGTAAACAGTAGCTCTCTTAGATGTCATGGTGAGAACTTTTATGTGACCACTGGGTTACCTGAAGAAGTTGAACATAACTACTGGTTGTCAATGACAAGCAATAATGTTGTTTCAGGATGGACTCTGTTGAAAAATTTAAGTTGATCCTTCATATGTTCTGCTCCCATGTTTTCTACTGATGGCTAAAGCTCTTTTTTTCCTCTATGTTTTTATTTTGAAAAATTTTAAATGTGCAGGAAAGATGGAAGATTAGATTGAAGACCTACAACCCCTTCTTCACCTGCCAACACTACCACTTTTAAGGCCTTTTCTCTGATCTTTTGGTTTACAGAGTCACCTAAATCCTATTTCTAACTGTGGTTCTTATATTACTTTATTAGGATATCTATAGTTTAATGTGTAGAAAAAATTTGCTGTATAAAAAATAGAGAAAGTTTTTCTTAATTTGTGACAAGTTAGTTGTACTCTAAGTTTAATAAATTCCTTCTAAAGGACTAATACTTCTTCCAAAGCTACTTCTCTTAGAATAAAATTTTAAAATTTATGACAATGCTATCATAAAACTTCTGCTACAAATTTTTATTTTAAGGTGCAGAGAAGTAGAAATTAATACATGAGTAGGATTTAATTTCTTATATTAGAAAGATCTCAATTCTGTTTCATTTTCAGTCTTTCAACCCCCATCCCCCCTCAAAAAATCAATTAGATTTATTTTTTAAACATGCAGATTGACTACACTATAACGTATTCTAGAAAGAAAGTTTGTAACACTATCTGTTGTGTTTAACTTCCTTGAAAATCATGACAAATAACTATAATATCTATTGCCTTATGTTGCTTTTTAAAAATAAAAAAATAGCTTAATGTTAGTTTTATATGTTTGAAATGTGAGGCTGTGAGGTGTTCAAAATCATAACTTAAGTTTAAGGGTCATTTTAAACTATTACTAAAATAGCTCTACCATTGTAAAAAATAAATTTCTCTGATCTTCTTTAAAAAAAGAAGTTCATTGAGTGCATTACAACTCAAAAATAAAATAAGTAGGAGTGAAAATATTGGTATGCTCTAATGGCATAGCAAGGCTGAACAGAAGATTCTAGAACATATATATGTGGATGCTTATTGTCCTAGGAAAGTTTTCCACCTTATCCATGTCCCCAAGCGTTACTAACAAAAGATGTAAACTAATCTATGTCATTATATCAATGTACATGGTTAAATGAAACAACAGCGATGATGTACGTTTCATATTGCCCCAAGGATATGCAGTAAAATGACATAATTTTTAGTCTCCAGTCAGAACTACGCTGTTCATGAATTGCTGAAAGACTTCCCCAGAGTCCCTCATTCTGGATCATGTTTGTTGCATGGCAGATGATGAGGCCACATGAGGGTTTCTAGGAGGGAAAGACAAGTTCATAATCATGCTAATGGGTGCTGGATGGAGGTCTTATAACACACGTGATCCTGAGAAGAGCATATTCCATTTCTGACCCATCCCTGTGTTGCCTCACTCTCTTTGTGGTGGAGTCAAAATTTTCATAGCCACCATCATCAGAGCTCAGTGAGGATTTCCGTAAATGATTGTGATTCATAACTGTGTAGCACACTTCTTCATAACCATTGTCAATCCTTGTTTTCCTGCCAAGCAGAAGGATAAAAGAAATCAAAGATCCAGGATCATCCAACAGATACAAACTGAAGTGACCTGCTCCTCTGTCTTTCTGTGTCTTTGGCCCAAAAGATATCTCTTTTATATCTCAGGTATCCAAAAGCTCTTGCTCCAAGTCCTGGTATCTTAGAGATGTCATTTTAGCACTATGTTCTGTGCTTCACACTACTACATATTCTATCTTTAGGACTTGCCAAAAAAGAAAAGAGGAAAGAAAGACACCATTATTTCACTGACTATCTGGAGAAAAGAAACCATATGTGCTCTCTCTATGTGTGTATGTATATATATATATATATATATATATATATATATATATATATATACACACACACACACATATATAAGGAGGTACTGGGAATCAAACCCTGACCTTGTACATGGGAAGCAGACTCTCAACTACTGAGCTAGACCTGCTCCCATAAGTCACACACTTTAGATCACACATGTTGATCAACAATATATGCAACCTTCAGGCCATAAGTAATTAGTCAATTTATATAAAAAATAAACTTTCAGAAGGTAATATATGACTAATAAAACTTAAAGTTTTAACACATTTTCAACTCCATAGTCAAAGAAAGAAAAATAAAAATATTAAGATAGTACACACTAACAGGAATACGGGTAAAACATTTTGAGCTAGAAAATGGGGTGGGGGGGAAGGAAAACAACCTAAGAGTCTGGGCCATCACGTTTGGGAGAGAAAGGTAAAATGAATAGAATGTAGAGATGAAACTTCAAAGAGTCCCTGAACATCTCCTTCCCTGGCATGTCCATATTATAATGGAGGTGATCAAAGCTGACCACAAAAGCAAGGAAGAACATGTGTTCTGAGGCACCATGGACACTGCTTCCATTATGTAAATGAACCCATACCAGGTCTGGTCAATAAAGAAGATTTTGGAACTGGGTAATACAATTTTTCAACAAACATGGTGTTGACAATAAAGTCTGGTAAGTCTAAAAGAAGGACTTTGATAGCTGGAAATTTAAGAGATATTTGCTATAAAATGATCATAGAAAAAGCATTTAACATTTCAAGATGAACAGTCATCTTAGAGATAGGTACAGAAAAAGCAATTTACAAATTATTTTAAATTACATAAAAAATATTCAGAATATCAGAGGTCCTTTGAGTTCAGGTATGGGGGTCAATAAGTCCCTTTGGGTATAAATCTGCTTGTGGTGGAATAACAAGTTTAAATTTTTTGTATCAACCAGCAAAGTAAATTTTCATAAAATAATATCTATCTTAATGAAATTGATATTTTATTACTAAGGTTTGTGTTGTCAGGAAACCTAATTGTCTTATTAGATTTATTTGGTTAGTATGAGTTATATAATTTTATTTCCTTTTATATTATTATTCTATATCTCTATACACTAGATGTATCTATTTGAATGGTATATAATTAGAATTGTTTAATTAGGTTTCCCAACCTTTTCTAAGAGTGTATTTTATTCAATTTACAGTTATATATAGGGAGATAATTTGCTTATATAGAGAAATATATTTTATTATTTGTAAAGAGTTCATCTTAAGTATGGCAACCATGATGAATAGTTGATTATAAATTTTGTAGATCAATTTTATAATAAAGCTCCTACATATATCCATTTTAGTCTACTAAAATTTGTATATTAGAAATATCATCTACCTAAAGTGATTGTTGGTGTCTGTATCTACAAATACTTTGTTTTTCAAATTTCTGTCATTTTTTTATTATACATTAGCAGTATACTTTTGAAATTTTTGTTACATTTTACCTCTATGTAACATGCAGATGATATTTTATTGTTTATTTTAGGGTGTTTGAGAACTGCTTAGAGTAAATAATAAGAAAATGGTTAAGAATATGTTTAAGCAAAATATATGACTAGAAAGAAGCATGTTGCAAATTTCTTAGAACAAATTTGATATTTTTAAAACTAAATGTATTTCAGGGTAAATTATCAGAAGATGGGAAGGATTTTTGAAACTTATAACTAAGAGTAAGCATTTAATATCAAATTATACTCAAAGAGGAATTTATTAAATATCCATTTCTAATTACATAATAATAACTTCTCATTCCTACATTTTTTTCTTATTTTTAAAAGAGATTTAGATTACATAATTATTGCATCAAAAAATAGGGGATTCCCAGATACCCCTTTCCCTCCCCCTCCCACAATTTCCTCCATTAACAAATTCTTTCATTAGTGTAGTACATTTGTTACAATTGATGAAAACATATTGAAGCATTGCTACTAGCCATGGTCAATAGTTTACATTATGATTTACAGTTTGCACCTCATAAATTTATGGTATGGTGCAAAATGGAATTATACATATTGACAAAATGTATAATGCCCTCTATATGTATTTGCAATATCATGCAGATCAAATTCAAAGCCCCCAAAATGCCTCATGTTATACCACTTCTCCCTCCTCTCAGAACCTTTGGTTACCACTTGTCAATGTTACAAGTTCTTCCACTATTATAATAATAATAAGTCTACTTTGGTCCATACTTGCATTCCCTCCTTATATATGTTCATTCCTCAACATTTAGGATTTTTAGGTGGTGAAGCTTACTCTGCTTACCATAGAAAGGGGATTTAGATCCCATGGGGCAGATGGATGAGACCGTCTTGCTTACAGATGTATATGCACTCTGTTTTTTGAGGTGGACTTTGTCCATGATCATCCTTTTGTTAGTTGTACTGGATGAGTCCAATCAACTTAAGAATAGTTGGCTGCAACTCTGCTGATATTCAGGCCTCAACCAGCATATGAATAGCTGAAAGATATAAATCTCTGGGAAGTATATTTAATGGGTATAATGCTAATCATGGGTTCAAATAAAAAGGACAGAAGAACCATGTGCAAGAAAATTATAAATGAATCTATTCTGATACATTGAGGTAATAGGTTATAATATATTCCAAGGTAAGGCCCACGAATAAGGTGTTGATTTCCTGGGATTGCCTGCCCTGCCTATAGTGTTTAGATGTCTCTAGAGCCCTCAGGAGGCACTGTTTACTGTGGCATTCAATGAGATCCTTCTGAAACGTGCATAAGAATAACCACTGGAATGATCTCCTGACTCATTTTAAATCTCTGAGTCATAAAAACTCTTTTGTATTTAATATTTGCCCCCTTTTTTCTAGGTCTTTTTCCAAATTCATAACTAGTTGGAGCTGGGTAATAATTCCTGGGGTGCCAGAGAGGCTTATCCCTGGGAGTCATGTCCCATGTCAGATGGAAGGTAGTGAACTTCTATGCTGAGTTTGGCTTAGAGATAAGCCACTTTTGAGTACAAAGGAGGTTTTTAGGAGGTAACTCTTAGGTAATATATAATACTAGACTAAGTTTCAATTTCACAAGAACAAGGTTCACAAGTACAAGTGTCAATATCAAGGGCCTGGTGTATTGGTCTGTCCTCCTTTGCTAGGTATTGACCATGTACACTAGAGATTCAGGCCACTCTATTAGAGAATGTAGCTGGACTCTACAGGATGGGAATTCAATATTCCACTGGTTTTTCTGTGGGTCTCCACCCACTGAGATAACAGCCTATGACCATATAAATATTCCATAGAGGCATGCCCCAGGTACCACCTCCACACATATACCCTCACCATGATTCCCCACACTGGTGGTCCTCTTCTGCCACAGTTACAACCCTTCTGCAATCTAAGGCTTCCCCAAAACAAAGGCCACAAAAATAATAATAATGAAATTAAAATATTATAAAAGAAATAAAAATTTAAAAATAAAATATAAATTTTTTTTGGTATTGTGTTTTTCATCAGCATAAGATCTGTTATCTTTTATGTATATTGACAATTTCTCCTGCATGTTCTTCTGGTGTTTAATTTTTTTTTTCACTTTATTTTCCAAAAAGGTTAAGTAACTGAAAACTCACATTAAAAACTATAGTCCATGGTTAGTAGCAGTGTCAATACGTGTACATCAATTGTAACAAATGTGCCACACTAATGAAAGATGTTGTTAATTAGGTACATTTTGAGAGGGGGAAGGGGGATGGGATATATGGGAATCCCCTCTATTTTAGATGTAAAATTTATGTAATCTAAAGTTTATTTAAAATTTTTTAAAAAATTAAACATAAAAAAATAGAAAATATAGGGGATTCCCATATACCCCCCTCCCTTCCCTCCATCCTTTCCAGCTAATAACATCTTACATGAGTTTGGTTCATTTTTAAAATTGATAAACAAATATTTGTCAATGATTCACACTATGGCTTATCTTTTGCACAATGTACTTTTATAGACTCTGACAAAATGTATAGTGGTCTGTATGAGGAAAATGGCAACAAAATATGTAGCTTGCATAGTCACAGGCAGCAAACTTACTAGGACCATGGCTGAGAATTCCCACTGCTGGTTTCTGTTCTGAGGACTTCTAAGATATTCATGCTGGTATTGTTTTAACAGAGAATTTAAAACCCTGAATTCATCCTTTTATTCCTCCACATTCTCTAGCACATTAGGAGCACCAAGCTAATATCACTGCATTTGCTAATTTCACACAAATGAATTACTTGGTCAACAGAAACTTTACTCTTGTAAATCTTTGATTAGGAGTATCCAAGAGTGATATTTTGCATAGCTCTATTGACACTTGACACCTTGGACTGCCAGAATCTTCTTTACCCCTGGAAATAGAGTTGTTTTAATTTGAATAGGTTAGGAACCAATTCTAAAAGTCCCAGGACCAACTTAAGAAAATTACCCTATAGTTTAAGTTCCTCTGATGATATCAAATCTGTACTAGTCATAATTCTCCAAAGAAACAGAAGCAACAACATATATATATATATGTGTGTGTGAGTGTGTGTGTGTATGGATGAAGGTGTTTGTGTATATATACACATATATATTACATATTATATCTATGATTTGTTATAACGAATTGTCTCATGAGATTGTGGGGGATGATAAATATGATTCTTAAGGGCAGGCAGGAGGAGGAAAATCCCTGTAATAGTGACATTGATGTCTTGAGGATGAATTCCTTAGTTTGCAAAATCAGGACAGAGTGACAAGTGTAGTCACCTGTGACAGAATTTCATCCTTCTGAAACCCTCAGCTTTATGCATTTAATATATCAAAAAAAAATTGGATAAGGTACACCTACATTACCCAGAGTAATCTGCTTTACTCTGGGTAAAATCAGCCAATTGTAGATTTCAATCCACTTATAAAATATCTTCACAGCAACATCTGTGCAATTGTAGGGCAGAAAAACTGGGGACTATAACACAGTCAAGTTGATATGTAAAATTAGCCATCATGTCAATCTGAGGGTTGCTAGTCTGTTGTCTCTAATGTTGGTGAATGTAGCTACATGTGAATATAAATGTTTTGTATCAAACCACATTGGAGGTCAACACAGCCCTGAGAAATTTCCAAGATGGGGTAAAACAAAGGTTGGTGCCTGAGTCAGATCATCTGCAGACCACCATTCAGGTCAAAACACAGTTCTACAATATAATAACAGCGTTTTTCATGAGCAGAAATTCTTAAATGCTCTCTGCACAGGAAAATTGAAAAATCAGGGCCTTGATTTTGAGAAGCTAACAAGGGAAATTTTGGTTATCTTTAGTTTAAGAAAATATAATACTCAAGAGTGAGTTATTTATTGTCACTGTTAATTCTTTATGTTGTCTCTATTTATTCATAATTTTTCTTTTAAAATATTTTTTTATCATATACTTAGAAAATACATGAAATTTTGTGTACATAACTTAAAACAGAGGGCATTACTATAAAAGGAAAATCAACATATAGCACAGTTGGAATTTATATAACAATTAATTAATACAAATCATTAAAATATTATTTAATTTTCTTAAATAATATTTTGAGAGCAGTTATATAGAGTTGAATTTCCTTTTTACCTACATTAATGTAAAGACTTAAGGACTTTTTCACTAGTTGAATCTTCAGGATTTGCCCAACTTGGCATTTCTGTTAGACTTGAAATATTTACATATATATAAACATAGTGAGTTAAATGGAAGCTTTCTCATATCAAGAATGAAAGTCACGGTTACATGAGTAATAAATCAAGCCAGATTTCTGATTCATACTTATAGGATTGTATAGTAAATATAAGAGTCTTAGGTATTCTGTTGAATCTTCATGATATCAAAGGCCTGATGTGGTCAGGTATAGGAAATTCTAATATAGAGCAGGTTTAGCAACACTGTATGAAACATATTTCTTTTTAAATATTAAATTCATATAGTATTGATTTCAGTAAGAATTTAATGATGATCAATTATATCAAAGAGATTTAATGATGTTAAAAATTAATTACCAAAGATACCACAAATTTTATATATTCCTGAAAATGGATTATTTCTTTCTTGACTGTATTTGTCCACAAGCAGAAATTCAACTTAAAATCCTTAAGTTGTTTGGTTTTTTTCTTTTCCATAATTGTTTTATTAGATAACTTGTGGATATATGGAACAATCATGCATAAAATACAGGATTCCCCTATCCCATACATCCACCAACATCTTGCATTGCTGTGGAATATTTTCACAGTTGAGGATAGCATTTGTTTCAGTTTTTTAAAGGCTGCCAAGGCAATATACTATAAATGGGTTGGTTTTAGCAATGGGGTTTTATTAACTTATAAGCTTACAGTTCCAAGGATGTGAAAGTGTCCAAATCAAGGCATCACCAGGAGATGTTTTTCCCTGATCAGCAGCTTTGGTGATCAGGCACGTGGTGGTTTCTGCTCATCTCTCAGCTCTCCGCCAGGCCTCGTTGCTTTCATTTTCTAGCTTCAGTGTCTCCTCTCAGCTTTTATGTTCCATTGGTCTCATCTTCTGGCTCCCAATGCCTTCTATCTCAGATTCTGGGTGTTTCTCTCTGTTTCTGCAGCTATTTATCTCTGTCTCTGTGGCCTCCTCTTTCCCATTTATAAATGACTCCAGTGGAAGTACCAAAACCCACCCTGGGCTACACCTCACTGAAGCAATCTAATCAAATGTGCCTCAACTGAATCCATTCAAAGAGTCCTTAACACACAGGAATCGACCAATTTAAGAACATAAAATTCTAGTGTCCAAAAAAGACTGAAAGTACCACTGCACTTTTTAAAAATTGTCTGCTCTTTACAGGGCAGACAAGCTCAGGAATTCAGCACCCTGTCAGTGGGCCTTACTTTGGAATTTATGCTCCCCAGTATAACCGAGTTAGACTCATTTATAGTTTTCCTACTCATGGCTGTTCTTCACATTTTATTTGAACCTATAATCAGTGCTGTGCTTATTAAATATATGTCCCAGAGACTTAAATCTTTTGTCTGTTCACATGCCAGTTAAGCCTTGAATATCAGCAGTTGCAAAACCTACTCTCCAGTTCATTGGACTCACCCAGGACAACTAACAAGGAAAGGGTGATGGACAATTACCATCCCAAGGAACAGAGAGTAACTGCAACTGCAAGCAAGGTATTTCCATCCATATGTCCCATGAGATTTAAGCCCCCTCTTAATTAGATACATAGTAGGCATCACCATCCCCAAATCCTCAAAATTGGAGAATGGACAGTGGACTAAAGTACACTTATTATTTTCTATTATAGACTTATTACTGTTCTAGCAATGAAATAACTTTTATCATTGATATAAAGGCAGTGGCTACCAGAGGTTATGAGAGGAAGGAGAAGGAAGAATAGGTGTAACATGGGGGCATTTTCAGGACTTTGGAATTGTCCTGCATGACATTGCAATGATGTATATAGGCCATTATGTATTCTGTCATAACTTATAAAATTGTGTGGGACAGTGTATAAACTATAATGTAAACTATAGTCCATGATTAGTAGCAATGCTTCAATATGTGCTCATCAATTGTCATAAATGTACCACACTCATGAAAGATGTTGTTAATGTGGGAAAATGTGGGAAGGAGAGGGGTTGAGTATATGAAAATCCCCTATATGTTTTATGTAATATTCATGTAATCTAAAGCTTCTTTAAAAATAAAAAAAAGTTTAAAAAAATAGCTGTTTGTTACAATTGGTGAAAGATTATTAGAATAGTACTATTGACTATTGTCCATAGTTTACATTAGGTGTAATTTTCCCCATATACCATCCTTTTATTAACACTTTGCATTAGTGCTGTACATTTGTTAGGTACATGAATATTCTATTATGAACTGTAGTCCATCAGTGGCAATAGGGTTCACTGTGTTGCTCACTCCTATGTTTTACATTTAAATTTTATTCTAGTAACTATAGGGCATAACATTTCTTTTAACCACATTCACCAGTGCAATTCAGTGCCCTTAATTACACTCACAGTAATGTGCTACCATCACCATCATCCCTTTCCAAATATTTGCAATCAATCTATATAAAAATCCTGTACAAATTAAGCACCAACTCTTCCTCATTCTCTAACCCCAGTATAGCACCTGGTAACTTATATTACACAAATTTTGCTTATTTGGTTACTTATTATAATTAACTCATATCAGAGAGATCATGCAGTATTTGTCCTTTTGTGCCTGGTTTATTTCACTCAACAAAATGTATTCAGGGTTCATGCATATTGTCACATGCATCAGGACTTCATTTCTTTTAAATAAAAATATTCCATTGTATATGTATATCACATTTTATCGATTCATCTGTTGATGAACACTTCAGTTGCTTCCATCTTTTGGCAATTGTGAATAATACTGCTATGAACATTGGTGTGCAAATATCTGTTGCAGACTCTGCTTTCCATACTTCTGGGTATATACCCAGTAGCAGAATTGCTGGGTCTTATGGTACTTCTATAGCAAGCTCTGTGAGGAACTGCCAAACTTCCATAGCAGGTACACCATTTTACATTCCCAGGAGCAAAGAATGATTGTTTCTATTACTCCATAGCTTCTCCAATGCAGCTAATTTTATTTTTTTTAAAAAAATAAGAGTCATTATGGTTGGTATGAAATGATATGTCATTGTGTTTTTTTTTTTCTAGTTTTTCAATTTCAATTTTTAAAGTTTTAGATTACAGAAAAATTACATTAAAAATATAGGGCATTCCCATATACCCCACCCCCTGTGCCGCTGACATTTCCCCTATTAATAACATATTACAGCATGTTTACAATTGATGAAAAAATATTTAAACATTGCTTTTAACCCTGCTGTATAGTGTACATTATGGTTTACACTTTGTACCATCCAATTTTTTATGTTTTTACGAAATATATTATGGCCTGTATCTGTCATTGCATTATTATACAGAACAATTCCAGTGCTCTAAAATAAACCTTATGCTCCACCTATTCTTCCCTTCTCCTCCCCTCAAAACCTCTGGTAACAGTAATCTTTATAACACTGTTACAAGTTCTTCCATTACTACTATGGTCCATGGTTGCATTCCCTTCTTCTGTTTGTTCATTCCTCAGTCTTGAGGATTTTGGGATGACAATGCCTGTTCTGATTTAGACTGAGAGGGGACTTAGATCTTTTGGGTGACATGGAAAGAACTGTTTTGCTTGAAGTTGTAGACACCCTTTATTTTTTGAGATGGGGTTTTCCACCATCATGCTTTTGTGAATTGTTCTGGGTGATTCCAATGTACTGGAGAGTAGGTGGTGGCTGCAACTCTGTGGTGATTTAGGGTTCAACCAGAACACAAACAGACTGAATATATAAGTCTCTGGAATATATATTAAATGGGTATAGGGCTAATTATAGGTACAAATAAAAGGTGTACTAAAATCATGTTTTTGGAAATTATAAATAAGCCTAACTCTGTACCAGTGGGGAATAGGTTATCATATATTCCAAGTTAAGGCCCCCTGATGGGTGCTGATTTCCTAAGGTTGTCTCCTTTGCATATAGTGTCCAGATTTCTCTAAAACCCTCAGGAACACCCCTGTTTAAGGCTTTGTTTACTGTGGCTGTTAGTGAGAGCTTCATGAGATGTGCATAATGAAAACACTGGAACAACCTTCATCTCATGTTGAAATCTCTTAGATATATAAATTCTTTTGTATTTAATATTTCCCCCATTTAGTCAAGGTCTTTTTCCAAATACATCAGAAGTTGGCACTTTTTAACAATCCATAGTGCCAGGGAGGCTCATACCCAGGAATTATGTCCCATGCTGTGAGCAAGTCAGTAAGTTAATTTGATGAGTTTGGCTTAGAGAGAGGCCACATTTGAGTAACAAGATGGTTTTCCAGTGGTAACTCTTAGGCAATAGACTATTATTAAGTTAAATTGTAATTTTTACAAGAATAAGGTTCATAAGCACAAGCATTATTATAATGGGCTTGGAGTATTGGTCTGTTTTATTTTATTAGACACTGCCTATGTACTTTAGAGATTCTTGCCACTCTATTAGAAACTATAGCAGGATTCCCCAGGGTAGGGACTTAATATTTTCTTGTTTACTATGTGGGTCTCCACCTATTGGGATAACACCCCATGACCTCATGAACACATTCATATTTGATGAAGTCATGCCACAGGGGCACTCTTCCCCATACATCCTACCACTACCAACACCCTGAATCAGTGACCTTTCCCTGCCATAGTTGTCAAAAGTATACCCCCACAACTGTATTCTTACACATAGTTCACCTGTTCCTTTCTCCAGCCCTCCCTATGGATAGCTTATCCCACACCCTCAACCCTGCTCACACTCACACTCCAGCATCATCAACCCCAGTCACAGTGCTCACCACCATCACCCCTGTCCACTGCCAAATCTCCATTATCTACCTTACCATAGAATCTGCCCAGATAGAGCCTTGACTAACCACTCTATACTCCCTTTCTATCTCCTGGTAACCTGTCTTCCAGACTCTAACTCTGTGAGACTGCACAATATCCTTAGATAATATCAGTGAGATGATGCAGTATTTGTCTCTTAGTGACTGGCTTACTTCATTCAACATAAGGTCTTTGAGATTCATCCATGTTGTTGTGTATGTCAATACTTAATTTCTTCTTACAGTTGATTAATATTCCATTGTATGTATATGCCACAATTTGTTTATGCAATCATCCATTGACGATCACTTGTGTTGCTTCCAACTTGATCGTGTACTCTGCCACTTTGCTGATTTAATTTATTAGCTCTGGTGGCCTTGATGTAGATCTTCTGGGACTTTCTATATATAAGATTATGTCATTGTGAATAGTGACAGTTGTATTTATTCTTTCCAAATTTGATGCCTTTTATTTCTTTTTCTTGCCAACTGCTCTGGCTAGAATTTCTAGTATAATATTGAATAACAATGATGACAGTGGACATATTTGTTTTGTTCCTGATCTTAAAAGGAAAGTTTTCATCCTTTCACCATTGTGTATGATGTAAGGTGTAAGATTTTCATATATGCCCTTTATATATTGAGCCATTTTCCTTCTGTGATGGTTTGAAATTGCATGTACCTCAGAAAATCATTTCCTTAAAGTGAATCCACTTCTGTGATTGTGGACCCATTGTAAGTGGGGTCATTTGCTGAGTAGTATTTTAATATCTGGCCCACCTCATTCAGGGGGGTTGTTAATTTTTTTACTGGAATCCTGAATAAGAGAATGAAATTCAGATGGGGATAAAAGTCATATAAACAATAAGCTGAAAGCAACAAAACTCAGAAGAGAAGGGAGAGATCAATAGATGCTGCCATTTGACTCACCATGTGGCATAGGACCCAAGGCTTGCTTTCAGCTGGTCTCCAGGGAGAAAGCATCACATTGATGGTGTCTTTATTGGGACATTCCCATGGCCTCAAACTGTACGGGAATAAGCTCACATTGTTAAAAAGTCTACCTGTTTTGTGGAGCAGCTGTAACTCAGTGGTTGAGCATGCATTTCACATGTACAAGTTCCAGGTTCAATCCTCAGTATCTCCTAAAAAAAAACAACAACCTATTTTATAGCATTTGCCTTATACAGTCTAGCAAACTAAAACAACTTCTATTCTTATTTTTCTAAGTTTTTTTAGCATGAAATTATAATGGTTTTCTCTCAATTGCCTTTTCTTCATCAATCAAAATGATCGCAACTTTTTCCCCTTCATTTTTATACATGTAGTATACTACCTAAATTGATTTTCTTATGTTGAACCACCATTGCATACTTATGATAAAACCTACATGGTCATGGTGTACAATTTTTTTAATGTGCTGTTGGATATGATTCACCAGAATTTCTGTATATTTCCTTTTTTTTTTTTTTTTTTCCATTTCTTGATTTGCTAGTATTTTGTTGAGGGTTTTTGCATAAATATTCACAAGAGAAATTTCTTTTTATTTATTTATTTATTTACTTTTATCCATTTTTACCCCCTACCACCCCCATTTTGCTGTTTTTGTGTCCATTCACTGGGCAATTCTCTGTGTCTGTTTCCTGCCCTCTCTTCTTACCCTTCTCCTATCTTCACTGGGATTCAAAAAGGCATCCTATTGCCTGGACCACCTTAGTTTCTGTTTTTTTGGTGTGTCTCATCTTGGTTCCCCCTTGTGTCACCCTCTTGTTATGTTACCATCTTGCTGCGTGGCTTGGTGGGGCCTGACATTGCACTGGTGCATGGGGCCTGATGATTCACCCATACATGGTCCCTGGGGTCTCACCACTCGCAGGGCCTGACAGTGCACCCACGCACAGTGCCTGGTGGACTGCATGCTTTCTATATTTTTCTTTTTACCAGGAGGTCCCAGGGATCAAACCCAGGTCCCTCCATATGGTAGATGGACACCCAACCATTTGAGCCACTTCTGTCCCCCTGCTATATCTCTTAAGGGTGACCAAAGATACCTAGAGTTACAGTCATTTCCCATACAAGATGGTTATATAATACATCAGTCTTCTTTTATCAACAGCATTCTAAAAAACAGACCTGGAGAAAAACTAGGTCTGGGGACACATGCGTGGTTTCTAATATAGCAAATATTTAGCCTACCCTGATTATCACAAAGTCAGGACAGTGAGAATATTTGCAAGAGAAACTTCTTTTAAAAGATATTTTACCCATCCTAGTAGGACTGATATCTCATCAAGGTTTTGATTCCCTTTTGGATAATATCTTTTTTATGTATTTATTGAACTCTTAATTATCTTCTTTGTAGAAATATATATTCAGATTCTTGCCCATTTTTATTGGGTTATTTGTCTTTTATTATTGAATATAAAAATTCTCTGTATATTCTATATCCAAGTCCTTTATCAGATATGATTTGCAAATATTTTCTCGTACTCTGTGGGTTGCCTTTTCAATTTCTTGATAATGTCCCTTACTTGAAGCAACAAAGCTTTTAATTTTACAATGTTCAATTGAACAATTATTTTCTTCTCACACTTGTGCTTTTGGTGTCATATAAAAAATACCATTGCCAAATCCAAGGTCATAAAGATTTACTTCCATATTTTATCTAAGAATTTTATAATTTTATCTCATATTTAGGACTATATCTGTTTTGAGTTAATTTTGAATATGGTGTTAGGAAGCAGTCCCACTTCATTCTTTTGCATGTGGTTATCCAGCTGTCCCAGCACCAGTGTTGAAAAGCCCTTTTTCCTCCATTGAATTGGTTTGGAAGCCTTATGGAAGATGAATTAACTGTAACTGTGAAGGTTTATTTCTGGACTCTCAATTTTATTCCATTGAACTGTATGTCTATGTTTATGCTCAAACCACATTGTCTTCATTACTTTAGCATTGATTAAATTTTGAAATCGGGACATATGACTTTGTCTACTTTGTTCTTTTTCAAGATTGTTTGGCTATTCTGGGTCACCTGAATTTCCAGATCATGTTTAGGATTAGCTTGTCAGTTTCTGCAAAAAATAACATGCGATTTTCATAGTGGTTGCATTGAATATGTAGGTCAATTTGGGGCACATTGCCATCATAACAATATTAAGTCTAATAATCCATGAGCATCAAGTGTCTTCCCATTTATTTAGGTCTTCTTTAATTTTTTCAACAATTTTTTTATGTTTTTCAGTATACAAGTTTTGCATTTCTTTTGTTAAATTTGTTCCTAATTATATTGTTCATTTTTATGCTATTATATATGTAACTGTTTTTCTTTTATTTTCAGATTGTTCATTGCTAGTGTACAAAATAAAAGTGATTTTTGTATATTGATACAGTATTCTTCTGAACTTGTTTATTAAATATAATAGTTTATAGGTGATTATCTAGCATATTCTACATAAAAGATCATATCATTGGTAAAAAAAGATAGTTTTACCTCTTCCTTTGCAACCCATATATCTTTTTCTCCCTTCATTTTCTTGCTTAATTACCATGGATAGGACCTCCAGAACAACATTGAATAAAATTAGCAAGAGCACACATTGCTTTCTTGTTGTGCTCTCAGGAGGATAGCTTTCAGTCTTTTCCCTTTAAGTATCAAGAGGATTGGGTCCATCAAGGGGACTGGATCCATCAAGGGGACTGAGTCCATCAAGGGGAATGGGTTGAGGACACCGAAGCATCAACCTCAAGGACAGCAGTGCAAGAAAAGGGATGGCACAACATGTTTAGGGAGAACTTGGTTGTAGAAAATAGTTGAATTTTCAGGACATAGTGCATTTCTCTCTCTCTCTCTCTCTCTCTCTCTCTCTCTCTCTCTCTCTCTCAAAGCGGAAGGCCAATTCACACCTCTCTGTAGCATTCTGGCTTTTTACCTTCACCCTCTGTTTGCCCCAAGCATACATTTCTTGCAGATGGCATCTAAGAGCAGCCTCTCATGGCAGGAAGAGACCCCAGCTCTCTGTGGCAGTCATGCCTCACCACTTTCTCATCCTTCTTCTCCCTGGGTCCTGTAGGCAGGTGGGTGCTGCCACTCCTCACTGTCCTGCTTGCAACAGATTTCAACCACAGTCCACCACATGCAGAGCCAGGTTGCAGAGACGTGGTTCAGTTGCTGGAGAGTAGAAGGATTGGGGAGTGAGGAAGACTGAACTCGTCTCCATTCTCACACTCCTCATCTTGGACCAGATCCACTTACTTCTCTTAAATGGACCTCAGTTTCCACACCTGTCTATGAGTGATGACCCCGGCTCTGCCACCTCTCAAGGATTTATGGGGCTAGAGAAAAACACTAACACTGCACCACCTTTGAAATTTCCCTTAGTATTACCTAATGTATATGCAGACTCCTTCATTTTGTAAACATGCAAAGAAATATTTAGTGTAAAGAGATTCTTCCTTCCATTCAGATCACAATTGTTGGCCCAGACCTAATTACTGGTAATTGTAGCTTGCATATACTTCCAGAAAATTTCAAGGCATAATACAAAGACACGCATGTGTTCAATATAGCACACCATATGCTATTGCCACAAAAGAGAAATTTAATGAATGCCACACATACATTTGAAAGTTTCATGGGAGTACTATTTTAAAAAGTGAAAAGAAATTTTTAAATTTGGTTATAAATAACATATTGTATTGAATTCAATGTATCAAAATATTATCATTTTGAAATATCATTTGTATAAAATATATTAATGAGTTAATTTGTATTATTTATTTCATACCAAACTCTTCAGAGTTCTATCCTGAGGTTAGCTGCTAGAATAGGAATTGCAGAGTAAAGGGTCGTGTCTACGTCACAGGTTTCTTACTGAATATGTATACAAAAATCATCCAATAGTCAGTTCCTATGATATTCCCAGCCCCTTTCCCTTGCCCCAGTACCTAATCATCTCTTCCAGGGTGAAATGTCCAGGTCTTACTCTCTGGCCCCAGCCTTGAGATCTGCCTGCCATGTGGCTCTCAGGAACCCATGGGACTCTCCTGGTTGCACAAGGGCCTGCTCCTCTGGCCACAGAGACTGTGTCCTTAGAGGAACAAGGAATCTGGGAAAGAACATGGGCTCTGTTCTTGAAAAGATGAGGTTCCCATCCTGACTCAGGACTTTAAACGCATTATTTAATCGGCATGAGATTTAGTTTCTCATCTCATGAGAGATTAAAATAGCTCCCTTTCAGGATTGAGATGAGAATTTAGCAAATGCCCCATTTGTCTTTGACCTTCATGGAGGGAAGTTTTCTGTTGTCCAAAATTGTTTAAGTGGGGAAATAATTATTACAATGATTTCAATGTCCTTGTTTGTAAATTCTATAATCTGAGTTATTTCTGGGTTTGTTTCTATTGATTTAATTTTCTCCTCATTATGGGTTGTATTTACTGCCTTTTTATATATCTGGTAATTTTATTACATGACAGACATTGTACTTTGTACATCATTGGTCCTGGATATGTTTATATTTCTTTGAACGGTCTTGAGCATTGTTCTGGGTTGCACTTCAGTCCTATCAATGCTTGCTTTTGCTCTTTGTTAGGTAGGACCAAAGCAACCTTTAACTGAGGACTAATTATTCTCTACTACAGAAATAATACCCTCTGAATACCCAAACTTCTGTAAATTATTAGTTTCTCCCATGGTGACTGATGGAAACATGAACTTTTCCCAGTCCTGTGTGAGGCCTGAGGACTGTGCTGCTTGTTGCTTTCTCATGCTTTCTTCCTAGGCCATTGGCAGTTTCCTTGTGAAAGGGATTGTGTCAGCTGAAGCCTGGATGGGAGCCCTATGCAGAGATCTGGAGATGTCTTTCCCTGCTCAGCTCTTTCCTCTCCATGCAGCTATCTCACTTTAGCACTCTTGCTGTTAATGTAGCTACATTGACTTCCCAGACTCCCAGCTGCATGTCCTCAATTCAAGGATGCTGCCAAGCCATCTGGGGTGTGATAAAGCTTGTAAACTGTCCACAGGCTGGGGACTGTCACCTCATGTGTCTCCCTTCCCTCGGGGATCTCTGCTGTGCAATACTTGTCATCCAGCATCTGAGAACTATGGGCTCATATCTTCTGTCCAGTATTTTTAGTTCTTTCAGGTGGGAGGGCAAAACCAACACTTCTTACTCCATCATGACCAGAAGCAGTCTTCCTCGAGGGTGATCACACATGAAAATTTAGCTCAGCAGCCTCCAGATAAGCAAGAACATGCAAAATCACATAAGAATGAAAGACCATTTGCCCCTATCCAATTGGCTTCAACAGTCTCAATTAAAAATTACCTTTCACAGGTAAAGTAGCAATGTAACAACTATATACATATGCTGCCAGTGTTGAAGGACATTGGAAGAATTCTTGGGAAAATGATCCGGCAAAAAGAATCAAGTGAGGATCCATCCTTTGCCCTACACCTAAATGTCCTAGTCCTGTTATTTGGTCCAGGAAAATAAAAACAAAGGTATATGTCTTGATGCACATGCACATGCTCTTATGTTATTTTTCATAGTAAGAATTCAATGTATAAAGGTCCAAATGCATCAGAATGGTTAAGTGCAATGTGGTTTATTCCTTTGTCTGTAACAATGAAAAAATCTGGTCATAAAAGTCACAAAACAACTTGGAAAAATTCTAAAGAAAAAATGTTAAGTAAAAAGAGCATAGTACAAATATGAAGGTATACTATTAATGTAAATAATTAAACATAATATCTCAGATCCACTACTAGTCTAGAACACAGGAAAAGGAAGCAGAAGAGCTATTGGGGAGTGGGATGGTGAGGAATTTTATCCCTTTTAGAACTCTCTTTCTATGATTGGAAGTTTATGTTATCAATAAATTTGGTTTTTTGTTTTTAAAATGGTTTTAAAATCTTATACAAGTAATCCATATTCACTGTAGTAATCATTAGAAAAAGTAGTAATGATTACTGTAGTAATCATTAGAAAAAGTAGATGATTAGAATGAAGAAAAATCTTTTGTACCAGAATCAGCCTGCATTGGTAATTAGTAAATATATATTGTTTTAGCAAAGGTTAGTATATTTTATTATTTTTATTGGAAACAAGAGGTAGCCAGTGACCCCAAACTCTTTTTCTTTTTAATATTGTTGAGCTCTAATCCTACATAAGGAGCCATGGTATTCACACCATTAATTTTCCACTTTCTCCAGAAAACACACAAAGAGGCTGTGGTGAGGAGATAAGCCCTTTCTTCCTGTGAAGTTGCATCACCTTTTTCTCTCTGAGAGTGTGGTGAGTGGGCAGGGGACTCTGTCCTCTCAGACAACAGGCCCAACCTGCCCATGGACAAGAGCAGCACCCTGGAGGGAGGGTCCTGGGCTGGGGTACAAAATCCTCCAGTCCAAACCTGTCTGCTGCTGTGCCACGTGGGCACGTCTCTGTTTCCACCTGGCCCTTGGTTTCACATGAGTGAGATGAGGACTAGTGTAGTCCCTGCTTTGGTAGGCAACGGGGTGAGAGAGGAAGTCTGGAAAATGTGTTGGGGACAAAGAGGGTTTCCACCACTCTGATACACCCTTAGCTCTTTCCTTCTCAGGTCACCAGAGCAAGGTACACTAGGTGACAAAAACCATATATTCTGTGGGGTTGAGTGCTGTGATTTGACACAAGTCAACACACATTCCCTGGGCCCCTGCAGAGTCTGGCTGTGGGTAGGGAGGAGAGGTGAGCCAGGTGCAGCCCTAGCCCCTGCTGTTCAGGGACATGCAGGATGGAGGGAGAAACCCACACCAAAATAGGGAATCACCCTCCTGTCCTGAACCACAGGGAAGTACATGCTAAGGGCAGTGCTGACCCAGAGGTGTAAGTGACTCTCCATGCCCAGGGCTGGCTCGAGTGCTTTACAGAGGAGCTTACATTTGAACAGGACCTGGGAGGGTGAGGAGGAGCTCAGCAGGAAGGAAGGGGAACTCATGCCAGGTGGGAGAAATGGCATGAGCAAATGTGCCAGGCAGGAGAGTGCATGGCTTTTGTGTGAGGGGAGGCTAGGCCAGGGTCTACAGGGGTGCATGCAGGGCTGAGTCATCAAAGGCCTTAGGTAAACACTGGCTCCTTCTGTCCACAGTTTACCTCATCATCCAAGTGCTGCAGAGCCTGACTGCCCTGGTGCTCATGTACAGCTGGATGTTCCTGTCATCCACAGCCAGGGCCTGGACATGCTCCAAGGCCTGGGCATTGGGTCTA
This sequence comes from Tolypeutes matacus, assembly GCA_026826555.1. Classification (NCBI taxonomy): domain Eukaryota; kingdom Metazoa; phylum Chordata; class Mammalia; order Cingulata; family Chlamyphoridae; genus Tolypeutes; species Tolypeutes matacus. Next base: position 1,955,694 of record JAKSZT010028212.1, on the reverse strand, counting down.
AGTGCTGGGCAGGCTGCTTGCAGTGGCCCTGGTCCTGGGAGCTCATGTGCCCTCCTTACAGCCACTCCCCATCATACAACCTTCCCTGCTGGGTTCTCACCAACCCCTGGACCCATGGTCTCCACTCTGATATGCTTATAGCTCGTCACAGCAACACACAGCATATGAAACCTGGAGTTTATGTAATCACAATTACTGTGCCATGAATTTCTCACAACTGTTTGGGTGATATGCTTATCCATTTTACAGCTGGGAAACTGAGGTTTAGGGGAGTGAAGTGAGAGGCAGTCAAATTTACTGAAGGAATAAGGGAATTTGAGCCCTGGATTTTGATCTGCTGCTGACTTGTGGGCTTTTGCTTCTTTTGTTTGGGCCTCAGTTTTCCCATCTGGTAGTTAAAAAATGAATGCTGAATCACTGAGCATTTACTAGGTGCATATCTTCTTAACAACCCTAGGATAATGACACATCTAGTATCTTCCCTTTTAGAACAAGGAAAGAGAGGCACAAGACAGGTCCAAGAGAGAGGGAAACCACTAGACAGTCTATACCAAGGCGCAATTTAACCACTAACTCTTCCCACTCCCCTGAGGAGATGCAAACATAGGCTGTGGAGCTATCTGGGGACCTCTCTATTCCTAACTCTTCTGCTTCCATACTTGCTTGGGGTGGCCTATGAGTTTGATGCTGAGAGGCAAAGGTGGTAAATTTATGAAGGCAGGCTGACCAAGATATCCTAGAGTCCTGTCTCCTGGATAGGATATAAGACTGAGAGCAATTCCTGTAATAAGCCAATGGTGTTCTATGTCATTGTAAGAATTAAGACCGAACAAAGTGAGTATTTGCAATATGCAAGTGATCTGGAAAAATGGACATTAAGAGGCAAAATTCACAGTCTAAGAAGGTTGCCTTTCATATTAAAAATATACATTTTTACATTGCCACCAGCAATGAATGAGTGTTCCTATTTTTCCATATCCTATCCAACACTTGAAATTTTCCATTTAAAAAAAAATCAGCCATTGTAATTGTGAAATGGTATCTCATTTGGTATTGATATATATTTCTGTGATGGCTAATGATGTTGAACATCTTTCAATGTGATTTTGGCCATTTGTTTAACTTCTTTGGGGACATGTCTATTCAAGTTTTTGCCTATTATTTAGGTATGTTGGTTGTCTTTTTCTTACTTTAGGTGAAATGTTTCCTTATATATCCTAGATATTAAATCTTTATCATATAAGTGGTATTTCTCTAGTTAAACAAATTACCCCTGGAGTGTAAACATTCAAGTAAATCTCTTCTTCACAGAATAAGGTAAATGTATACATTTACTCCCAACTATGAATATTTGTATTAAATCTTGAAATGCTGAAACTGATTTGAATGGTCTTCATATATATACTGACAATTTATAGCTCTACCCAATAATACTTTAGTCATGAATTGAAATTACTTATATTAAATCAATGATATGGATTCCAAGATATACAGAGAAATGCCGAGGGCAAGATATGCCAATGGAACTCATAAATTCTATATGAATAATGAGAGTATGTTCTTGATAAAAGTATAAGAAAATAGACAATGTCAACAAAGTTCAGAGTAGAAATGGAGAACAACTACTTCATTAATGGCAAAGTGATACTGTAGAGCAGTGGGAAAAATTGCTAAAGGAAAGGCAGGAAATGTCAGGAAAAGTGTCCTAGGGCTTATGACACTAAGGGAAGGCTGGACAAAAGAGAGAGGGGCAAAGACAAGGAAACACAGCTGGCTAGAAAGAGCCCATGAATAAACTTACAGTAGCATCTACTGGAGTCCATTCCCCCAGCCTTTGAGAAGACAGCAGTGGGTCCTCTGGTCCCTGGACAGTGGTTACCGTATGAGAGGTTTTCAAATGTACTTTTCCTCAAGAAAACAACAAATTCAGATTTTGGCCAGTGAATTTTGCTGCATCCCAAGAATCTCATACTTCTAGGATGGTGGGCCCATGATATTGTTTGTCCTAAGAGCAAAAAGAGAGTTAAAGATAACCTACCTTCTGAAACACCCTCCCTACTAAACTAGACTGGCTTTTGATGACATAGATAGAGGGTGGGTACAGCTGGACAAGGTTGGTGAGCAACTTCTCAGAAATCTTGATTTGTGAGGATTGGCCCTAAATAGCCTGACCTGAGGGATATTGCTTCTTTGCCACCAATCTAGGTGGGGATACAATGAATATATTCCCCCCTAGCATCTGGTGTCTGAGTAGAGAGATCTGCTGACAAGTGCCATCACCTGACAGACCAGGAAAGTGAATGCAAAGAAGGGTCCATAGCCCTGGTTTGAACAGTGAAACAGGGGTAATTTTAAACACCTAGAAAAATTTGAACCCGTAATCAAAGGACAGTGGTTTCACATAGCTATTTAACAGTAATCCCTAGACAAGAGGGAGAAATTGAACATAACAGTAAGTTGACCATCATGATCAGATGCCTAGAGATCAGACAAAAATTGCAAGCCACACTAAAAAAAAAAGGAAGACATGGCTCAGACAAAGCAATAAATCAAACCTCCAGATGAAACATAAGACTTGAAACAATTAATGATGTTCATGCAACTCTCCTAAATCAAATCGTGGATTTGAAGGACATTGTGGCTAAAAATATAAAATACATTAATTTACCTTGAACTTTCTTCTTTGACCCACTGCTTCCATATAAGTGTGTTGTCTGGCCTCCATATATTTGCAAAATTCCCCCTCCTCTCCTATTAATGATTCCCAGCTTCTCTCCATTTTGGTAAGAGAATGTTCTTTGCATAATTTCAAACTTAAGTTTATTGAGATCTGTGTTGTGGCCCAACATGTAGTGTATACTGGAAAAAGATCTATTAGCACTTGAGAAGAATGTATAACCTGCTGATTTAGGTGCAATGCTCTGTGTGTATCTGTAAGGCCCAGCTAATTTATCACATGGTTCAATTTTTATGTTTCCTTGTTTGATTTTCTTTCTAGTTGTTATATATATATTTTATCTGAATGGTGTGTCACAGTCTCCAACTATTATTTCTACATTCAGTTTTGCCAGAGTTTGTCTCATGTATTTTGGGTCACCTAAGTTACTAAATATCTTGAGGTGAATGAAAATGAAAATACAACTTATCTAAACTTATGGAATAAAGTGAAGGAAGTGCTGAGAGGGAAACTTCTAGCCATAAATGACTATAGTGAAAAAGAAGAAAGAGCTATAATCAAAGAGCCAAGTGAACACCTGGAGGACCTAGAAAAAGAGCAATCCAATCTGAAGGCAAGAAGAAAGAAAGAAATAACAAACATTAGAGCAAAATAAACAAAATTGATTACAAAAGAAAATCAAGAGAAACTAAATGAAAGGAAAAGCTGGTTCTTTGAGAAGACCAATAAACCTGGCAAACCCTTAGCTTGATTAACAAATAAAAAAAAGAGAAGATGCAAATAAATAAAAGCATGAATTAAAGGGGCGACTTTATGTATTTTACCACATAAAGAAAAAAGATCATAAGAGGTTCTTATGAGAAACTGTATGCCAATAAATGATACAACCAATTGAAATGAACAAATTCCTACATATACAGAAACAACCTACATTGGTTCTACAAGAAATACAGGAAATGAATAATGTAATCTCAAGTAAAGCTATTGAAATAGTAATTAAAATAGACCAACAAGGAAAAGATCATAGCAGATGAACATCTGTGAATTCTACCAAACATTTTGAGAAGAATAATGTCAGTTCTGTTTACAATCTTACAAAAAATGAAAGTAGGGAAAATTACTCAACATATATTATGAAGTCAAAATGATCCTATACAAAAGCTAGATAAAGATATTACAAGAAAAGAAAATTACAGACTAACATCTCTAAAGAACATAGGTGCAAAAATTCTCAAAAAAAAAAAAAATCTAGCAAAATAAATCCAACACCATGATAAAGTGGGTTTTATTCCTGGTATAAAAGAGTGATTCAACATAGAAAACCCATAAATGTAATACACCACATTAAAAAGTTGAAGGGCAAAAACCACATGATTATTTCATTTGGTGTAAAAAATGGCATTTAATAATATATAGCACCCTTTCTTGACAAAAATACTCGACAGATAGGAAAAGTAGGAAAGTTCATTAATATGATAAAGGGCATATATGAAAATCCCACAGCCAACTTAATGGGGAGAGAATGAAAGCTTTCCCTCTAAGATGGGGAAAAGATAATGATGCCTTCTACCACAACTATTAATCAACATTGTGCTAGAAGTTCTAGCTAGAGTAATTAGTCAAGAAAAAGAAATAAAAAGCATCCAAATTGAAAAAGAGAAAATAAAACTCTCACTATTAACATAATATATTTGGAAAATATCAAAACATCTATCTATGATTAAAGCTAGAAGAGTTGTTTTAGTTTGCCAAAGGGATTCTGAAGCAAAGAACCAGATGTGGGTTGGCTTATATATAGGGGATTTTTTTAGGGTAAAAGCTTACAATTCCAAGGGTGTGAGAAGTCCAAATCAGGGCACTATAATAGGACTATTCTCATCAAAGCCAACTGTCACATAGGGAAGTAAGATGGACACCTATCTCTTCATGTGTGTCTACCATTCTAGCTGTAGGCAAACTTGGCATAGGATTTGTTTCCTCTTGAGCTGATCTGAGGGCCCAGTCTCAGGGGGGTTTCATTTTAAGCCATTCTCTACTCCCCTCTCATATGCCCAGATCAAACAGCAGCTCCCTTATTCATGTGTCTAAGTCTGTCTTTCTGTGTATTTCCATTAATATCTGACTTAGCAAGGGCACAAGACCTCATATTGAGTCAAGGCTCACTTATGTAATCCAACCTAAATACCTAAGCAATATTATCAAGTAAACTAATCAAAGGCCCCTCAACTGATTTTATTTTATTTTTTTTAAATTTATTTTTATTGTGGGTAAAAATCAAAATTCTCACAATACATACAAACATTTGCAAAATGATATATAAATATATATGCATATATGTGTATTTGCTTACAAAAATGTTATTTATATCTATATATATATATTTTAAGAGGTGCTTAGATTAGCCAAAAAATTACATGGAACCCACTGGGCTTCCCATGTTGCCCACCTCCCACACCTCCCACCACATCCCACACAAACATCTCCCACAAGTGTGGCCCACCAACTTCAATGAACTTACACATCCTGGAGCCTTGCCACCAACCATAGACCACAGTTCACACTGTAGACCACACTCTCTCCCACTCAGTTCTGAGTGGTGTGTGCTGATTTAAAATGGCCTACATCCATTAACACAACAGTACTCAGGACAACATCCAACTCCCAAAGAAGCCCCTGTATTTCAACTGCTCATCCCCTCTCTACCCCAAAAGTGTCAAGAGGCCACTGGCTCCACCTCATTGTTATAATTTCTTGCATTGCTAGAATCAACATATGTGAACAAGAGAATACCATCAAGTCCACTCTAGTCCATAGTTCTTCCCCCAGTCCTGAGGGGACTGGGATGGTGATGTCCACTCCAACTCCAAGTGAGAGAGGGCTTCTATCCCATGGATATGGTGGGTGGGATGATCCTGCCTAGAGATGCAGGCCCTCTCCATTCCCTGGGATGGCCATTGCCCATCGTTGTCTCCTCACCAGGTGACTTGGATGAGTCCATTGAGCTGTAGGGTAGGAGTTGCAGCTCCACCTAGATTTCATGCACACCTGGCACATAGATAGGCAGGAGGCTCCAGTCTCTGGAACTATAGCTAAAAACTCCAGTATCACATATAGGTTTGAAGAGAAGGGACTGGTGAACCATGTGCAGGGAGGACTTATTTGAGTCTAATTCTGTCACTCTCAGGAGCACAGATTCCAAAATAGAACCCACTGATAAGGCATCAGTCTCTGGGGCTATCCCCCCTTATATAGGACCAGGGTGTCTCCGGAGCTCTCAGGAACCCCTCTGAGGGTGGTGATAGGCACTTAGATGTTCTATGAGCTCCTACTGAGGTGTGCATAAGAGTTACCTCTGGGATGAACTCCTAACTCTCTTTGAAGTCTCTTAGCCACTTGAACTCATTTGACTTTACCATTTCCCCCTTTTATTCAAGGTCTTTTTCCAGTTGGGTTGCCAGTTGGCACTTGGTTTTAATCCCTCATTGCCAGGGAGGCTCATCCCCGGGAGTCATGTCCCACGTTGGGGGGAAAGTAATGCAATCTTATGCTCAGTTTGGCTTAGAGAGAGGCCACATTTGAGCAACAAGGAGGCTTTCAGTTGGCAACCCTTAGGCACCCCACAACTGCAGGCTAAATCTCATTTACAAGAGCAAAGACTCACAAGGTAGTCATCAATAAAAAAAACAAAAAACAAAAAAACATCAGTGGGTCATCCTATTTTGACAAGTACTGTCCCTACACTCAGAGGACTATTGCTGCTCCCTTGGAGACTGTGGCAGAGCTTTCCAGGCTAGGAATTCAGATTCCCTCATTTATTTTGTGATTATCCACCCATTGTGACCATGCCCCATGCCCCTATCCTTTGAATGATTTTGTATATCTTTCATGTATATTCGGATGAACCAATCCCCACGAACCCCCCCGACACATCCCCCCCAATAATCCCCCGCAGTACCCATTGTAACCCTTCCGTGATCCAAATCCTCCATGAACATTTAGTCCATAAAATAATCAAATACACTTACTAGGAAAAAGAAACAAGTGTGAAAAGCTTACATGCAAGAGACAAACATAAGGAAACTCAGGGGAAAAACAAAGGATAAAAAAACAAATAATCAAACAAAGAACAAAACAAAATAAAATATAATTAGTGGATTGGGACATTCAAAAAATGGGCAAAATAGCAAAGGAAATGCCTTTAAAAAAATATATATATATATATTCATTTTTTTTTCCTTTCTCTTTTCCTTTTTCCTTCTTGTCCTTCTCTTTATCACTGTGTTATTGGATGTCTTTTGTGCCATGACACCTTCCTCCTCTCAATCTCCATTGTGTCCCAATTTTTCATTTAATTTTCAAAGAAGTTTTAGGTCACAGCAAAGTCACACACGGAGTGCCGGATACTCCCAGATACCAAACCACCCCCCCTTCCCCACCCCATATTAACTCCCCCTCCCCTTTTTTTTGGTTGTTAGCATTGTTATAACTGTTATGCAGATAGCAAAATATAGCAACTAAACATTGTCAGTGATTTACAGTATAGTTTAAAATTTAGATGATACAGTTTAATAATGTTGATGACATTTACCATGTCCAGTGTCCATTACTGTAAGGTAATGAAAAACCTTCCCCATTACCACCAAACAACCCATTAGATCTTGACTGTTCCCTTCTCCCCAGCCTCCCAGGGCCCGTGATTATCCCTCTCGCAACCCATGGAATGTCAAGATTCACAGTTACATGCCCTGAGGATTGGAACCAGCCCTTCCTATTCCACCCAACCCCCAGTGCTGCACCACCAAACCCAGGACACCACCACTCATCTGCCCCATCCCCCAACATGCAACCACACTCTATCCCTTTACCATAGATTATGTTCATATGGGTGATGGCTCAAAGCCTGCTCTTCTCTTACTCTCCTTTGTTAACCTATCTTTCAGACAATGGTTCTCAGAGACTGCTCACTTTACTCAGTTCAGATCAGTGAGGTCATATGCTGTTCATCCTTCAGTGCCTGGCTTGCTTCACTCAACATAAGGTCTTCAAGATTCATCCACGTTATTCCATGTGTTAGCACTTTTTTCCTTCTTACAGCTGAGTAATATTCCATTGTATGTATGTAACACATTTTGCTTATCCATTCGTCTGTTGATGGGCACCGGGGCTGATTCCAACTTTTGGCAATGGTAAACAATGCCGCTATGAACATTGGTGTGCATATATCTGTTTGTATTTTTGTTTTCAGTTCTTCTAGGTATATACCCAGCAGTGGAATTGCTGGGTCATATGGAAGATCTATTGCTAGTTTTCTGAGGAACCGCCAAACTGTCCTCCACAGTGGCTGGACCATACCGCAGTCCCACTAGCAGTGGATGAGGGTTCCTATTCCTCCACATCCTCTCCAACATTAAGTGTCTCCTGTTTTTTTAATAGCTGCCATTCTGATGGGTGTAAAATGGTATCTCATTGTAGTTTTGATTTGCATTTCCCTGATAGCAAGTGATGTTGAGCATTTATTCATGTGCTTTTTAGCCATTTGTATTTCTTCCTTGCAGAAGTGTTTTTCAGGTCACTTGCCCATTTTTTAAATGGTTTTTTTGTCCTTTTATTTTTGAGGTGTAGGATTTCTTTATATATGCAGGATATTAGGCTCCTATCAGATATATTGTTGCCGAATATTTTTTCCCATTGGGTAGGCTGCCTTTTTATTTTCTTAATAACATCCTTAGAGGTGCAGAAGTTTTTAATTTTGATGAGATCCCATTTATCAATTTTTTCTCTTGCTGCTCGTGCTTTGGCTGTGAAGTTCATGAAACCATTTCCTATTACAAGGTCCTGTAGATGCTTCCCTACATTATCTTCCAAGGTTTTTATGGTTTTGGTCTTATATTTAGATCTTTGATCCATCTTGAGTTGATTTTTGTATAAGGTGTGAGATGGTATTCTTCTTTCTTTCTTTTGGATATGGATATCCAGTTCTCCAAGCACCACTTGTTAAAGAGGCCACTCTCTCCCAACTGAGTGGGCTTCATTGCCTTATCAGATGACTGTATATGCGAGGATCTATATCAGAACTCTCAATCCAGTTCCATTGGTCAGTAGGTCTATCCTTGTGCCAATATCACACAGTTTTGATCCCTGTAGCTTTGTAGTATGTTTTAAAGTCAGGTAATGTTATACCTCCAACTTCATTTTTCTTTTTCAATATATCTTTGGCAATTTGGGGCCTCTTACCTCTCCAAATATATTTGGTGGTTAGTTTTTCCAGTTCCTTAAAAAATATATTGTTGACTTTTATTGGGATTGCATTAAATCTGTAGATTAGTTTGGGTAGGATAGACATCTTGATGATGTTTAATCTTCCCATCCATGAACAGGGAATATTTTTCCATTTATTTAAGTCTTCTTTGATTTCCTTTTACAGTGTTGTGTAGTTTTCTGTATATAAGTTCTTATGTATTGTTGAGTGCCTTAGATTCTTTATTGATTCTCTGTCCAGATGTTCTGTCTAATGATGATAGTGGTGTGTTGACGTCTCCTGCTATAATTGTAGAGGAATTTATTTCTCCTCTTAGTTTTTCCAGAGTTTGCCGCACGTATTTTGAGGCACTTCGATTAGGTGCATAAATGTTGATGATTATTCTCTCTTCTTGAGAGATTACTCCTTTTACTAATATGTAGTGTCCATCTTTTTTTCTTGCAATAGTTTTACATTTAAAGTCTATTTTGTCTGATATTAGAATAGCTACTCCTGCCCTTTTTTGGCTATTGTTAGCTTGTAAAATGGTTTTCCAGTCATTCACTTTCAGCCTCCTTTAATCCCTGGGTTGAAGGTGTGTTTCTTATAGACAGCATATAGATGGATCATATTTTCTTATCCATACTGCCAATCTGTGTCTTTTGATTGGTGAATTTAATCCATTAACATTCAGTGTTATTACTCGTAACGAATTTCTTACTTCAGTCATTTTTTCTTTGGTTAATGTATGTCATATGTTGTTTTGTTTCTCCTTTTTACTTTTCAGTTGTTTTTAAACTCTCCTCCAAATCTCTCTCCTTTGTTTTTTCCTTTCAACTTGTAAAGATTCCTTTAGTATTTCTTGAAGTGGTGGTTTCTTCTTGACATACTCTCTTAATTGCTGTTTATCTGTGAATATTTTGAACTCTCCATCATTTTTGAATGCCAACTTTTTTGGATAGAGAATTCGTGGCTGGAAGTTTTTTTTTCTTTTAGTGTTTTGGCTATGTCATACCACTGTCTTCTTACCTCCATGGTTTCAGCTGAGAAATCAGCACTTAATCTTATTGTGCTTCCCTTGTATGTGATGGTTCTCTTTTCTCTTGCTGCCTTGAGTATTTTCTCTTTGTCTTGAGCATTGGACAATTTGACAAGTATATGTCGTGGAGTTGGCCTGTTGGGATTTATACTATTTGGGGTGCGCTGTGTTTCCTGGATCTGCACATCCATCTTTCTCAATAGAGTTGGGAAGTTTTCAGCCATAACTTCCTTCAACACTCCTTCAGTTCCCTTTCCCTTCTCTTCTCCTTCTGGGATGCCCATAATTCGTATGTTTGTGCGTCTTGCATTATCGGTTAATTCCCTGAGACCATACTGGATTTTTTCTATCTTTTTGTCTATCTTTTCTACAATCTCTTTGATTTCAACTGTATTGTCTTCCATATCACTAATTCTTTCCTCTGCCTGTTCAATTCTGCTGCCATGTGAGTCCAGCGTCTTTTTCGTTTCTTGACTTATGTCTTTGTTCGTTATCATATCCATTACCTTTTTAGGTGTGTTAGCTATTTCTTCAGTATGTTCTCCCAGTGTCTTCTTTATATCCTTAATCTCTTCCTTCAGTTCTTTAAGTTGTTCCATGATATTTGTTTGGATAGCTTTGATTAGTTGTTCGATGTACTGCATTGCTTCCTGGTTTTTATTTTGTGCATTGGATTGGTCCATGTTTTCCAGTTTCTCATAGTCATTTGTATTTTTCTGTTGCCCTCTGGTCAAAATATTATCTTGATGGGTTTGTTCAGTTGATTAGCTTTTCTCTATGCTCTAGAATTTTAGAATTCTAGCTGTTGGTTCTGCGTGTGAGTTAAGTTTTCTCTTTGGCAGTTTTTCTTCTTATTTTATTTCCTTGCTTCTTTCTATGTTCCCTTGAAGGCAAAAGGTTAGGGCCAGAGGAATCAAAAGATGTAAGGAAGGCAGAAGGATAATAGAAATATTGATAAAAGTTAGAAGTGGGGCAAAATGAGACTTAATGAGATGAATATTTAACTTGTGTAGGCAGTGTAGAGTACTAGGAAAAAATAAGGATTTCCTACAATGAACTGGGAAAACAAATGGAGGAATATTTATATATATATATATATAGTGATTTAAAAGGCTAGAATTATGAGGATGGAGAGAAATAGTAAAGAAAGGTATGAAAGGAAAAGTTAATACTAATTAAAAAAAAAAGAAAAAAGAAGAAGAAAACAAAATAGATGGGCTAGAAATTGACACCCTTAAGTTGTGGGCCTATGAAAAAAAATGTTGTCTCTAAGAGCCACAACAGAAAACAGAAGGCAGAAAGATGCAGGAAAGATAAGCGATAGTTTGTAATACAGAATCAATATATACAGCGAGTGGGAAATTACTGAATAAGAAGCCCAGCAATGAAGCGACCAGCTGGCAGCACCTATTTAAAAAAAAAAAAATAGAAGAAAAAGAAAGGGGGGAGGAAAAAGGGAATAATAGCAATAGACCAGAAAGTAACAGAGAGAAACCAAAGATCCACACAGGCAAGCAGTCAAACAGAGCTAAGGGGGGTCAATGATTCCCCTAGGGTCCATGTGGATCCTTCCTGCCTACTTGTGTTTATCAATGAATTTCCCCACAGGGTTCTATATGCAGGTCCTGAAGCAGCTTTTAGCTATTAAACTAAATTAAAAAGAATTTATTTTTCATTTATTGAGGTGACCTCACGTTTTTTTTAATTTTTATTTTTTTAGCCAAATGCAGGACCCAAAATAATTCATCCTCTAGACCCACCCCCTTATGGAAGGGACCCTAGCTGGGCCTGTGGAAATTAATCAAGCACGTCCCACTTTCCGGACTCCCCAGGTTAGCTGAAGCTCTGATGTTAGTCAGTGAGGAGTGCTAAAGACGGCGGATTCCGCCCCTTCTGGCGCCGAGCTCCAGCGTCACCCGGCTGCTCATTAAATCAGTTTGAGTGCAGATTCGCATCTGCTCTCAGCCTAATGCTGCTTCAGGTTGGCTTATCTGCTCCCCAAAGCTATGGGGCGGGGCAGGCAGCCAGATCGATGTCTAAAAATATAAAATTCCCTTCCCTGTCTTCCAACAGAAATCTCCTTTTTTGGGAAAGTGTCCCTTCCTCCTGGCTCCACAGCGGCCCGGGTCTTATCCCTGGGTGGCTAGGGAAATCAGCTGCGTTCCCCTACCAAAATCCCCCTCAGGTTCACCGGGTGCTGATTAGCTCGTTTGCTCTGTTCACACAAGGTCCAAGGGGCGCCAGGCAGCCAGATCCCCAGAAAATAAAACTTTTTCGCCCTGCCCGCGGCTCCAAATGGCCGTTTTATTTAATTTTATTTTATTTTCCCTAACCGCAGGGCTCAACCACCTGTGCCAACCTCCACCGGCAGCATCAAAACTCACGAATCTCCACCGTTCCGTCCACGCCACCGATCCGCGCAGATAGATGTCCCAAGCTTCTCACTCCACGCGTGCACAGCACAGACCCCTGGGCAGGACCCCATCCACAATCTGCCTTGCTCTGGGAGCTTGCAGTGTGCGCCCTCCTACACTAACGCCATCTACCCCTCAACTGATTTTAATGCAATCAAAATTTATCTCACCCAGAAGGATAGATTAGTTTATAAGCATATTATTCATTTTGGAATTGATAAGATAATTTCAGTCTGACACACTCCACACTCTGAATCCCAAAGACATTTCATAAAGCCTTAAATCATTTTAATAGCAATGCTAAGTACAAAATCACAGCAAATTTAGTTATAAGAATATAGTTTTTCTTGGGTCAAAATTCACCTCTGTACCCTTGTGAAATTTACAAAATAAGTTTTTTGCTTTCAATATACAAATAAAGAACAAACATAGGATCAACATTTTCATTATCATAAGAAGAAAGTGGGAGGGAAACAGTCATGGGTTCCTAAAAGTTCTGAAAATCTGCAGGGCATACTCCAATAGATTTCAAAATCTTAGAGTCATCCTTAAAATGGTTTTTTTCCCTCCTAGAAGCCTCATGGGGGGCCTGGCTCTCCATGGGCTTAACCAATGACCATAACTTTGCTACCTCCCTCTTCAAACATCTGGGTGGCAACTGAGCTCCAGATCTCACCCTCCAAGAAAAGTTGGATAATGGCCATATTTTCTCCAATGTCTGGAGAAGAAACAACCCATTTACTATAATGAGGTGTTAGCAACATTCCCCCGAATATCTAGCATACAGGCCCAATGCCTTAAAAATAGTGGGTGGCAACCTGACTCTCCTTAATCAATGAAGCCTACGCCCAACAACCTCAGAGCAGTAGGGTGGTGACCTAACATTACCTAACCTATGAACAATAGGCCCACATCACTCAGAGAGATGGGGTGGCTACTCACTCTCCCTAACAATTGGGGAGTATGTTGCAAACTGTCTCTAGCCTGGGGTGGCAAAACTTACCCTGAACAGTGGGCTTGAATATCCACACTTTTTAATTCCCTGGGCAAAATCATCCTCTCCATACACATGGGTGTGGTCCCTCTCTTGGCCCAAGAAGATTTCATAATTCTAGACCTAAGCATGCTCAGTTTTCCTCTTCAAGTCATTTTCCCATCCATCTCTCCCTTCCCTATACATTTTAGTCTTGATTGACAATGGTTTGATTCATACAGTTATTGCAATTTTTTTTTAGTTTAGCATGCAGGGAGCAGAGGTCCAAACTATCAGACAGTAAACCTTTCGGCAAATCTTTCCTAGATAACTGCATTTCCAATACTGACTTACAAGTTCCAAGTTAATGAAGTGTTTACATGAGCCACTATTTTTTAGAGGTTTGTTTTCAAGAAGCTTGGAATTTCCTAAATCAATCTCTGGTTTCTTTGTGCCCAACAATTCAGCTCTCAGTTAATCTCTTTCCTCTTGCATTTTGATATAAGCTACAAGGAGAAGTCAGTCTGCATTTTCAATATTTAGTTTGGAAACATCCTCAGCTAAATGTCCAAGATTGTCATTTTCAAATTCTGCCTTTCATCTAACATCATGAGTCAATCTTCCTAAGTTTTCTGCAACTTTAAAACACAGATTGCCTTTCCTACATTTTCCAATATCTGTTTCATTTCCTTCTAAGGTCTCACTAGAAATAACAGTAGTGCCCATATTCCTACCAAAAGTCTCTTCAAAGCAATCTATGAAACATCTCACAATTCTTCAAAAAAATACCCCTCACCCATTTATAAAAACCACTCCAGCATTTTTGGTAATTGCTACAACACAACCCCACCCTTGGTACAATTTGTGTTTTAGTTTGTCAAAGGATTGCTCATGCAAAGTACCAGACATAGCTTAACTTTTATAAAGGGGGTTTATTTGGGATAAAATGTACAGTTACAAAACCATGAAAAATCCAAAACAGTGTACCATAAGAGGTGATTTCTCACCAAAGTCAGCTGCCATGAGAGGAAGCAAGATGACTGTGAACTCTGCCATGGTTCCTGCTTTCTGACACTGTAGGCAAACCTGGAATAGGGCTTGTCTCCTCTTGAGCTGATCCATGAAACCAGTCTCTTGTGGGTTTCCTGTTTAAGTGATCTTCTAGTCCTCTAGCAAATGGTTGTATCAAGCATGGCAGCTCCCTTTACCCTGTGTCTGTCTATCTATCTCTTTGTTTCCAATTATATCTGACCCAGCAAGGGGTCAGAAAATCAACCTGAGTCAAAACTCACTGATATAGTTCAATTTAAATCCCTAAAATGATCTTATCAAGTAATTTAATCAAAGGACACCAACCAAATTTAATACAATCAAAGGGTATCACACTCATAGAAATAACTAGTTCAAAAAATCTTTCTCTTTTTCAAATTCATAAAATAATCTCTAACTGCCACAAAAGCTAATAATGACTTCAGCAATTTGGCAGGATACAAGACCAATACACAAATATCAGTATTGTTCTTCTACAGTAATAAAAGGCAATCTGAAGAGGAAATCAAGAAAAATTTAATTTACAATAGCACCAAAAAGTCTAAAATATCTAGAAATTAATTTAGCCAGATAAGCAAAGGGAATTGTATTCAGAAAACTATAAAACACCATTAAAAGTAATTACAGAAAAGTTCACAACTTTCACTATACATTTTTTGTTTATGTATGTTCATATATAAATGGTATAAAAATAATATTAATAATAGGTTGGGTTGGGGGGAAATACTTTGGTTAGTAGTAATATTTTGAGGGTGCTCTTTAATCATTAGTTAAAAATGTCTAACAACAATACAAGGTATATGTGGTAGAGTGTGGTATGAATGCACTGTATGATGTTATGTATGTTTGTTTTGTACGTTCACAACTATTGCTATACACTTATTGTTTATGTATGTTCAAGTATGAGTGATATACTTCAATAATTTTCTTTTTTAAGTAATTAAAGTATACCTAAACAAATGCAAGAACATTCCTTGTTCATCTATGGAAGACTAAACATCATGAAGATTTTAATTCCACCCAAAACTATTTATAGGTTAATGCAATCCCAATCAGAGTTCTATTTTATAGAAGTAGAAATGTGAATTACCAGTTTTATTTGGAAGGGAAACAGGTCCCCAAAAGCCAAAAACATCCTAAAAAGAAGAGGAAAGTTGGAGCACTCACACTTCCTTACCCTGACATTTATTATAATGACACAGTGGTCAAAACATCATGTTATTGGCATAAATGTAGACACATTGATCAATATAATCAAATTGAGAGGCATAGTGCAGCTAAAGATGAGGGGGTGAGCACTGACATATGCCTGATTGGCAACAGCTGAACTCTAGTAGAAAGCAGTGCAGCCAAGGCTGAAGAAGAAGACTGGATAAGACAAGCCATATGCCTTGTTGCTCACAGCTGAGTTTTGAGAGATGGTGAGCCTTGAGGGGAATGCAGGGACCTCAGTAGAGATCAGCTGTCATCTTGCCTTGCCACATGGCATGATGCCAGGCTCACTAGTAGATGACTTTAGTGAAAAAGCTTCTTGGATGGTGTCTTGATTTGGACATTTCACACCATAGAAACTATAAGATTTTCCTCTAACAAAATTCCCTATATAAAACCCAATACATATCTGGTACTTTGGATCTGCAGCCCTGAGGCAAACTAAGACAATGGTTACTAGTGCATATATAAAATGTTTTTCTCTGAAACAGAACAAATGTATGTTGATGTTACAAGAGGTTAACACCAGAGGGATATTTGGGCAAAAAGACAACCAAATTAAACTATGCATAGAAGTGTATAGTAATATTTTAACAATCTTCCATTACTAGTTTAAAAAAAAATAGTAAACATGCTGGGTGAATAAAACTAGAAAAAAGTACTACATATTGTTTGGCTCCATCTATACAAAATGTAAATTGAAATAAAGTACAGAGATGGAAATAGATTAGCAGTTATGTATGACAGGAGAAGGATAGAGAGATTGAGAGATGATTACCAAGGGGTAGGGATTTTTTGCACTTGTTTGTTTTTTGTTGTTGATTTCTTTTTTTTTTTGAAAAGTGCTCTAATATTGATTATAGTGCTAAATGCATGACTCTGTGATTATACTTAATAACATTGATTATACACTTTAAATTAATTGCATGGTTGATTCTGTTTCAATAAAATTAATAAAAAATGTCTTTACCAGATAAAGCAAAAGCTGAGGTAGTTCATCATAACCAGATCTTCCCCACAACCAATGCAAAAGGAGTTTTTCAAATTGAAAGGAAAGGACACTAGACAGTGGATTTAAGAAGCTTAAAGAAATGAAGATTATGGGTAAAAGTAACCATATGACTAATTACAAATGTCAGTACTATCATTTTGTATAATTTTGTATATAACTCTTCTTTTTTACTTTTCACAATTCTAAAAAGTAAATGCAAAAAAAATGATAAATCTATGGATGAGGAATACAATATAAAAATATAAAGATAGAATTTGTAAGAAGTACATAAAAATGTGAGTACAAAGTGCTATAGGAATGGTATATTTGTCTGCAATTGAAGTTGAATTGATATCAAATTATATTCAAAGCAAAATATATCAAAAAATATTTTCAGAAAGAAATGGGAAGAGACTCATAAAGGTACAATACACAAATTCAAATGAATATGAAAAAAGGCATCAATCGAAGAAATGAGGCCAAAATATAATAATAATAATAAAGGCTTACACAAACCAAATAGCCCTGCACTTACAATATAAATGTATTAATCTGTCTACTCAAAAGGCAAAGGCTGGTATATTGGAAAACCATGACCCAAGTATGTTCTGTTTACAAGAGACTCACTTTAAGTTCAAAGTACAAGTAGATTGAAAGTGAAAGGATGGAATATATAAGCCATACAGATAATAAAAATGAGGTAAGGTAGCTGTACTGATACCAGATAAAATAAACTTTAAATAAAAACTTTTAAAAAGGAAAAAGAAGGTCATTATATACTGACAAAATGGTCAATCTAACCATAGGACATAAGCATTAAACTTATAAATATGTATATTAGCATAACTTTAGAGCCCCAAAATACATGCAGCTCTTTTATACCTGCTACTCAGGTACTATATAAGGGGGATAGCCCAGACACTGATGCCTTATCAGTGGGCTCTATTTTGGAATCTGTGCTCCTAAAGGAACAGAATTGGACTCAAATAAGTCCTCCCTGCACATGGTTCATCAGTCCCTTCTATTCAAACCTGTATGTGATGCAGAAGTTTTTAGGTATACGTCCAGAGACTGGAGCCTCTGGCCTACCTTTGTGCCAGGTGTGTGTGGAATCTCGGTGGAGCTGCAACTCCTACCCTACAGCTCAATGGACTCATCCAAGTCACCTGACGAGGAGACAACGATGGGCAATGGCCAGCCCAGGGAATGGAGAGGGCCTGCATCTGCAGGAAGGATCATCCCAGCCACCATATCCATGGGATATAAGCCCTCTCTCACTTGGAGGTGGAGTGGACATCACCATCCCAGTCCCCTCAGGATTGCGGGGAGAACTATGGGCTAGAGTGGACTTGATGGTATTCTGTAGTACACATATGGTGATTCTAGCAATGGAAGAAATTATAACAATGAGGTGGAGCCAGTGGTCACTTGACACTTTTGGGCAGGGAGGGGACAAGTAGTTGAAATACAGGGGCTTCTTTGGGATTTGGAGGTTGTCCTGAGTACTGTTGTGGCAACAGATGTAGGCCATTTTAAATCAGCATTACACCATTCAGAACTGTGTGGGAGAGAGTGTGGTCTACGATGTGAACTGTGGTCTATGGTTGGTGGCAAGGCCCCAGGATGTGTAAGTCCATTGAAGGTGGTAGGCCACACTTGTGGGAGATGTTTGTGTGGGATGTGGTGAGAGGTGTGGGAGGTGGGCAACATGGGAATCCCAGGGAGTTCCATGTAATATTTTCGGTAATCTAAGCACCTCTTAAAATATATTTACATATATATAAATAACATTTTTGTAAGCAAATGCACATATATGCGTATTTATTTATATATCATTTTACAAATAGTGCTATGTATTGTGAAAATTTTGATTTTTACCCACAATAAAAAAATAAATAAATAAATAAAGATTTTAATTTCTCAAGAACAATGAAGTTATTTACTGATCTGTAGTATTAAATCCCTGTGGAGAAATTTATCGGAATATACAATTATGTTGATGCAGGAATACTCAGTTCTCATTGCTACATTACATTATTCTCCAGTCAGAGCTTAAGTGCAGATTATTCTTTTCTGTGGAAGTGATCAGTTCAGATCTGCACTACTCCTTGATATATCATCATTGTATATCATGCTTTCTGTCATTGTCATTTATAGCTCTGTCAGTGTCAGGTATGCCTCTATTATTTTTTTTATCTGTACAACACATTTAAGAACTTGGAGAGCATACTTTGGAGCACTATAACAGAGGCAAATAAAAAAAGAATAAATAATATCATACTTTATACTCCACGTCTATCTAATCTGGGATCAAATATTCTCAAATCAGATCAAAAAGAGGAATTTCATTTCAAATTCACATAACAAACAGAATCAGATATTGTGTTATGAACACATTTGCCTAATATCTTTATTTTTAAAAAGTTATTTCCTAGCACATTAAGTAATATTAAAGAACCAAGAAAATTCTCTAGGGATATAAGAGAACATTTCCCATAAGATTGCAAATGTTCTACATTAAGAGGACAATCTGAAGCTATGGTTTTTCAAAGTAGTGCCTTTCCAATTTCATGTATTTTGGGGGGGAGAAGTTTTGTTGTTAGTGGCATTATCTACATCGCTTTTGGAATTCTAAGTCATAACATGTATAATTTTTCCCATTTATTGTTTGTGTAGTCTGAAATTAAGAGGAGATGGAATAGGAGAAAGTGACATTAATATCCCTTTTAGTGGTATGGTATATTGACTTATGTTCCCCCAAAATTCATTTTCAAATCCAAAACCCAATCCCATGGGTGTGAACCCATTTTTAAATGGGATTTTCAAGAGACTCTTGAAATTAGGCAAAACTAAACAGAGTGGGCCTCAATCAAGTATGACTGAAGTTCTTATAAGTAAACAATATTTGGGGACAGAGGAAGAATCCATAAGAGAAAATAGAATCAGACAGATTGCCAAGTTATGAAAGCAGAGATTGAGCAACCACCAGAATGCTTCAGTCTCAAAGAAAACATCGCTTACTGATACCTTGATTTTGTAGTCCTACCCTGCAATATTGAGACAATGACTTCTTGTTTAAGCCAGACAGTTTTGACACATTTTGTTATAGCAGCCTTAACAAAGTGAGATACAAGACTAAATTATTGATTCATACATTGAGATCCAGCAATTATCCTTCTTGAATTAAAATATCTAAATATGCCTTTTGATGAGAGTGAAATTCGCAAGCCAAATAGGTACTCACATTTATTGCAAATATAAAGAACAATTTTAGCTATTGACAGAAAGTTATCAAAATTAGAAGAAATCCTCCATTGAATAACTTCAAATGCATTCTTTCAGATTAAGATTTCTGTGTTTAAGAAAGATAACTTTTTTTCCTATTGGAAAAATAACAAAAATAAATATGTAAAAGAACAAACAAAACGCTGACCAATATAATTAAAGAGATCTCTCTTTGCCTAAACACACATATATTTTCAGACATAAACAGATCAAGAGAACAAATCCTGGAAAGAAGTAAGAAAAGGAGAAAGAAATAAAGGAAAACAGGTAGAGGAAACTGTAAAATTCTACATTATACAATTAATTTTACTTAACAATGTAACAAAGATACATAAGAATAAGTAGAAGTTGAAACAAATGAATTGATATATTGTGTATTTTAATTACTAATCTATCTTTTTTATGTTAAATAACTATAATTTGAAATGAATAATGAAATACAGTGTTTTTATATTTATATAAATATTTCAAATCTATTTATCTTGTTATCAAAGATTAAAGAAACAAAAATCATAGTTATAATTCTTATCTTCTTTTCTTCCACTTACAATTTTATTTATATAATTATTTGAATGTTATCACAAATTTACATTTAATTTCTAACTTATCAAAACTTGCAGGATAATTTAGTCATTTTTTCTCTACATTAAAAATGATACAGACGGGAGGCGGCTGTGGCTCAATCAGTGGAGCTCCCGTTTGCCATGTGGGAGGCCCCGGGAAGGAGGCCCCGGGTTCGATTCCCGGGGCCTCCTGGTGGGGGCGGGCCTGCCTGCACGGCGTGGTTGGCTGACCCAGCGAGCATGGGCAGCAGGGGGGGGATGGATGAATAAATAAATAAAATCTTAAAAAAAAATGATACAGGGAAGCAGATGTGACTCAAGCAATTGGGCCCCCATCTACCATATAGGAGGTCCAGGGTTTGATTCGCAGGGCCTCCTGGTGAAAGGCAAGCTGGCCTGTGTGGTGAGCTGGTTTGAGTGGAGAGCTGGCCCATGCAGAATGCTGGCCTACACAGAAAACTAGCACAGCAAGATGATGAAACAGAAAGAGACAGAGAAGATAGACAATAAGAGACCAAGGAGCTGAGGTGGCACAAGTGATTGGGCACCTTTTTCCAATTTGGAAGGCCCCAGAAATGGTTCCCAGTGCTGCCTAAAGAGAAGGCAAGCAGACACAGAAGAACACACAGAGAGCACACAGTGAGCACAAAACAACGAGGGGGAGAGAAATAAATAAATAAATAAATAAATCTTTTAAAAAATGATACTACATACAATGCCAATATTTATCCCCAAAATATTAGAACGGTCTCCATTCCTCTATTAATATTAATAATTTATTATTCTCTCCACTATATTGAATGGCTGATGAGTTCCCTTTCATATTTAATGCCTAACAATGTAGAACTATGGTTGCTTAGAAAATTATGACACAAATTTGAAAATCTTCATTCATTTAATTTGACATTGCAAGCCTGTGTATTATCTTCTCCTATATCATTTTTTTTTCTTTATTTCTAGTTTGTTTGGACTATTTTCTAAACATAATCTAACAAGATGCCTGAGCGATTTTGGTATGTATAGTTAACTCTTTTGGGATTCCAATGTTTTTTATTATTTCTATATGTTAGTGTAAATGGGACTCACTGGGATATGGAGACTGATGACTGCAGGCAAGAAACTTATTGAAGAGTTCTCTCAGTAGTAGGGTTCTGAAGAATAGACTTCAGCCTGCTCCTGGAAGGGGTAGTTATCAATTTATACAGTACTTCAAAAGGTGAGGAAACGTTAATAAGCAAGAGGGAGTTAGGATTTGGGTATGAATTAAGGGCAAATAGGGGACCATAGAAGTGAATTCTTTCCCTTATATGGTTAATGGGGTAGTGGACTATAGAGTAATGTACTCTTGGAATGTAAGAGGGGCTGATGGAGCCTTGGTGAGGAGGGAGTGGAGATACTTATTTTGCTCTGCTCCATTGCCATATGTTTCCTCTGTTCTTGTGAATAGATGGTTGGTTGCATTTATGCACATAGGCTATGGTTTGTTCAATCAGTTATGTAGGTCATGGATTGGGGTTGCCTTTCTTTATGTCACAGTCTGTTAATCATACATTGTGAACCTTGTAGTAGGGAAGCTCTAACACTGTACTTTTCCTCACTTTTCCCATTTCTTTTCTGACATAATCCTGTCAATCCATTTTATTCTGTTGTGTTAAAATTGCATATTTGACCAGTTTTTACTATAAGGTTTTTTTTGGTGGTTTGTTTGTTTTCTCTTTCAGATACTTGTTATTTATTTTGACTATTTACAACTATTTTCCTGTAAATGTCCTGTGTTTTTGACATTTTTCTTGTGATCTGTGCTTTTATAGAAATCACTTTTAGCCCTATTGCCCTTCTAGAGAGTCTGAAATAGTGTTGTGTGTGAATACCCAGGCTTTAGAGCAGACTGGAGGAATTTGCAAGTAGGTCCCATTATTCATTTACTCTGTAATATTGGGCAAATTAATTAACCCATTTCTACAACTTTTTACTCCACAGTAAAAATGAAATAATGCTTGGACCTGTTTCTTAGGAGAATTTTAAATATAATTTCAGTTATAAACCTAAGATGCATAGAACAGCATTTGGAAAATTATAAGTGAATATCATCTTTTTTATATTTCCTTCTACAGAGAAGATCATTGAAATATTATCTTCAAAAGATATTAACAAAGGTCATTTTATCTGAGGTACTGAGGTAGAGCATTCGCTCTAAACATTTGGAAAATCTTTTGGAATAGAGGAATGGTTAAATATTAAAACAATTGTGCAATTAAATCAAATATGGGACTGGGAGAAATTTTGGAGAAGTTTTGCAGAAATAGTGGATTTTAATCAACCTCATATAATTAGCCATTATCCTTTAAATTACTGCTTGTGAATGAGAAGCAAGATACACATTCCCAACATTCACAAATTTGAATTTTTACTTCCCACCACATTTTTTAATAGACTATGTTCCTCTTCAGCATTTTCTAAATTTTATTACCTACTAATGCTCTATCTACATTTTCTTTTTTTAGTTTGCCAACACAAAAGTTTGGGAGAAGAGCATTAGTTATTATATCTAATATTATGTGTACCCTTGTCTATGCAGTAAGAGAGCAAAGGACTTTTCAACACACTCTTTTTCCTATGATGCATGGGAAGGTAACATATCTTTTACTGATCACCCTAGCAAAAAGTGATAGAAAAACAGTTAAACCCAGACAATCTAATTAACTCCAGAACATTGCTGTTAATGACTGCCTTTTCCCCTCATTCACACAGTATGCATATTTCCTTCAGTTAGAGAAAGTGCCAATCAGCATATTGAAACTCTGAGTCGACATGTAGAAAAACTTACTATTTGTATTGTGTCTTGTTTTTGTCACCTTTGTTTGAGTACAAAATTTTTCTACAATAAATCTTCAGGGAACTTGTTTGTAGAACTTAAGTTAGAAAATGTGAAAAGGAGCCATCCCTTCAGAATAAAATTTTTATTATTTTTAGTTTTAAAGATGCTTTAGATTGCATAAATATTGCATAAAAATGTAGGGGATTCATTCGTGTGGTACATTTGCTACAATTGATGAACACGTATTGAAACATTGCTACTAATCGTGGACTATAGTTTACATTAGAGTTTACACTCTACCCTGCACAATTTTATCAGTTATGACAAAATGTATAATGGCCTATATCTTCCATAGCAATTTTTATGCAGGAGGTCCACAGACTCTTTGGAGGGAATGGAGAGCCAGGAGTTTCTGGACAGAATATTATTGCATATAATTGACTTATCATATCATCGTGTAAATTGTTCACACTTTACAAAACTGAAATGATTCCTGGGATTCATCTCTTTGCCACAGTAATCTGTAATACAAAAAAAAGGTTATCAGTGTTTTTCACTAATTTCAGAGAAATAAGTCATAGCACAGAAAGGCCTCCATTGTGTGTTATGAGTTAATCACCTTTATATATAAAATGGTACTAGTTATCTAGTATCAAATTGAAGAAATAATAGTTTGAATCATTTTCTTTGTCTTGTTCTTGAGATGATCTCATGCAGCCTCTCCCATACTTTACAGCTCTTATTTTGTCAAGGTAAAGATTATAACCTCATTTTTTTTCAAACTCTTTGTAATTTGGAAACATGCAGAATTCAAATTTGCAAACTAAGTGGATACTGTTTAATTTGTGTCCAAAGAACAATTTTCTTTTATGATTCAACTGATATAAACATGTATCTTTAAAATTGTGGAATAACACAATGTAGAAGAGAAAAAGTGGAGCTAAATATTTAAATTGCCCAAAGAAAAAAAATCAACATAGAATTATATATTGAATAAAAATAACTTTCTAAAATAAAGATAATAATGACTTTTACAGACATTCATGATTGACTGAAATCATCATAAGAAGACTCACATTACAAGAATTTAAAAGGAAATCATTTAAGAAGAAGGATAAATTATATGGGTTGAAAATGTAGATTTACACAAAGGAATTAAGTACATCAGTGAAATAACTATATAGATAAACACCTAATCTCTTCTATTATTAATAAATCTGTGAAATAATTGACTTCATAAATAAAAATAGCAACAATATTTTAAAGGTCTTATATTTGTATGTCAAATGTATGAAAAAAATAGTCCAAATGCCATGAGGGGATATCTAGAAGTACATCATTGTAATATTCTTATACTAAGAGTGAAGTGGTTTCAATCAAATGAAGGTAGACTTATATGAGTTAAACATGTATACAATGTATTTTAAAGCAAAAATTAATATCAGAAAACAATGAATTACATCTAACAAGGAAATGAAAAAGATAAAATATGTTTATTAATCCAAATTATAGCCAAAAATTATTAACAATAAACAAGGCACATATAGGTAAAACATAAAAATAGCAATATAATATAATTAAACCTAAAAATATCAATAATTATAATTAGTGTAAACAGTATAAATAATAACTAAAAAGAAGCAATTTTCTGATAGAATTCAAAAACACAACTCAATTCTATGTAGCCTTCAAAAATTCATTCTAGATTTTTTAAAAAGTTGTAAAATGAAGTTAGATAATGTTAACACTAAGTAAAAGAAATTTAGAAATGTTAAATTATTAAGTTAGTATCAGATACAGTAGATTTCAGAGCAAAATGTTAAGAGGAATAATGAAAGTCATTTTAAAATGATATTGGGGTCATAAATAAATTCCAAACCAACATGCACCAAATAATAGAACTACAAGCAAATGATGTGAACTTGGTAAAACTGCCAGAAAAATACACATATGAACACTTAGAATTGGAGATTTTTAAAAATACCTACCTTCTCTCCATTGACACCTGGAAACAAAGATAATATTCTGTAATGGTTTACATTATTTTAACTTCATACAAATTTTCCCTATGGCTCACTATATGGTCTATTTAGCAAGACCAATGTGCATTTGAGGAATGTAAAATATGTAGCATTGGGGTATAGAGTTCTACAAATTTCAGTAAGGTCTACTTGAAAAACTAAATTGCTCAAGTCTTCTATCTGTCCTTATTTTTATATGATATTTTGTCAGTTTTTGGACCTTGTATTAGTAAGGGTTATTCAGTGAAACCAAAGTGATGTGTAATGTAAATATTTTGACATTTATTATAAAAATTGGATCTCATGAATGACCATGTGAATTAACTAGTTCAAATTCTAAAAGGCAGGTAAAAATCTGGAAACTCCTATGAAGGTTTATGATAAAAATGTCAGGAGAAGCTGGCTGGCTGAAATAGAGATGGAAATTATTCCTTCTGACTGCTGTGATCATCTGTCCTCCTTTTAAGTCCTTTGGCAGATTGGATGACACTTCTCTCATTGTTGAAGAAAATCTCCTAAGTTGATCATAGATGCTGTCAGCCAAAAATGCAATCAACTTACTAATGATTTAAATCCAGGGACTATCCTAACAGTAATAGTCATGCTGTTGCTTGCTTGCCAAACAACTGGACACCAAGTTGACACATGAAATTAAGCATCACAGAGTGTTTTATTTTGCTAAAACTGCTGGAGCAAAATACCATAAATCCATTGGCTTTTACAAAGGAAATTTATCTGGGGTAAAATCTTACAGCTCCAAAGCTGTAAAAATGTCCAAATCAAGGCATCATCAGAGATGCTGTCTCAACAAAGGGTAGCTGCTGGATCCTGGATTCCTGCCACATGGCATGGCAAGATGGCAGCTGATCACTGGAGTCCTCTCTCTCAAATGGCAGGGTCAAAATGGTGGCTCTCATTTTCTGTGTGTTTCTGCTTTCTTTGCTTATATAAGACCACAGTAAGATGGCAGAGACCTAACTTGGGTCATGCCTTTCTTTGATTGGTCATCCAATCAAAGGCTTTAAAGTGATCTAAACAAAACTGATCTAATTAAAGTTCCCTTAACTGAATCTAATCAAAAGTCGCCATCTACAAGCACAGGATTGGATTAGATAAGGAACATAATTTTCTGGAACCCACATTTGACAAACCAGGATACTGAGCTTTGACTTAAACATGTTTAATTATGGTATTGTTTTCCCATTTCTCCTTTTAGTTCTCTTAATTTTGCTTTATTTATTGTGATTTTATATTATAATGCCCATAAAATTCCTATGGAATTTATTTGCATCAACATTTCAAAATGAGCTTGATAGAGTGTCACGTTAAAAATGATGATTCCAATTAAATAATAGGTTTCCAAATTGAATCTTATACAATCAGGTATTGACTGATGTGTGAAAAATAAAATTTAAGAACTTCTGTTTAAATGTATTGTGCTGACATTTTCTTAAATAGCATTACTATTTACACATTGCTTGCTAAACAAAGCTTTTCTACAACATAAACATAATAATGTATAAATGCACAGTCATATAGAAGGGAACATGGTACTATTTTACTGAAAATACTTTGTAATAAAAAGAATATTTTCAAGCAGGGTAATAGTTTACCAAGTAATAAATCTGATCATTTATTACATCAGTACCTTGAGATAATAGCAATCTTAGAATTAACAGAAGTGAGAGTGCTGGTTGTAGTGACAATCATTTACTGAATTTACATATCTAGCAATAGGAACTGTAATATTTTATTGAATTTTTCTGCAAGTTTGCATGTGTTTGAAAATTTATCCAGTATGGCAAATTTTTCATCCACTGGAGATTACTGTAACTAATACAAATGTTATTATAGAGATATGGCCCATAACATATGAGACACCAATAAGAAAGACTGCTTAAATACACAATTTCATGATCTTATTCTTCAAAATACATTGAAAGGATGCATTAGAAGCAATATATTTGGAACTAGAGGAAAATATTTTTTTTCTCTTTGGAAAAGAGATTTTAATGCCTGCAATTTGTAATCTTAATCCTAAAATTTCTTAACATAGCAGTCACTTTCATTTTATTTGCATTAATATTTTCATGGAGTAAAAATAATTACTTAAAATTTATATTGCCAGATTTTAAAAAAGTACATTATAATTGATCTTTTTCACTAACCACAGCTTTCTCAGATCCTTCTTTTGTCTTCAGATTTCAGTTAACTCAGGTCACTGAAATTGGAAATGAGAAGGAAATTTAATTTTGAATCATATCATCAAAATGAGAATGGCTTCAAACAATTATCCTATGTTTTTTCCTGAATAAATCATTCGCCTTATAACTCTCTTTACAGCCTCTTTTATCTGCTTGTTTCTAAGGCTATAGATAACAGGATTCAAGAAAGGTGGGACTATACAATAGAACACAGAGGTGAGCATGTCCTGAATTGTAGGTGAGTTAGAGGTTTGGTTCACATAGACAACAGCAGCTGAGCTGACAAAGACAGTCACCACGAGGATGTGAGGGACACAGGTGGAAAAGGCCTTTCCTTGCTCTTCCCTGGTTGGAAACTTAAGCGCAGTAGAAAATATGTGTATATGATTTGATGATGAAGGCAAAACAACCACCACCCATCCCTACCACAGAGATAAAAATTAAAATTTCATTGCTGAAGGTGACAGAGCATGAGAGCTTCAGTAGAGAGGGTATATCACAGAAGAACTGATGGACCACATTGGACTGGCAGAAGTGAAGCTGGAAAGTATTGCTTGTGTCGATTCCAGAGAAGGCCAGTCCACTGAGTATGGAGGCCAGAGTCATCTGTATACACACTTGAGGGTTCATGATCATAGGGTAGTGGAGGAGCTGGCAGATGGCCACATAGTGGTCATGGGCCATGACAGTGAGGAACAGCAGCTCTACTGTAGCAAATGCAGTCACAAAAAAGATCTGAGCTGCACATCCAAACATGGAAATCACCCTGTTGTCATGGAGGAAGATGACATATGCCTTGTGTACTGTAACAGAAATGTAGCACATGTCCAAAATTGACAAATTCCTAATAAAGAAATACATGGGTGTGTGTAGACTTTGTTGGAGCATGGTTACTGTGACAATGAGATGGTTTCCTAAAAGTGTTGCTAAGTACATCAGTATAAATAGCATGGCATGTAAGACTCTGAACTCCCAGACATCAGAAAATCTTGTAAGCAGGAATTCAGTCACTGTGGTAGAGTTGGGCATCTTAGAAAAATTGTCCTTGGTCATGGAAAGACAGACATATAATCCCTAAAAAAAAAAAAAAAAAAAAAAAAAAAAAAAAAAAAAAACAAGGAAAATAAAGTTGGAGAATAAATGATCCTAAATACATTCATCGTCTCAGTAATCCAATTTTAGTCTCTCTAGTTTATTTTTGGTTAGTAGAATATAACATAATGTTTCCTCACACTCTTTAGTCTCCCTGTTTGTGAAACTTATTTCTGGGGTAGGAGTAGCAGTAAATTATAATCTTTAAAAGCTTTTGCCTACATTTGTATATATTTCCATCACTTACTAATTATAAAATGGATGTTAGAAATTAAAGGATTGCCTGGAAAATTAAAATATTTCATATAGGTCATTTCTATGCATCCCTCAATCATTAGTATTCACAGAATGTTAATATTTATGATCATATTATGACAAAACAGAATCTGAGTAAAGACAGAAGGGTACTATTTATTCAGGACCTCTCAAAATTTTATAAACAATTATAATCCATTCATTGGCAGCCAGGTTTTAATCTTCACTTCACCCACTATGAATTTTGACACTGATGCATTTGAAATTTAACCTATGAAATGTCCATTCTCTGATGACCATATATTCACTGACTATACATATAATCTTCCTAGCACCTTTTATTTTGTTATTTTATTCTTCAACATATGTTTGTGAAATCTTAATAGTTTCTTAGATGTTTTCTAGGTTCATTGTGTTTGTTCAATATCCGTGATAAAATAATCAAGTGAACTATATTAGCACCACCTTTCATGTATTTTTTATTTCTTTTATAGTTTACCTTATTCACTTATTATGTACTTCAATTCTCATTACAACTCTGAAAATTATGAAGCAAAATATGCATAAAAAGAGTAGGTAACTGAAAATTCAAGGACACTTATTAAAGCCATGTAAGGGTCTATGGAAGGGTGCACATTCAGTGCCAGATTTGTCTGCTCAGATAGTGCATCACCACAAGGAGCATTTTATCCAGCACAACTCCTGATCCTACTGAGATTCAATGTTTCCCACCAAATCAATCCAAAATCCTCATTCAGGCTCAGTATTCACCAGTACAGCAACATTCAAACCTTATGAATACTGCAGGATCCATGAGACCCCAATTTTTAGATCCACTAGTAAATTACAATTATCCAGAGCTGAAATGTCTCTCCACCGATTTCCTACATATACATCATTAGGTGTTACATAGTACTATTCAAAACTAGTTTTTATATTGCTTCATATTTTAATATTCTTGACCTTAGTCAACAGTATAACTTCAGCTCAGACTTATTTATTATGATCTGAGTTTCAACACATCTAGAAAAGTAAAATTTGAATATCACCCCAGTCTCTATTCAATATCAGTGCGCACTGTCTTTATCCATCTAAAATATTCTAAGAAATTTTGTCCTAATACACTTAGAATTTTAATATTTAAAAAATCTTATATACTTTCACACATCTGCCTCCCTTATATGTTTTCTTGAGGTGAATGGAATCATTTATTTCTAAGGGTAATTCACCACTCCAGTCTTCATTCTCTCTCCTTTTTCATTGACATAAATGTTTCCCTCTAAAAGCCAACATAAGTGTCTCTTGCTTCTCCATGTACTCCTTGAATTTAAATAGATGCTTAGATTTCTCTCTTCAAAAAAAAAAAAAGTCATTTGCAACTCTTGATATGTAGATATTACCTGTGGGGAAAATGCATTCCATTATTGGCAATATACGGTTAACTACATTAAGTGTATTGATTCTTTGGTTTTATATTAAATACTATTACATTTTCCCATAAAATCTGGACATGTTTCAGAACTTGAATAAGCTGAGATAGAAAGATATTGCATGATGTGTGGGTCATTAAAGGATGTTGTATTCAAACCAAATCCCTTCATAATGTTCCCTTTCACAATTGGCCTTAGCTAAACCCTTATTAATCATGTGAAAATGTTTTCTTCTGAAGTCGGTTAAACTGTCTGTTTTCCTTTTTGACTTGAATCCACTAAATGCATATTTTTTAGGCTTGCTTACATTTTCACTCTTTCATTCTCAATGTTAATGCATGTTAAATATTTATTTTGTGGCTTCCCTTTTCTCATGACAAATATAAGTACTTATAACAGAGAGAACCTCTGCTAAGTGTAGGAATCCAAGGTCTGTGTCACTTTCAGACTGATCTACTGATCTCAAGAAGAAAAAAAGTTTTTTCTTGTTATGATACTCTTTACTTCAGGATTCTTCAAAATGTTTCAATAATGCATCAATATTTTACGATTGGAACACAGAATGAACAACTTTTATTATTTCACAATAACCAAACAATTGTAGGTGTCCAGCTTCAATTACTGATTTTTCAGCATAGGAGAGTTAAATCTGTGCAAATTTCAGGAAAAGATGAATTTTACATCCTGGCTCTGACATTTTTTTGCTATGTATCTATTGAGAACGTCACAAATTCTTTCACATTCAGTTTACTTTCATATAAAATTTGTAAAAACATTTACTTCTTGAATTTAATATTTGTAAAAATATTAAATAGAGATTGTCATAATGGTAGTTACTGAAGAAAAGTAAATCAATGAGTACTAAACATTAAAAAGTGATTAAGCATATGATTCCTTCAGCACTTACATTTTTCCCATCTTAAATTCATATAATTATTATTATTTTTAAAGCAAACAATGAACTAAGGAAATGTGAGCACATGGCATTTGCTAATATGATTTTTCTGTTAAAAGAAATATTACTTAACATAAAGTGTTCTGTACAGATAGAGATTGTAAAACTGATACCATTGTTGAACAGCATAGAGGCTGCAGGAGGATAACCAACAGAGTTCTCCTGAGATAACTAGATCATTGCACAGGTATTCCCAATAATTTGTAAAGGGAATCATTTCTGTTAAAACTGTTTCAACTGAAGTTTTTTACTGCACTGAATAAAAAAGTTGTTTGTCACATTATTTGAGTAACTTCCATATTTATATTTTTAATAATAGTCCCATTGAAAATTTCTCTAAAAAAAATAAGGCCAACAGTGGAAGAAAGAAATGGGGTGATTCTTTGAGGAAAGGAATAAAAGAGAGAAAAAAGAGTTAACAATCCACCATCAGAAGTTAATATTGTTTTTCCTTACATTGCATAGATAAGTTAGGATTTCTGGTAAGGGTCCACTGATGTTTCATCTGTAGGCAAAGATGAGTGGGCATATTCAGTAGAGATGAATAAGAACCTGAATGGAGTCTTTCCCTCATAACAAGAGATTTCATGTGTTTATTTCTAAATGGTTGTCCCCAATAACATCAAATAAAACTCCTGGGAACACAGGCTTTGGGACTAATAGTAGCCAGTGCCCACAGGTAATTTCAGTGAGATAATTGGTTCTAGATGGTTAGGAACAGGACCCAAGTAAAATCTGTCTTTGAACTGAACTTTTCTATTTTGAAATATATTTGTGTCTTTGAACTTATGGGAAGAATTGGTGATGATTAAATGGGTAATAAGAAAGAAAATCACAGTTCTCCTAGTATTCTGAGGGCTCTTCAGGTGAAATGCCTGTGGATCCTTGAGATCAAGGAGCAGAGTAGGAGACCCAGAGCCTCAGCCCAGTCCTGGAACACTAAGATTTCCTGCTCATCCTCAGGGGTTTCCTCTCAGGAATGGGGTGATGTTCAATAGTCAGACCAAACTCATGGTATTGCTAATGGATAAATGACAAAATTGTCCCTCTGAAATTGTCCAAAGTATATAAGAAACTGGTTGCAGAGCCCATTACAGTGGTCTGTGAGCTGGATGATCATCAGAGCATTGCTTTACCTCTGATGATTTGGTTTCTCCACCTGTTAGCACATTACAATGGTGTTCACCCTCATGTGCCACCTGAGAGTAGGACTAAATGGAACATGTAACCACTTAGACTAATATCTGGAGCAACGTGCCTGTTAGAAAGCACTACAATAACTGCTGCACAGTCTTCACAGTCATGGTATGGGTAGATCATTTTTATCATTTCAGGAAGGTAGAAAGACTCAACATGCTTCTTAGAGGTGCTATGTACCTGCCTATCATTGATTTCCAATTTTATTTAAGTGTGCTCAATGCAAACTTTATAATTTCAAACTACTCGACATACTCTTGAATGCACATTCTACACCATTAGGAGTTAGTCAACTGTACTTTTCAAAATGTTTATATCTGTCCTGATGGTTGTCCCATGATTATTATACTGGCTGAATTTTTTTACATATCTAGGTATAATTTTGGATATTTTAATTTCTCTTTTGTGATATATAATATTAGGGATTACATTTCTGGAAGCTATGATAGTAGGTGTATATAAATTTAGCATTGTTTTGTCTATCATGATGCAAAATACCCTTAGTATTGAGCCATACATCAGTGCCTTCAGGTGTATACTGTGTGATAAGCACACAGCTATATAGCTACATCAGTTTTGTTTCATATCTATACTATAAATCTGTATGGTTTCAAATTTATTATCAATATATATGTTTGCATATATTTCAAATAATCTTATCAACAGGCAGATCTTACATGTATTTTAAGCCTTATATTGCAAGTAATATTGTCAAGTGAAGTTTCTCCACATGGTGTAGGTTCAATATGGCCATCTTGCTGTAAGTTGTAAAACTGGGAAACTCATTGACATCCTCCAAGCATCAACTCCCTCAATAATCTCTTTATTTGATAGTTGCTCTTTACTGTCTTCATGTAGTCATTCATTTTCCCTCAAATACATAGTGATTATATCTTTGAACATTGATCCTGTAGCATTTACTCAGACTTAAGAAATGATATGCTGGGGGATGGATGTGGCTCAAATGGTTGGGCGTCCGTCTCCCATATGGAGGGACCCGGGTTCGATCCCTAGGACCTCCCGGTAAAAAAAAAAAAAAAAGAAATGATATGCTTGTTTTCTCTTTGTGTTTTGGGAGATGCATCCTATAAAAGTAAAAGCATTTCTTTCACTTTTTATGTGATGAAAAATTTTAGCTTTAATTAATTTTTCTCATTTAAAAATGATTTGAGGAATATCATTCATATATGAACAAACATAAACAATAAGGGTATATTAAAAGCTGTGTAACTTACCAAACAAAAATGAATAATATCATACAGAACTTCCAAAAATCACCCTACCATCAATGTTTTTCAATGTTATGAAATATTTTTTACAAATTATGAAAAAGCATCATCAAAATATTACTAATAACTATAGGTCATATGTTACATTTGGAATATTTCCCAACCCACCCTATTAATAAACCCTTTATTAGTATTATATATTGGTTATGATTCATGAGAGAACATTGTCATATTTGTTCTGTTAATCACAGTCCCACAGGATTCACTGTGTTAAGCAATTACTTGCTTTGTAAAATCCATTCAAAGTGTACACTCAGTGGTTCCCATTTTCATGACAGAGGTGTGCTTTCATCACTCCAGTCAATTTTAGAATGTTTCAGTTACTCCAAAAGTAAAAATCCCATAACTTCTCATACCCCTTATTATTGAAACTTAGAATTGATATCAAATGTTCTTTGCCATTGCTGCAAAATATTACATTATTACTGTTAACTAGCATCCATAAGTTAGATTATTTGTAATGTTTCCATTTATCACCATATTTTTAACACCTTGTAATAAAAGTGCATTCTTATATTTATATGATTAACCACATTCTTCATTCACCACCAAAATTACTATATTATACAGTCCCAGATTATCCTCTAGCTTAGTTTCATTTGACATTTACATCCCTAGAAAACATTTTTGAGCCACAGCCAATTTTTTAAACAAATCAGTTTTCTTGATACATATTAATAGAACATACAATTTATCCAAAGGGTACAATCAATGGTATTTAGTATAATCACATAGTTGTGCATTCACCACATCAATCATTATTAAAGCCATATGGACAAAAAAGCATGACACATTTATATGATGCTTACAAGAGTTTCACCTAAAATTCAGATATAAATAGGCTGTTCATGAAAATAAGGGAAAAATATGAATATAATACTAGCAAAAAGAGAACTATGTTAGCTATACTAATATCTGGTAAAATAGACTTTAAGTAAAAAACTGTTTTGAGGAACAAAGATGGTCACTAATTACTGATATAGATGTCAATTCAAACATGTAGTAGATCTCCAAAATATATGAAATAAATGTTGACATTTCACCAGGTTAATGCATGTTAGACTACAAAGCAATTGTCAATCAATTAAAAAAATACTGGAATCATAGCATGTATTTCTCCAAACACAATAGAAATACATGAAGCTAGACATCAGTAAGAAATGGAGAAAAATTAAAAAATATATGAAAATTAACACATTAATTACAAATAAATACCCCTTTTGAATATGGATGTAAATATTTTCAAAAAACACTACTAAACTGAATCCAACAGCTCTGTAAAATAATTATACACCATGATCAAGTGGGATTTTAACAAGATATACAAGTTTGGTTTGGCATAATAAAACAATCAATGGAATAGACTACATTAATAGAAGAAAGGAGAAAAATCACATGATGCTTTCAAGTGATGCCAAAAAGTATTTGACAAATCCAGTATCCCTTCATGAAAAAATACTTGGAAAACTAGCAGTTGAAGGAAACTTCCTCAACATGATATTGGGAATATATGAAAATCCTGCATCTAACATCATATTCAAAAGTGTTAGATAGCTTTCCCTCTAAGATTAGGAACAAGGCCATAATGCCTACTCTCACCATTCTTATTCAACATTGTACTGAAAGTTCTAGTCAGAGCAATTAAGCAAATAAAATAAATAAAAGGCATCCAAATTTTTAAAAGAAGTAAAACTTTCCCCATTTGCAGATGACAAGATCCTATATACATAATAACATGATAACACCACAACTAAGCTACCAGAGTTACTAAATGAATTCAGAAGATTGGTGGGTTCAAGATCAACAGGAAAAAAATCATGGTGTTTCTATAAAATAGTAATGAACAATCTGAAGGGGAAATTAATGAAAAATCTATTGACATTAATGAGAAAATGAATAAAATATTTAGGAAATAATTTAACCCTGGATGCAAGGACTAATGCACAGAAAAGTTAAAAACATTGTTAAATGACATGAAAGAAGACCTGAATGTATGATCCATGTTCATTGATTTGAAGACACATTATTTTAAGATAAAAATTCTAACCAAATTGATTTATAGATTCAATGGAATCTCAATAAAAATTCCAATTTACAGAAAAGGAAAATCCACTAATGAAATTGATATGGAAGCATAAGTAGTTCCAAATAGCCAAAAGACATCTGGATAAAGAAGAATGAATTTTGAGGATTCACTGTTCCTTATTTTAAAATTTGTCAAAAAATACTACAGTGATCAAAATAATATGATCATGGTTGGTGGTAACAGTCTGATATTATCTCATATTCTGCAATAAATATTCCACCACAGTGTGGTGTGTTGGTGAAGGGGTGATGTATGGGAATTCTAAACATGTGCATGATTATTTTCTAAGTTCACATCTTCTGTAATAAAAATATATTAAAAATAATAGGGTGGGTTGGGAGAAAAAACACCAAATGTAAGATATGGACTATAGTTAGTAATATTTTGACAATGCTTTTGCATAGTTTGTAACAAATGTATCACCACAATGCAAGGTTCATGCTAGTGTGATGTATGGGACCCCTATATGATGTTATGCATGTTTATTTTGTAAGTTCACAACTTTTATTATAACTTATTGTTGATGTATGTTCATGAATGAATGGTATACTTCAATAAAATATTTTGAAAAACATGAGTATGACACAACTACAGACATATAAACAACTGGAATTGATTTGAGTTCAAAGATTAATGCTCATATCTATGGCCAATTGATTTTTGGCCAGGATAACAAGTCCACTAAATTGGGAAAGTATAGTCACTTCAACAAATGGTGAAACAAAACTTTATATCCATATGTAAAAAGATGAAGGAGGAACCATACCTCATGCCATACACAAAAGTTAACTCAAAATTAAACAAAATCTTAAATATAAGCCCAAGGAATATGAAACACTTGGAAGAAAAAACAGGGAATCATCTTCAGATATTAATTTTAGATAATGGATTCTTAGACTTCACAACAAAAGCAGGAACATCAAAAGAAAATAATACATAAAGGGGATTTCATCAAAAATAAATACTTTCTTCCTCAATGAACTTCGTGAAAGTAAAAATACAATATACAGAATGGGATAAGATATTTGGAAAATGCCTATACATTAATAGTTTAGTATCTGGAATATATAAAGAAGTCTAACAATCAACAATAAAAATGTCAAATAACACAACTTATTAAAAAATGGCAAAAGATGACAAATGAGATACTATTTAACACCCACTGGAATGGTTACCATTAAAAAAATAAGTGTTGGACTGGATGTGGAAAAATAAGAAAACTCATCATTTTGATGGGAATGTAAAATGTTATAGCAGCTGTTGAAAATAATTTGGCAGGTTCATAGAAGGTTAAATAATGTATAGAATTGTTGGTAATTCCTTTTATAACATATATACCCAAGAGAAATTTAAGCAGGGACTTGGACAGAAATTTTCACACCAATTCTCATAGAGGCATTATTCACAATGGCCAAAAGATGGAAGTAACACAAGTGCCCATCATTTGATGAATGGGTACATAAAATGTGGTGTTTACATACAATGGAATATTATTCAGCAATTAATAGAAATGGTGTTCTGATACATGTGACAGCATGGATGAACCTTGAAGACATCATGTTTAGTGTAATAAATGAAACACAAAGGACAAAGAGTGTATGATATACCTGATTTGAAATAATTAGAATAAGCAAATACATAGAGAGAGAAACTCTAATACTGGTTACCTTAAGAAGAATTGAAGCTAGGGAATGGGCAATTAATGATTAGTGGGTACAGAATTTCTGTTTGGAGTGATGGAAATTTTGGGTAGTGGACAGTGGCAATGGTAGCCCAACATTGTGAATGTAATTAATACTAATGAATTATATATTTGTGGTTTAAAGGGTAAATTTTAGGTTGTATATATGTTACAAGAAAAATATTTTAAAAACCAACAGCATAGGACTTTACATCACAAAGAGCATCCTAACATTAACTATGGACTATAGTTAAAAGTACAGTAATATGCAAATGTCCTCACTGTCCTGATTTTGTGATAATCAGGGTAGGCTAAACATTTGCTATATTAGAAACCATGCATGTGTCCCCAGACCTAGTTTTTCTCCCTAGGTCTGGTTTTTAGGATGCTTGTGGTAAACTAAGCCTGATTTATTATATGACCATCCTGTATGGGAAAAGACTGTAACTCTAGGTATCTTTGGTCAACCTTAAGAGATATAGCAGGCTGGGAAGCGGCTGTGGCTCAATCAGTGGGGCTCCCGTTTACCATATGGGAGGCCCCGGGTTCGGTTCCCGGAGCCTCCTGGTGAAGGCAAGCCCGCCCGCACAGCGTGGTTAGCTGACCCAGCGAGCACAAGCAGCAAGGGGGGGATAAATGAATAAATAAATAAAAAATCTTAAAAAAAAAAGTACATTAATAATCTTTCTACAATGTACAAATTTTCCAAACTAATGCAAATTGTTAATATTTGAGGGGGATAAATGAAAAGTACCTCTGTATTTCCCATATGATTTTTCCATATATCTACAACTTCATTAATAAAAAATGCTGGAAAGTTAAACAAACAAACAAAAAACAGTACTTAGTGATTAAATTGATATTCTTGACCTATGGGTTATGTTGATAGACCAAAACAGACTTACAACAGTTTTTATTTTCTTTATCAAAAACAAACATTTTTATTAAATATTAGAGATCTCCTTCCTAATCTCTATCATTTCCGATTGCATTCTTTCCCTGAGTTTGTAGAAATATTTGTTTCCCACTCAGTATTTCTGAGTTTGTAGAAATACTTGTTACCATACAACTGCTCCTTCATAGAGTATCATGATGTTTAAATGAATAGCCTTGGATGTAAGAGAGAGTTCAAGGTTAATTTATCTGGTCCTAATTGCTTCAGGGACATATAGAAATTGTTTGCTAAACAATTTTAAAATGTGGAAAATAGTATAATAATTGTGGTTCTTATTCTTTATCAAGTTTTAAAGAGATGAAATACAATTACCTATTAAAGATTTACATAGAGCATAGGTGGTTACTACTATCCAGCAATTAAATATCAGAAATTTTTCATAGTAAAAATTTCACTGGATATCTCAACTTTTCTTTTCCTATATGAGGATTATTTTGTTTAAATGGAATATTTCAATAGTACGCAATTATAACACTTTTTTGCCCGTAAATATCCCAACGATCCTCTAGCAATATTTTATTCATAGTGCTTACACTAGTATGATTTCAAGGTAATATATATCATTATATTTTCAATTATTATAGTTAGACTAGCTACCATACACAGATCTTCATATATCTTTTTAAATTGTTTTTTCTTTATTTTTAAAGAAGTTTTAGATCCCATAAATACTACATCAAAAATATAGGGGATTCCCATATACCCCATCCCTAAACCCTCCCAAAATTTTCCCAAATAACAACATATTTCATTAGTGTGGTACATATGTTACAATTGATGAAAAAATACTGAAGCATTGCTACTAAGTAAGGTCTATTTACATTATGTTTTACTCTTTGCACCGCACTTACTTATATGTTTTCAAGATGTAAAATGGCCTGTATCCATCATTACAATGTCATGCAGGACAATTCCAATGAGCTCACAATGTCCTATGTTATACATATTCTTCCCTCTCCCTCCTCTCAGAACGTCTGGTGGCTGCTGCCATCATATCAATGATAAAAGTTCTTCCATTGCTAGAATAATATTAATTCTATTTTAGTCCATAGTTTCATTCCCCCCTTCTGTTTGTTCATTCTTCATTCTTGAGGATTTGGGAATGGTGATGCCCACTCTATTTCTGACTGAGAGGGGGCTTAGTTCCCATGGGGCAGATGGATGGAACTGTCTTGCTTGCAATTATATATAACTCTTTTTGGGGGGATGGGAATTGTCCATCATCATCCTTTTGTTATTAATAGTTGTCCTGGACAAGTACAATGAAATAGAGAGTAGGTGTTGCAACTCTGCTGAGATTCAGGGCTCAACCAGCATATAAACAAACAGAAGATTAAAGTCTCTGGGACATATATTTAATGAATATAGTGCTCATTACAGGTTCAAATAAAAAAGGTAGAAGAGTCATTTGTAAGTAAATTATAAATGAGTCTAACTCTGTTACATTGGGAAGTATATATTCCACAGTAAGGCCCACTGACAGGGTTCTGAATTTCTGAGATTGTCTGCCCTGCCTATCATGTCTAGATGTCTCTAGAGATGCCAGGAGATCTGCTGTTTGAGGTACTGTTTACTGTAGCAGTCAATGAGATCCTGCTGAGATATGCATAAGAGTAACCTATGGAATGAACTCCAGACTCACTTTGAAATTTCTTAACCATAAAAAATGAATTGTATTTACTATTTCCTCCTTTTAGTCAAGGCTTTTTTCCAAATGAATCACTAGTTGGTGCTTGGTAATAATCCCTCAGTGCCAGGGAGGCTGATCTTGGGAGTCATGTCCAACACTGGGGAGAAGTTAGGGTGTTTATATTCTAAGTTTGACTTAGAGAGAGACCACATTTGATCAGGAAGGATTCTTTCAGGAGACAAATCTTAGGCAATATTCAGTTCTAGGTTAAGTTTCAATTTCCTAAGAAAAGGTGCATAAGTACAACCATCA
Organism: Tolypeutes matacus; assembly: GCA_026826555.1. Lineage (NCBI taxonomy): Eukaryota > Metazoa > Chordata > Mammalia > Cingulata > Chlamyphoridae > Tolypeutes > Tolypeutes matacus. The sequence continues at coordinate 1,915,327 of JAKSZT010028212.1, read as the reverse complement.
ATATCAAAGGCCTGGAGTAATGTTTTGTCCTCCTTTGCTAGGCACTGCCCTTGCAATCTGGGGATTCTTGCTGCTATATTAGAGAATGTAGCAGGACTTCCAAGGACAGGAATTCAATATTCTTTTCGTTATTGAGTGAGTCTCCACCCCCAAGAGACTACCACATGACCAATTGAAGATATAGAGGCATGGCCAAGTGCACCCCTCCCCATACATCCCCTATCACCACACCTACACCAGTGATCCTTCTCTGCCACAATTGTATCTCTCCTCCAATCCAAAGCTCCCCCCAAACAAAGCCAAAACATAAGCAAATAAATGTAAGTAAATAAAATGAAAATAATAATAAATAAAAATAAAATACATAAACAAAAATAAAAGTAAAAATAACATTTTTAAAAAGTAAAATAAAATGTTTTTGAATATGACTTTCATCACTGCAAGATCTGTTATCTTTTATATATAGTGACAATTTCTTCTGTAGTTTCCCCCAGTGTCTTATTTTTTTTCACTGTATCTTCAAAGAAGCCTTAGGTTACAGAAAAGTCATGTAGAAAATATAGGGGATTCTCATACACCGAACACCCTCCTCCATCCCAATCTCCTCTCTTAAAAACATTTTAAATGTGTATAGCATATTTGTTACAATTGATGTACAAATATTGAACCATTGTCATTGGTTTACATTAAGGTTCACATTTTGCACTGTACAGATTAACAGGTTTTGACAACATTTTAAACAGTCTGTATCTGTCATTGCAAGATCATGCAGAACAATTCCAATGCCCTAAAATTGTCCTATGTTCCATCTATTCTATATTCCCCTTCCCCTTTCCTCGGAACTTGTGGTAACCACTAAGTTTCAATTTTTGAAGAATAAGGTTCATAGTTACATGCAGTAATATTGAGAGCTTGACTTATTGATCTTTTTTCATTTATTAGGCATTGCCTATGTTCCTGAGAGATTCTTGTCTCTCTGAAAGCACAGCTGGACTCCCCAGGATGAGAGTTTAATGTTTTCTTGTTTATTGTGTAGGTCTTCACCCACTGAGATAACATACTATGACAAGATGAACACTTTCATATTCCACAGAAACATGCCCCAATTGTGCCCTATCCTGCATATTCCCCCACTCCCAACTCCCTGCACCAGTTGCCCTCCTTTGTCATATTTTTCAGAGCATTCCCACCATTGTAGCTTTAACCAGAGACCTACAAATCCCAGAGTCCACCTGCTCCTTCCTCCAGTCCTACCCCCAGTTCCATGGATAGTCCTATCCAAACCCCCACCCTACTCACCAGCATAGTCCAACACCATCAAACCCAATTACATCACTGCACCATCAACCCCATCCACTTCCCAATCATCCCCTTCCACCTTATCATACTTGTTACCAAAAAATTGCACGTTTCCTTCAGTTAATGAAAAAAAAAAGCTTATTACTCTAATTTAACTCTTGAATTAATTCCAGTTTCTAATAAAAACATGGATTTCTCATGAAATCATAATTCTATCCAATAACATACTAGTAATATTGCACTCTGCATAGAATTACTACCCTAAAGTTTTATTTGCTTTTTTAATAGGTATATTATATATTTAATTAAAAAATACATATCTTAAAGTCAACAATTTCAACATGGTTTCCATGAAGCATTTTGGGTCATATAGAAAATAAAATGTTTTCAATTTAAGTATAATTTTCCAAAATATAATTTATGTTAAATTCATTTGAATTTCTGTGTTTTGGTTTCAGAAGTAAACATAGACAACAAAACAGCGGAATAAAAGACACATCTACGAATCCCTTATACCCGAACACTCATATAAGATAGAGATAATCTAAAGCAGTACAGTAACAGTAATATGTAGTTTTCAATAAATGGTGCTTGGACAACTGTACAAACATTGGAAAGAAAGAAATTTCACTTACATTAATGGAGCAACATCTACCCATGTTTCAAATAGATAACAGATTATGGCCTAGAATCATCCATTTCTTGAAGCCATATTTGTCCATTCTTTTCCCATTTATATTGTCTAAATCAGCTAGACGGGCTATCTTTATATCAATGGAGTACTGGAGGACTGATCTCATACTTTTTAAGGTGCCGTTAGGGTTTTGTTTTGTTTTGTTTTGTTTTACGGGGGCGCAGACCGGGGACTTCCGTGGAGGTGGCTCTGAGGACCGAGGTTTCCACGTCCATCTAAACTACTCGACAGCATTCACCAGGGCCTCGGTGGCCTCGATGTGAATTTGGATCTACGCCCGCGCAGCCTCAGCCGTCGCCCCTGGCAGCTCGGACTACACCTTCTCCAAGTTCGCCTTGGCCAACCTCGGGTTCCACATGTCCAGCGTCACGGCCTCTTGGTCCAGTAACTGCCCTCGAAAGTCGGGTTCACCGCGAGGGAGCCGTTGCTGACGAGGCCCTGGGAGGCGGTGCCATCCTCGGCATGGACAGCAAGCAGCCCTGGCCACAGGACCTGCAGTATGGGCACGTGGACGGCCAGTGTCCAAGGCCCCCGTCTGCGTGGGCAGGTCCAGCTGGTGGACGTTGGCACAGTTGAAGACCACCTGCGTGGGCGAGGCCAAGGTAAACGACCTCTGTCCGGGGCAGGCAGCAGGGTCCGGGGCGGCTCGGGCCTCAGCATAGGCGCGCGCCTTGCGCAAGAGGCAGCCCAAGCCCGGGCTGCGGAGCAGCGAGGCGGGTAGCACAGTGGTGGCGGACCCCATTAGTTTTATTTCTGTAAGATTTAAATCATACCTCACAAATCATATTTTGTCACAACTGGAGTGGAAGCAGAGGAATTAACTATTTTCTGAAACATGGACACATAGAAAGAAAGGAACCATGACTTAAAAAAGATTATTCATTTAAAAAGCCAGAAAAATCCCTATGTAAAAGCTAAATAATTAATCATTAAGTTTGATTCAATTTTATAAAATGAAGCTTTTAGTTTGAGAAGCCACCCACAAATTATGAAATACTTGCCAGCTACACACACACAGCATTTAAGAAAAAGCCTCCCTACACAAAAATAGCTCCTGGGTACAGACAACTTCAATTAGTTTCTTCACGATTTTGAAGAGACACCTCAAGATTACACAGCATTGGAAGAAATCAAGATTTTGAATAAGAGAAGCATTTTAAATAACGAAATGTAATGAGAAAATTAAGTTTACAAAGCGGTATTTTATAACTTCTAGTTAATACACTCAAAGAGATAAGGGATGGTTGTGAATCTATATTTTCCGATGAGAAAAATAAATCTAGTACTAAAAAGAGCTAAGGGAAATTGTATAAGATGTACATATTTTCAAGCCTTAAAATCACTGAGAATGTTTTAAGTGATTTGTAGAATATTTTCATAATATAGAATAAAATTAAAATTGAAAATATGCAGGAATATATGTTTTCCTAATGCTGAGATAGAAATAAAATTGGTGATTAAAATTTTAAAAAAACTAGTAAAAATTCATCAGGAAATAACATAAGTTTAAAGTCAGATTTCAGTGCTGTAACCTAATATTTTCCTCATTCTGCAGTTGTGTCTCAGTTCTATTTGCTTTATTACTCAGTCAAGATACTGTATTAAACTGAATTCAACAAAAATAATTTAAACATGTTTCTCTAAGCCTGCACACTCAATAGTCACTTCAAGTTTGGCAGTATCCAGTACTTTGAAATCCTCTCAAAGGCATAAATAAGCATTGACCCAAAAAAATATTGAAACAAAAGACATAGTCTCCATATGATGTCATTCTTGTTTTTTGCTCAAAATAATTCCAACCATTTTCAAAAATGTTTTAACAATGTGGGAATTAATTTTAAGAAGGTTACATGAATTATTCACTGGTAGTATTGAGTATTAAATGATTGAGGAACAGAGATATTACTACCGCATGTGTACATAATGCAAAATATACAAACAACGAAATGGTAGACATTTACAAGAAGAAATTCAAACTTAAAACACATCAAGTAAAAATTAGAAATTCCCAGATTTTGGTTTTAAGAATTTTTTAAATCCAAATTTCTTGCAATGGAACTCAAAACATCTATTGAATGTTCTGCCTAGAGCAGTGGCAATCTCCCTGTACTACATATTATATATGGCAGGGTTTATGAACAGGGACACCATGAAGTAGAACATGGCTGTTGGGAGATTTTTAAGACATGGATTATTTGCAATTGGAACAAAAGCAGCAGTCAAAACAGACATTACAAACAAAATGAAAATTGCCAGCTGAGGGTTATGGCTGTGTATTAGTCAGGGTTCTCTCGGGAAACAGAATCAACAGGAAATATCTGTCAATAATATGAGATTTTAAGAGTCTCTCACATGACCATGGGGATGCACAAGTCCAGATTCTGCAAGCAGGCTGCAAGCCAGGGGCTCCTATGAAAATCTGATGAAAGGTCCTTGATGAGTTTCTGGGAGAAGTTGCCTGTCCAACAACGAGCTGGGAAATTCTCTTCTAATGTTGAAATCACTTCCTCTTGTTACTTACATAACAACCTGGAGGGAAGCAGAAGTCAATTTTGGGTTAATCAAGAGCATCGCATTTATGCTTTTCAAGTCTTCTTGAGAACAGAGAAATCTATGAACTGTCCTGAAAATGGCAAGATTTAGAGACAGCACACCTCTTTGGGAACTTGTGGTCCTGTAAATGTCACTGTGGTTCATATCCCACCTGGTAGTCTGGATGTGGTTTGCCAGATCTGCCTTCTTCAAAAGGGCAGATGAATAATAGGAGGGATGTATAGGGGCAATTGGGCATAGACAACATGGCAAAATGCCCATGAAACCCACAGTTTCTGAAAATATCACAGAAGAACAGTCAACACAAGCATATTCTCCTAGAGGATGAAGAGGTATTGGGTTGAGAAAGAGCCTCCACATTTAGAAAGAACTTGGTCCTTGGTTCTAAGGAATTCATGGATCCACCAGTGAACAACAGAATGTCCGAGGTGGCTAGAGCAGGCAAGATACAGAGGAGTCCATGACTATTGTTCCCAGGGGTGAATAAACAGGATTGTGTGATTGTGCACATTGACTGAGGCTATTTGAGAGCATCCATGGGCCACATCTCCTCCTTCTTCTCTCCTCTTCTGAAACAAGTTACGGTGAGAGGAACTTAACATAAAACACTTCTGTGTTTTCGAAGAGGTATATAGCAAATCCAGAATGGGTTTGAAATGTACTTGAATGATTGACAAACCTTGGAGTTATGAAGTATACCCAGAAATAACTATTGTATAGCTGATTTCATCAGGGGAAATTAAACTTGAATATATTTTTTGAATTTGTGGAAATCCACAACTGTATTTATGACCGGCTGCTTTTGGGACATGTGAAAACTAGTACATCCCAAACTATGAAAATTTATCCTTATATAGATTTTTCTTAATACAATTACATATCTACTAAAATGGTGCCCATTAAAATCAAGAACAAATAAAGGATGCTCATTATTATCATTCACATTTGCCCTAACCAATGCACTAAAATAAGAAATAAAATAGAAGGTAGGATTATTTAAAAGAAATATGTTAACTGATTTAAGCAGAATATTTTCCTATTTCTATATCATCCAAATATACAAACCTTTTTATTCATACAAGTCTTACAAAAAATGTTTGTAACATATAATGCTAAAATTTACCAAACTCAATCTGTTGAGGAATTGTGAAATGCTGAGTAAGTGCCCAAAAATAAAATATTGATTGTCACTTTATTAAAGATAAAATTTCCTCATTAAAACAACCTCCTTTCTGTAAAGTCACAGTGCTTCAAATCTCAGGGTTTTCCATTGGGAAAGTACTGTCATTAAGGATTCCCAAGTGTAATTACTTAGCTTCCATTAGAGTAAAGAGCTTTTTAATTTTTTCTATTTTTGTACTACCTCAAAGCTCAGGTAATTGAAGACATATTTCTAAACTGTTTTACCATTGCTTGATGAAGATTTTGACTGAGCTAAATTGTACATTTCTATGAGTTCAGAATTGTGGGAAATGGTTAATTTTAGTCATTGTCTTATTTATTATAAAGGAATGTTGGAGTAAACTGAAATTGGAGATAAATAATTTATGAAAACTGGCTAATATCTGAAATAAATGCCTTGTTATTTCATGTCACAGTAACTCCTAATTTGATAGTACTTCAGAAATTTCATTTTTGATATCTACATCTGGCTAGAACAATTCATCTTGGCAAGTTGAGATAATAAGGATTGTTGGATTGTTTTGATGAATTGGAAGGAGCATGTTTGTGGTCTGTTTACAAGTTCTTCAATATTCTTGTGCTGCTGACATAAAAAGAGATCTGAACTATTCTTCAAGACCAGCTTGGCAGACCTCTTTGTCATTACTCCAACAGTTGGCATTATTGTTCTTTTTACTCAATGTAATAACAAAGCTATACCTCTGAATATTTGCAGATACTTTTTTCTAAATCAGACATGTATTCTTTCTAAATCAAATTAGTGAAATTTAATGCCTATACAAATTGTGTTCTAAATTTGGTGTTTTTCATTCCAGGTACAGGAAGCTTATGGGTAGAACACTTTCTCAGTGGAAACTAAAGTAGTTTTTTGAATGGCTTTTTCACATTCCCCAAAACTAAAATGTTTTTCCATTTTTCATTTCCCTTCTTTCACTTTGTTTCACCTTGCCAATCTCTGCTTATTCCTTAAGCTCACTGACACCAATCATTAAATGGTGTTTGAGCTGATGAATTATTGATACTTAATATCCTTTACAATACACTACCAAACACTGTCCTAAACTGGTAATGACTAAATTGAACCACTGTCCCAGCTCTAAAACTCAGCTGCACTGCCAATTTCCCCCATCTCTCTCTTTCTTTTTTTTTTTAATTAATTTATTTTTTATTGTGGGTAAAAATCAAAATTTTCACAATACATACCAATATTTGTAAAATGATATATAAATATATATGCATATATGTGCATTTGCTTACAAAAATGTTATTTATATATATAAATATATTTTAAGAGGTGCTTAGATTACATAAAATATTACACGGAACCCACCAGAATTCCCATGTTGCCCACCTCCCACACCTCCCACCACATCCCACACAAATATCTCCCATAACTGTGGCCCACCATCCTCAATGGACTTACACATCCTGGGGCCTTGCCACGAACCATAGACCACATTTCACATCATAGACCACACTCTCTCCCACCCAGTTCTGCGTGGTGTGTGCTGATTTAAAATGGTCTACATCCGTTGCCACAATGGTACTCAGGATTACCTCCAAATCCTAAAAAAGCCTCTGTATTTCAACTGCACATCCCCTCCCTGCCCAGAAAGTGTCAAGTGGCCACTGGCTCCACCTCATTGTTATAATTTCTTCCATTGCTAGAATCACCATATGTGTACAACAGAATACCATCAAGTCCACTCTAGTCCATAGTTCTTCCCCCAATCCTGAGGGGACTGGGATGGTGATGTCAACTCCATCGCCAAGTGAGAGAGGTCTTATACCCCATGGATATGGTGGGTGGAAGGATCCTGCCTGTAGATGCAGGCCCTCTCCATTCCCTGGGCTGGCCGTTGCCCATCATTGCCTCCTTGCCAGGTGACTTGGATGAGTCCATTAAGCTGTAGGGTAGGAGTTGCAGCTCCACCGAGATTCCACGCACATCTGGCACATAGGTAGGCCAGAGGATCCAGTCTCTGGAAGTATACCTAAGAACTCCAGCATCACATATAGGTTTGAATAGATGGGACTGATGAACCATGTGCAGGGAGGACTTATTTGAGTCCAATTCTGTCACTCTCAGGAGCACAAATTCCAAAATAGAGCCCACTAATAAGGTGTCAGTCTCTGGGGCTATCCCCACTTATATAGGACCTGGGTGTCTCCGAGCTCTCAGGAGCCCCTCTGTGTGGGGTGATAGGCACTTTTACGTTCTATGAGCTCCTACTGAGGTGTGCGTAAGAGTTGCCTCTGGGATGATCTCCCGACTCTCTTTGAAGTCTCTTAGCCACTTGAACTCATTTGTCTTTACCTTTTCCCCCTTTTATTCAAGGTCTTTTTCCAGTTGTGTTGCCAGTTGGCACTTGGTATTAATCCCTCGTTGCCAGTGAGGCTCATCCCTGGGAGTCATGTCCCACATTGGGGGGAAGGTAATACATTCATATGTTGAGTTTGGCTTAGAGAGAGGCCACATTTGAGCAACAAGGAGGCTTTCAGGTGGCAACCCTTAGGCACCCCCAACAGCAAGCTAAGTCTCTGTTACAAGAGCAAAGACTCACAAGGGTAGTCATCAATAAAAAGAACTCATCAGTGGGTCATCCTCTTTTTACAGACAATGTCCCTGCACTCAGAGGACTATTGCTGCTCTCTTGGAGACTGTGGTAGAGCTCTCCAGACTAGGAATTTAGATTCCCTCATTTATTGTGTGATTGTCCACCCATTGTGACCATGCCCCATCTTTTGATCTATTGAACAATTTTGTATATCTTTCATGTGCATTCGGATGAACTAACTCCCAAGTATCCCCCCTCCCAGATACCCCCCACCAATAATCCCCTGCAGTACCCATTGTAACCCTTCTGTAATCCAAATCTTCCATGACCATGTAGTCCATAAAATAATCATATACACTTAATAGGAAAAAGAAACATCAATGATAAGCTTACATGCAAGAGACAAACATAAGGAAACTCAGGAAAAAAGTAAAAATAAAAAAAATTTAAAAAAATAATAAAAAAAAAACCTAAAACAAAGCAAAATATAATTAGCAAATTGGGACATTCAAAAAAATGGGGAAAAAAGCAAAAGATATGCCCTTTTATCACTGTGTTATTGGATGTCTGGTGTGCTGTGACACATTTCCCTTCTCAATCCCCATTGTCTCCCAATTTTTCATTTAATTTTCAAAGAAGTTTTAGGTCACAGCAAAGTCACACACGGAGTACCAGACACTCCCAGGTACCAAACCACCCCCCCTTCCCCACCCCATATTTAACCCTCCCCCTTTTTTTTTTGATGTTAGCATTGTTATAACTGCTATACAGATAGCAAATATAGCAACTAAACATTGTCAATGATTTACAGTATAGTTTAAAATTTAGATGATACAGTTTAGTAATTTTGGTCATATTTACCATGTCCTGTGTCCATTACTGTAAGGTAATGAAAAACCTTTCCCATTACCACCAAACACCCCATTAGATCTTGACTGTTCCCTTCCCCCCAGCCCCCCAGGGCACATGACACCACCATATCATGACCCATGGACTGTCAAGATTCACAGCTACATGCCCTGGGAATTTGAACCTGCCCTTCCTAATCCACCCACCCACCAGTGCTGCACCAGCAAATCCAGGAACACCACCACCCATCAGTCCCATCCCCCAACATGCAACCACACTCTATCCCTTTACCATAGATTATGTCCATATGGGTGATGGCTCAAAGCCTGCTCTTCTCTTACTCTCCTTTGTTAACCTATCTTTCAGACAATGGTTCTCAGAGACTGCTCACTTTCCTCAGTTCAGATCAGTGAGGTCATATACTGTTCATCCTTCAGTGCCTGGCTTGCTTCACTTAACATAAGGTCTTCAAGATTCATCCATGTTATTCCATGTGTTAGCACTTTATTCCTTCTTACAGCTGAGTAATACTCCATTGTATGTATATACCACATTTTCTTATCCATTCATCTGTTGATGGGCACCGGGGATGATTCCAACTTTTGACAATGGTGAACAATGCCGCTATGAACATTGGTGTGCATATATCTGTTTGTGTCTTTGCTTTCAGTTCTTCTGGCTATATACCCAGCAGTGGATTTGCTGGATCATACAGAAGATCTATTGTTAGTTTTCTGAGGAACCGCAAAACTGTCCTCCACAGTGGCTGGACCATACCGCAGTCCCACCAGCAGTGGATGAGGGTTCCTATTCCTCCACATCCTCTCCAACATTTAGTGTCTCTTGTTTTTTTAATAGCTGCCTTTCTCATGGGTGTAAGATGATTTCTCATTGTAGTTTTGGTTTGCATTTCCCTGATAACAAGTGATGTTGAACATTTTTTCATGTGCTTTTTAGCCATTTGTATTTCTTCCTTGGAGAAGTGTCTTTTCAGGTCACTTGCCCATTTTTTAAATGGGTTTTTTGTCCTTTTATTTTCAAGGTGTAGGATTTCCATATTTATGCAGGAAATTAGGCTGCTATCAGATATATAGTTGCCAAATATTTTCTCCCATTGGGTAGGCTGCCTTTTTATTTTCTTAATAACATCCTTTGATGTGCAGAAGTTTTAAATTTTGATGAGATCCCATTTATTTATTTTTTCTCTTGCTGCTCATGCTTTGGCTGTGAAGTTCATGAAACCATTTCCTATTACAAGGTCCTGTAGATTCTTCCCTTCATTATCTTCCAAGGTCTTTATGGTTTTGGCTCTTATATTTAGATCTTTGATCAATATTGAGTTGATTTTTGTATAAAGTGTGAGATGGTATTCTTTTGGATATGGATATCCAGTTCTCCAAGCACCACTTGTTAAAAGGCCATTCTCTCCCAATTGAGTTGGCTTCATGACATTGTCAAATATCAGATAACTGTATATGCGAGGATCTATATCAGAACTCTCAATCCGGTTCCATTGGTCAGTAGGTCTATCCTTGTGCCAATACCACGCAGTTTTGATCACTGTAGCTTTGTAGTATGTTTTAAAGTCAGGTAGTGTGATACCGCCAACTTCATTTTTCTTTTTCAATATATCTTTGGCAATTCAGGGCCTCTTGCCTCTCCAAATATATTTTGTGGTTAGTTTTTCCTTTTTCCAGTTCCTTAAAGAATATAGTGTTGACTTTTATTGGGATTGCATTAAATGTGTAGATTAGTTTGGGTAGGATAGACATCTTGATGATGTTTAGTCTTCCTATCCATGAACAGGGAATATTTTTCCATTTATTTAAGTCTTCTTTGATTCCCTTTAACAGCTTTGTGTAGTTTTCTGTATATAAGTCCTTTACATCTTTAGTCAAATTTATTCCTAAATATTTGATTCTTTTATTTACTATTTTAAATGGTATTTTTTCCCTGATTTCCTCCTCAGTTTGCTCATTATTGGTGTACAGAAATACTATTGATTTTTGAACATTGATCTTATAGACTACAACATTACAGAACTCCTTTATAAATTCTAGAAGCCTCGTTGTGGATTTCTCAGGGCTTTCTATGTATAGGATCATGTCATCTGCAAATAATGAAATTTAGACTTCTTATTTTCCAATCAGGATGCCTTTTATGTCCTTTTCTTGTCTCACACAAGTACTTCTAAGACAATGTTAAATAGGAGTGGTGATAGTGGGCATCCTTGTCTAGTTCCCAATCTCAGAGGGAAGGCTTTTGGGATTTCAACATTGAAAATGCTGTTAGCTTTGAGTTTTTCATATATACCCTTTATCATATTCAGAAAGTTTCCATCTATTCCTATTTTTGCAGTGTTTTTATGAGGAAAGAGTGCTGTATTTTGTCAAATGATTTTTCTGCATCTGTAGAGATGATCATGTGATTTTTTCTTTCAATCTGTTTATGTGGTGTATTACATTGATTGATTTTCTTATATTGAACCATCCTTGCATACCCGGGATGAAATCCACTTGGTCATGGTGTATAATCCTTTTGATATTGAATGCGATTAGCAAGTATTTTGTTGAGGATTTTAGCATCTAGGTTCATTAGAGAAATTGGTCTGTAATTTTCCTTTCTTGTGGTATCTTTATTTTGTTTTGGTATTAGGGTAATGTTGGCATCATAGAATGAGTTAGGCAATATTCCTTCTACTTCTATTTTTTGGAAAAGCTTAAGTAGAATTGGTGTTAGCTCTTTCCGGAATGTTTGGTAGAATTCAGCTGTGAAGCCATCTGGTCCTGGGCTCTTCTTGGTTGGTAGGTTTTTGATGACTGAGTATATCTCTTTACTTGTAATTGGACTGTTGAGTTCATCTATTTCTTCTTTCATCAATGTAGGCTGTCTGTGGGTTTCTAGAAACTTGTCCATTTCCTCTAAATTATCATTCTTGTTGGCATATAATTTTTGAAAGTATCCTCTTATGATATTCTTTATTTCTGTGGGGTTAGTAGTGACATCCCCTTGCTCATTCCTTATTTTATGTATTTGCATTTATTCTCTCTTTTTCTTTGTTATTCTGGCTAAGGGTTTGTCAATTTTATTGATATTCTTGAAGAACCAACTTTTGGTTTTTTTTATTGTTTCCAGTGCTTTCTTATACTCTATTTCATTTAGTTCTGCTCTAATCTTTGTTATTGCATTCTTTCTACTTCTGTTAGGTTTAGTTTATTTTTGTTTTTCCAATTCCTCCAAGTGTGCTGTTAGGTCTTCAATTTTAGCTCTTTCTTTTTTTTTTTAATATATGAATTTATGGCTATGAACTTTCCTCTCAAGACTGCTTTTACTGCATCCTATAGGTTTTGATATGTTGTGTTGTCATTTTCATTAGTTTCAAGGTAGTTACTGAATTCTTTAGAGATTTCCTCTTTGACCCACTGTTTGTCTAAGATTGTGTTGTTTAACTTCCATATCCTTGTGCCTAACCTGTTTCTCTGGCCCTTAGTGATTTACAACTTCATTCCGTTGTGGTCAGAGAAATTACTTTGTATAATCTCAATCTTTCTGAATTCATTGAGTGTTGTTCTGTCGCCTAGAATGTGGTCTCTTTTGGAATATGTTCCATGTGCACTCGAGAAGAATGTAAATCCTGCTGTATTTGGGTGTAGTGTTCTGTATATGTCTAATATGTCCAGGTCTTCTAATGTATTGTTGAGTGCCTTAGTTTCTTTATTGATTCTCTGTCTAGATGTTCTGTCTAATGATGGTAGTGGTGTGTTGAAGACCCCTGCTATAATTGTAGAGACATTTATTTGTCCTCTTAGTTTTTCCAGCGTTTGCTGCATGTATTTTGAGGCACCCAGATTAGGTGCGTAAATGTTGATGATTGTTCTCTCTTTTTGAGAAATTACTCCTTTTACTAATATATAGCGTCCACCTTTGTCTCTTACAATAGTTTTGCATTTAAAGTCTATTTTGTATGATATTAGAATAGCTACTCCTGCCCTTTTATGGCTATTGTTAGCTTGTAAAATGGTTTTCCAGCCATTCACTTTCAGCCTCCTTGAAACCCTGGGTCGAAGGTCGGTTTCTTGTAGACAGCATATAGATGGATCATATTTTCTTATCCATCTGCCAATCTGTGTCTTTTGATTGGTGAATTTAATCCCTTAGCATTCAGTGTTATTACTCGTAAAGAATTTCTTACTTCAGCCCTTTTTCCTTTAGGTTAATGTATGTCATATGTTGTTTTGTTTTTCTTTTTGTTTTTTCAGTTGTTTTTAAACTCTCCTCCAACTCTCTCTTCCTTGTTTTTTCCTTTCAACTTGTAGAGATCCTTTAGTATTTCTTGAAGTGCTGGTTTCTTCTTGACATACTCTCTTAATTTCTGTTTATCTGTGAATATTTTGAACTCTCCATCATTTTTGAATGCCAATTTTGCTGGATAGATAATTCATGGCTGGAAGTTTTTTTCTTTTAGTATTTTAACTATGTCATACCACTATCTTCTGGCCTCCCTGGTTTCAGCTGAGAAATCAGCACTTAATCTTGTTGTGCTTCCCTTTTATGTGACGATTCTCTTTTGTCTTGCTGCCTTGAGTATTTTCTCTTTGTCTTGAGCATTGGATATTTTGACAAGTATATGACTTGGAGTTGGCTTGTTGGGATTTATACTATTTGGGGTGTGCTGTGCTTCCTGGATCTGCACATCCATCTCTCTCAATAGAGTTGGGAAGTTTTCAGACATTATTTCCTTCAACACTCCTTCTGTTCCCTTTCCCTTCTCTTCTCCTTCTTAGATGCCCATGATGCGTATGATTGTGCGTTTTGTATTATCAGTTAATTCCCTGAGTCCATGCTGGATTTTTTTCTATCTTTCTGTCTATCTGTTCTACTATCTCTTTGATTTCAGCTGTATTGTCTTCCATATCACTAATTCTTTCCTCTGCCTGTTCAAATCTGCTGTTATGTGAATCCAGCGTCTTTTTCATTTCTTGGCTTGTGCCATTGTTCACCATCATATCCATTACCTTTTTAGGCATGTTTCCTATTTCTTCAGTATGTTCTCCCAGTGTCTTCTTTATATCCTTAATCTCTTCCTTCAGTTCTTTAAGTTGGTCCATGATATTTGTTTGGATAACTTTGATTAATTGTTTGATGTTCTGTATCGCTTCCTGATTTTTATTTTGTTCATTGGACTGGTCCATGTTTTCCAGTTTCTAAGAGTCATTTGTATTTTTTGTTGCCCTCTGGTCATCATATTATCTTTATGGGTTTGTTCAGTTGATTAGCTTTTCTCTATGCTCTAGAGTTTTATTTAGCTGGTGGTTCTGCATGTGAGTTAAGATTTCTCTTTGGCAATTTTTCTTCTTATTTTATTTCTTTACTTCTTTCTATGTTCCCTTGAAGGCAAAAGATTAGGGCCAGAGGAATCAAAAGATATAAGGAAGGTAGAAGGGTAATAGTAATATTGATAAAAGTTAGAAGAGGGGCCAAATGAGACTTAATGAGATGAATATTTAACTTGTGTAGGCAGTGTAGAGTTATAGGAAAAAAAGTGGATTTCCTACAATGGACTGCGAAAGGAAATGGAGGAATATATATATATTGATTTAGAAGGCTAGAATTATGAGGAGGGAATGAAATAGTAAAGAAAGGGCTGAAAGGAAAAAGTTAATACTCATAAAAAAAGAAGAAAACAAAATGGATGGAATAGAAATTGACACCCTTAAGTTGTGGACCTATGAAAAAATGTTGTATCTGAGAGCCACAACAGAAAGCAGAAGGCAGAAAGATGAAGGAAGGATAAATGATAGTTTGTAATACAGAATCAATATAGACAGAGAGTGGGAAATTACTGAAGAAGAAGCACAGCAAAGAAGCAACAAGCTAGCAGCACCTAATTAAAAAAAAAAAATGAAAGAAAAAAAATGGTGGAGGAAAGAGGAAAGAAAAGCAAGAGACCAGAAAGAAACAGAGAGAAATCAAAGATCCACACAGACAAGCAGTCAAACAGAGCTAAGGGGGGTCAATGATTTCCCCTAGGGTCCACATGGATCCTCTCTGCCTACTTGTGTTTATCAATCAATTTCCTGGCCAGTTTCTATATGCAGGTCCTTAAGCAACTTTTGGGTATTAAACTAAATTAAAAAGAATTTATTTTTCATTTATTGAAGTGACCTTTTCACTTTTTAAAAAATTTTTTTAGCGAAATACATGACCCAAAATAATTCCTTCTCTAGACCAACCCCCTTATGGAAGGGACCCTAGCTGGGCCTGTGGAAATTAATCAAGCACATCCCACTTCCTGGAGTCCCCAGGGTAGCTGTAGCTCTGATGTTAGTCAGTGCAGAGTGCTAAAGACGGCCGATTCCGCCCCTTCTGGAGCTGAGCACCAGTGTCACCATGTTGCTATGTAAATCAGTTTGACTGCAGCTTCGTGTCTGCTCTCAGCCTGATGCTGCTTCAGGTCGGCTTATCTGCTCCCCAAAGCTTTGGTGTGGTGCAGGCAGCCAAATTGTTGTCGAAAAATAAAAAAAATTAAGAATAAAAAATATATACCCTTCCCTGTCCTCCAACAGAACCCTCCCTCTTTTGGGGAATGACCCTTCTTCCTGGCTCCGTGGTGGCCCAGGTCTTATCCCTGGACAGCTATGCAAATCAGCTCCCTAAGCTGACCAGAATCCCCCCACCCGTTCACCGGGTACTGATTAACTCTGGCTGTTCTGTTCACACAAGGTCCAAGGGGTGCCAGGCAGCCAGATCCCCAGAAAATAAAACTTTCTCTCCCCACTCGCGGCTCCAAGTGGACATTTTATTTTATTTTTTCCTAACCGTGGGGTTCAGCCGTCCATGCCAACCACCACCAACAGGCTTAAAACTCACGAATCTCTACTGTTCTGTCCACGTTGTTGATCTGCGCAGATAGAGGTCCCAAGTTTCTCACTCCACGTATGCACAACACAGACCCCCGGGCAGGACCCCGACCACAATCAGCCTTGCTCTCCCATCTCTCTTATTCTCCCAAATCCCTTACACAACTTGCAAAATTGTGGTCAAAGAAATCTGAAACTGGAATTGTTAACCAAAGGATAAAACACTGATTTTTATACTATTTTATTAGTTTCTGCCTTTTAAATTAGTAGGCCTGTGGATTTTTATCCTGCAAATTGATTTATTGGTGATTGTGATGGTCATTAACATATATTTGTATTGTTATTTATTAGTTAAAAAGCAGTGGGAAGGAAACACCTTATTTCTTTAATATTATGCCCCTGAATGTGTTAACTACACCTCTACCGTTTGTGATATAGTATGATACGTCACCTGTATTAAAAGAGCCAAGAGTGAATGGCTTTTTTGTTGAAGACATCTATAGAGTTTGGATTTTATGTTGAAATTTGTCACATAGACCTTCCAAAATTATACTTGTGAAATACAAACACACAAAAAATTGATCTCTCCCCAAATATATATATATATATATATATATATATATATATATATATATATATATATA